>JASCZW010001746.1:0-516821 GCA_034211315.2 Aedes japonicus
ACTACGACTCAGTTTCGTAAAAGTGGAGTTACTCATAGATTGATTAACTGTATTTTTTACGAAACTGAGTCGCAGTACCCAACTGATTTAAGTGGCCTCTCATGTAAATTCACTTCTGGCCGTGTGGCGGTAAGAATCATTTGTTTACCTTGAAATAAAATTAAGAGCGTCCACACGCTTCGTATCGTTAATCTTCATTTATCTCGCCACTTCTCCATGGTTTACCATAGCCTAGAGATGAATCACAGATTCAGTAGCGGCTCTTCCCAATTGGGCAGGATCAATTCGCAAATAAAAAAACTCTGTCCTCGTGATTGCGCTTTTCAAAGGTTCATTTCATCGCGATAAACGGAACTGTCAAACATGCAAGCAACGTTAACGCAACAGTGAGACAAATCTTTTTTTTCTTTCTATTATTAACTAAATTGTCGTAGTTCTTTGTATTGCTTTCGAATACTTTTTGAATATCCAAATGCTTCGTTTTTTTCTACGGTGCATGTGGCATTACATACGAAGCCAGCTTCACAATAACTGCAAAACGTTTCCGTTTGCAGAAAACAACAGATAAATTGGTGAGGTCAACGAACGGTTCCGGTAGTATAAAATGAATTAAATTTTCAGGGTGTCTTTATAAATGACATGCTTCGAATTTGAAGAGGTTAAAAAACCCCTGAAGGCTGAGTTCACATCTTCGTTCATATTGTCCAACAATGTATTGTCCGAAAATAATAGCCTTCTAATGTGACGTGAATGTGAACAGTCGCATTAGCAGATAATTGATTGTCATTTGAGGAATGACAGTTACTTGAAAGTGAGGTTAAACAATCTGCTTGCTAAAATTTGAATAGATAATAACATTTTGGATTTCTTTTAAATTGTGTGGAATCATTATTTTCTACAATTTTCTGCTTTTGTTTATCAACAATAACTTTGCTTAGGCAGTTCCAAAACCCCTGTTTACTTAGCCATCTACGATATTTTTGTTTTGCCTGGATTACCTAAATGTCTGCTATTAACTGTTCACACTCATATTAACGCAACGGCAATATTGTCGGATAATGCATTGTTGGACAGTATAAGATATGAATGGGCCATAAATGACAAGCAACATTGGAACAATTTTTTATGTCTTTCTAAGCTTTCCAAACTTTATTACTTTTGCAATTAGCCAGGAACCTGACGCAAAGCCATTGTTCTGTACCCAACATCTCTAACATCCAAACGTCAAAAAGATTGATTGTTGTAAACGATACTGGGGTTTGTACCCGTAGTAACAAACGTCGCCGCCTTATTCAAATCTGGACGGACCTTATTCAAATCTGGATCAACAATAGAAAAGGGCCTATCAACAATTGAAAACAAACACTTCTGAGCCCTTTTTATCGCAAGCCGTTGGCTACACACGCAAACTTACCAAATCGTCGTGCAGGAGAAACTGTCCCTACATGATGATGAACTGTTGGTTTGCGTGGGTGGCTCCGCTTCGCGAGTGAATAGGCTCAGAAGTGTTTGTTTACAAATGTTGATAGGCCCTTTTGTATTGTTAATCTATAAATAAGGCCCACGATATGTTGCATACTGTTAAACGCAAGCAAATGAGGCAGGGTTGCCAGCCTCTGTAATTAGATTAGTCGGTAAAGGCGCTGCTACAAAGCAACACTATACTGGAGGTTGCCGGGTTCGATTCCCGGTCTGGTCTAGGAATTTTGCGTTATCGAAAATTTCTCGACTCCCTAGGCTTAGGATATGATTGTACTTGCCACACAATCATACAAATGCATAAATGGTACCTGCAGAAAGCTCTCAATTAACAACTGTGGAAGTGAATTTAGAACATTGGGACCATGTGAGACCTATATTGCTTCATGACTAATGAAACTTTTGCATCTCTGAAGCAGAACCAGATGTCTTTGATTAAAAAGCAGGCATCATAATTGTATGAGGATTCTTATCAGTCTTTGACAATATCGAAAATGAATAGAGTAAGGGAAATAAAAACGAGTGAATTGTTTATTTGCTTTTGTGATGTTGATCATATTTTGATATTCTCGATTTATGAATTTGGAAACGATAAATTGGCAGAAACTTATTTTTAATACTATCCCTAAATCTGCGATATTTTCTAGAATTTCTAAAAGGAAAATAACGCCGTCTTATGCTGCATTTATTCACAAATCTAGAGATGTTGATCTGCAGAAAGATGATAAAACTATGGGATATAAAGGGTGATACGGTCAAAATTTGGTCAAGGGAAAACGCGTGTAAATCGGTGAAATCGTTTATTTAGAAAATCAAATTAAATTTCTTTTTCAAGTTCAATTAGTATAAAATTCAGGAAAAATATTCAGTTAGGCTTCCGCTTTTCCAAATCCGAATTGCCGGGCCTTACGCTTGACCCCTGCCATCAGATTTTGTACAGCCACCTTGTCCACCTTCTTCGCCGCAGAAAACCAGTTTGCCTTGAACTGCTGCTCGTCCTTAGCAGTTTTTTGGTCTTCTTTAGGTTCCGCTTGACAATAGCCCAGTATTTCTCAATTGGGCGGAGCTCTGGCGTGTTGGGAGGGTTCTTGTCGCTTGGGAACCACCTGCACGTTGTTGGCGGCGTACCACTCCATGGCCTTTTTACCGTAATGGCAAGATGCCAAATCCGGCCAAAACAGTACGGAACAACCGTGTTTCTTCAGGAAAGGCAGCAGACGTTTATTCAAACACTCTTTCACGTAAATTTCTTGGTTGACGGTCCCGGAAGCTATGAAAATGCTGCTTTTCAAGCCACAGGTACAGATGGCTTGCCAAACCAGATATTTCTTTGCGAACTTTGACAGTTTCGTGTGCTTGAAAATATCTGCTACCTTTCCCCTTCCTTTTGCCGTATAAAACTCCTGTCCCGGAAGCTGCTTGTAGTCGGCTTTGACGTAGGTTTCGTCGTCCATTACCACGCAGTCAAACTTCGTCAGCATCATCGTGTACAGCCTCCGGGATCGCGCTTTGGCCGTCGTATTTTGTTTATCATCGCGATTTGGAGTCACTACCTTCTTGTAAGTCGATAGTCCGGCTCGTTTTTGGCTCGATGCACGGTTGTAGACGATACACCCAGCTTATTTGCGGCATCTCGGAGAGATAGGTTAGGGTTGAAATTACCGGCAACTCTCTTTGTCGTCTCAGCGGCTTCCGGTTTTCGATTTCCCCCGATCCAGACTTCCTGGCTGTCGACAAACGTTCTCCAAACACTTTAATTACATTTGTAACGGTTGATTTGGCAACTTTTAGCGATTTTGCCAACTTTGCGTGCGAGTAGCTCGGATTTTCGCGATGCGCGAGCAAAATTTTGATACGCTGCTCTTCCTGCTTGGACGGCATTTTGACAACTGAAGAGTGAATTCCAAAATCAAAATAGGAGCAACATTCTACACACACACACCTTCAAAATGAGGGTGTTCAGGTTTTAAATGCAAAATTGAAAGAAATACGTCAAGTTGATATTGACCAAATTTTGACCGTATCGCCCTTTAACACCATACAACTAGGTAGATCCGAAAATATGTTCATCATTTTTTGATAATCATCATAATTGTTAATGGATATTTCTGCATATTTCATGACCAAGTTGTGAAAAGAACTACACATTTATGGCCTTTGAAATTCACTAGTAATACGTGATAAGTTTAGATTTTGTATACGTTTTTGTGATTTTGGAATTTTCTGATGTTAAGAAGGAATGATCGAAATATAATGTAAATGAATTTTTCATTTACAACATTTCATGATCTATTTTTGAAAAAGGCTTAGCAAATTCACTCAAAATAACTGATTAACATCTTGATAACTTACACTCATATCGCACGTTCTGTTGTTTAAAGATCGCAAATAACATCAGCATTTTGCTATGGAAATTGTTGATCCTAGAACTTAACCGGGAAGTAATTCTTAACCCAGAAATGCTTGGAACAAAAAGTAGCCGCTCAGAAACATGGACATTTTATATGTTCTTCTTATTCTTTGGATTTCTTTAAAACCAACGTTTTGGGTCAAGGACTTGATTCATGGATTTCGTCGACAAGAATCTAAATCCACCCAATAGCACTCAATAAAAAGAGGTGTTATGGGGTTGTTTGAGGTTATTGAGGTTATTGCACATGCGTATGCTGTATTGTAAATGCACCCGGAATCTAAATTTTGGTGCACGGGAACTATTTTCAATAAATCCGATTCCATTTGCAATAATCACCACCTCAATAATGCTTTATAAGGAGTGAAATGAGTAAAAGTTTATCGATTTAAAATCGGTACGAAAGTCTATGGGGTCTATAAATATATCGTTGTACACAGAAAAGAAATTTCTTCCAGATGATGTACCTATAGAAACCAAAACTTATTTTTATATTTAACAACCCAATTATAAATTGGATGCTTTGAAACGGCTGGTAAAACGGCTCAGAAGATTGTACAAAGATGACCAGAATTCGGGACAAACAGGTCGGCCGGTGAAGTTAATCAATTATTAATGTATTTATATGCTACTAACTTCTGATTTAAATAATCCACAGCACTCAAGGCAACGCTTCCCGCAATTCATGCCAGCCGAAGCAGATGACGAAGAATTGCTTAAAAACATCAGCGTGATTGACGTTGAATAAATAAGTTGACGAATTCCGTGCATGCCGGCGTCGGTGGTGTAGTGGTAAGCGTGATTGCCACTTGGCACCTCAGTGGTCTGGGTTCAATCCCAGTCGACGTCAGTGGATCTTCTGAAGCGAAAAAATCTGGTCACGTCTTCCTTCGGAAGGGAAGCAAAGTCGTTGGTCCCAGCTCATATTCATGAGTCGATAGGTAGGGTTCAAGGTAGTGTAGTCGTCTGGCGTCGGTGATTGTCACCATGTGAGAAATAGGCCGACGAAAAAAAAAGAAGAACTCTGGCATCTTGACTGATTGGTGACGGCAGATAGCGACACCAGCAGAGAAATATACAGGCGCATGCCTACTTTGGACTCTGTACGCGCAGACAAAGTTCACCAAACTACAAAGTTGACCATCTACAAGACAGTAATTAGACCGGTAGTTCTCTACGGGCACAAAAATGGACATTGCTAGTAGAGGACCAACGCACCCTTGATGTCTTTGGAACGGAATGTGTTGCGTTACGATCTACGGTGGAGTGCAGATAGAACATGGGAGGTGGAGGAGGCGAATGTATCACGAATTGCAGAAGCTGTTGGAAGAACTGAAGTAAACATCGCTAAAATTGGTCGACTACGATGGGCTGGGCACAAGAAGAAGAGGCGCGCAACGAGCAAGGTGGATCGACCAATTAGAAGGCAACCTTTGGAGCCTTGGCAGACAGCAAGGCTGGCGAGACAAACGTCGTTGACGAATAAGAAGAAAAGTAGAGGCCCTAAGTGACTCTCTTTACGAACACCCGACGGAATATCGAATTGACGAAGTTTTTCCTTGAAGATAAATATGACTTCAACCAGCACACGATCCATAGTGGAAGCCTCGGTGTTCAGCTTTGTGCCAGTAAATTCGTGCGAGACTTTGTCAGAATGCCTCGAACGAATTCCATATACACGGAGTCCGCTTTCGAGTATTTTGGCTAAGCAGTTCAGGATCGAGGTAGGTCTATAGTTTTCAACACTTTTAATACTACCGGAATTAAAAACCGGCGATATTTTTTTTTCTTTATTTTCCGCCAGGGAGACGACTCCACCATCTGGACCCTACCTAACGACTAGAAATCGGTGATATTGAATAAAAAAAAGAATAAAAAATAAAGTGAAAAAATAATAATACAAATAATATGCACAGGAAAGTAAAAAGTACATGCAAGTTGGTAAAACTGTCTGTTTTTTCTAACACCCCCCAAACAGTTAATCATCCAAGAATTTTTTGGTCATTTCTGACCCATAGCGCAACATCAATATACGCTATTTTACGATTTTTGAACCAATCGAACTATAATTTTCTGACTTTTAGTATTTTACAGAATTCTTCGATTTGGCATAAACATAGTTTTTTTTTTAAATTACTTTAAGGCGGTTGTACAAAAAAAGTGACAAAGACATTAAGATCAATATTGATTCGGATTTCAACCCTTCGTAGAATTTGGAAGTTTTAACTTAGAGACTATGTTTATGAACCATTTGAAAGTTTCTGGTCTCACAAATGCATTGAAAAAAAAAGGAGTACCTTTAACAGTGTCTTGCCGTCTTGAGCAAAGTTGATGAGAATGTAAAATTAAGACATTTGAAATTAACAAACTAGTTCTAGATCTTATCGTAAATATGGCGATGCTGTCTATATTTTCCAATCCGCCATCTTTGCAGCAAGATATGGAACCAATATGATAATCTCATAAGGCGACAAATGACATTCTGAGAAACTTTGCCGAAAACCACAAATCTCTGATCTTCATTTGGCAAAGATAGACTACAGCGCTATCTCTGCGGCAATATCTGGAACTAATATTATAATGTCAAAAGACGAAAAATGACATAAGAAACTTTATTGAAGACAACCCGGTAACAACTTGACTGCTCCAGGGGTAAAGTCAATGTACCCCGATAATCTTGGCTCACTGGTTCTGTCAAATCGAATGCATCCTAGAACAAATTGTCAAATGAACGTATTTACATCGACTGTTTATTTCAAAGCTGTGGAGCACATATTCGTACTTGATGGATATAATGCTGATGGTATGGAGTAATTTTTCCTAAATGTGAAATGGTGAGTATCCAAAAACGTGACAATGGGAGGAGGAGGGGGGGTTATAAAAGTCACTTTTTGAGTGACATAATTAATGGACGTACCCTCAGCAATATTACTGAAAATCAACAATTTCGTTTGCTTTTGCTGAAAAACCAGTAAACTGGCCCAGATTGATGAGCACTCAGCATCTTTCACCACCTGACTGTCAAACTGTCAAATTTATAAAGAGAGAAAAAACAACGCTTTCATTGTTTTTTCGGCAGCGCTCGTGCAATAGGGTATTATAGGGGTATGTGGATTATAACATTGTAGCAAATATAATAATATACCGGCAGTTAATTTATTTTTTTAATTTTGACGAGCGTAACTATTGAAAAAACAATTTCAAAATATTATTAAAACATGTTGATTGCAAGACAACATCATTCTATTTCACCATGAAACACGCTACTAAAAACAGACTACCTAAACCAACGAACCAACCATTGATTTCTAGCATACATAAGTTGACATTTATGTCATAATGGAAGCCCCTGGGACTGATAATTAAGTGCTTGGAGCCCCCTGTAACTGAAAGTAAATGTCACTTTGTGAAACTGCACGTCGGTTTGTGAAAATAAAAATGATTAGATTTTTCTTTTTTAAAAATTGAGAAAATATAGTTGAGATTCATAAAAAAATATTTTTGTGCTAGGAAGAACACTCATCATCGATACAGATGGAAAAAAAACATGTTTTTTTTTTAAATTAAAACCCCCTATTTGCGACCGGTTTAATTAAAGTTGTGTGTTAAAATTTGTATGAATTATCGACGACTTTATGGATCCGGAAGCTCTGCTTAATCTTAACGCAGACCGTTGTGATGTGGATGAGTTGTTTGCTAGATAAAAATAATTCTCTGTTTTCTAGAGCGTCGTCACAAATGGCGGAAATTCTCAAATGTTTCTTCTGACACCGATTGGTTGAGGGATATGATGATGGGCTTCGACGACATCTGAATGTGCATGAAAGCCAAAATCACTTCAACAAAGCGCTTGTGCATTATACATGCACTAAAATAGGTTGCCGTATAAGCTATCGGAGGTTCAGCAGCCTGAAACAGCTAATCGTTATAAAGCATCCGATGGAAAGACCAGATACCAGATGGTGCAATGGTAATGAATATAACATTATTGATTATATTGCTTATAGTCACGGGATTATAATTTTACAGATTTGGAGTTTGGCGCTAGAAAGAAGATCAGAGATGTGAAAAGCTTGAAGCTTGTCCTCTTACGACTGAGTTTAACGGATCATTGGTGTAACAGTTTTAAATTGCTGCTGTGTTCTTATTACATTCTTATTGATTTGTCGTAGATCGCATTCGATTTCGAATTGATGTTTTCTAATGCTGGTGACTTCAACAAAACATGGGATATTTTGCAATCAGAAATTCTTGGGAAACACCGCGACTTGCATTCGTACATCTTATCTCGTGAGTATATCTACTGTAAAAGTTGAGAACATTGTTGATGATGTATATTTAAAATACAGAATTTGTTCGAACTCTCTTCATCGTAAGGGAAAAAAATCCACCCCGTGCAGACAAGCGTCCAATTCCAGGTCCACTAAAAATCGTAAACTCTTTGGATCGTATTATCGAGTGGATCAATGTTTGAACTAATACATTTTTCAAAACTCATGTTTCCTTGAAAATAATACTGACGAACATTTTCAGCTTCAAGACGGCGTCGAATAATTCGCTTCTGGCTACTCGAAAACGAAGCTCTCGATCCTTATTATCAAAGCACTTCAGTTCGAGGAAGGAGCAGAGTCCATCCGGCTAAACTGACGTGTATTTTCGGTAGGATGTGATATTCCTCGAGCATTTTTACTGTTGGTGCAGATATACTATGTATTCAAATTGAAGTTTGAGCTGTCTCTGACATTTTTTCAATTTATTCACTGGAGCTTTTTTGGCCGCGGAAGCAATGTGACCATAACCTTAAATAACTTTGTCTTTGAGCTTGACTAAGCAATCGTTACAAATTTTGGAAGAAACCTCAATTTGTTTCAAAAAAATCAAAATAGAATGGAAAAACCAAACTAAACTATGTTTTTAATAATCCCAAGTTGAAATGGAAATCAGAAAGCTGATTTTGCAGTAAATTGATCATTTTTTGCTACATTTTACCAGCAAATCAGCCAAAATTACTGAATTTTCAGTTAAAATCAGATGTATACTGAAAGTTAAACTTCTGTCAAACAGGATGACATTTCGCATTGCTGAACAAATCAGCAACTTTATAGATCATTGCACGATGGCGTCATCAACCAGGGTTTACGTGGACTTAGAATATTTTTCTAAGATCGGTTTGAGATTTTGTACTCTAAATTTATTACGATTGAAGTAAAGTCGCCGGAAAATAGGCACCACTGCTTATTTTTACATCATTTCCTGAATCTATTCGTACATTCTGTATAAAGAATTCGGAAGAAGCCAATGTAAAATTTCGTTTGAGCGGTTCTAACACTTTGAAAACAAGCGCCCTGAACTGTCAAAAAAAATTAGGTTAATTCATTCCATGCAATGATCTATGTTGTTGAAATGATAACTGAAAATTCAGGTCGTCAAAACTCAGCAAATTTTGCTGATTTTCAGCGATAAAATTATGGTGTGTAGGTTGAAGTCTGCTTAGACTGCCGAGAATAAGGTAGATTCCTGTACGAAGCAATCAATTTTGCATCTAATTAACGTTAGGAGCAATTAAGACAGCTTGTAAAACACATTTATTGGCAATGTCAGAAGGCAACGGGTTAATGAGAAATCTTCGATGCTTCTTTTATATACGCTTTGAAATTTCTCAATCAAGCTAGGGACAGACACCGATCAGGAAGCCCCTTGCTTTGCATTTAGAATTAACAGTCAACCCTTTTCCATGTGACAGATTATCAAATCGTTCGGCAACGAATGTGTGTTATCAATGACAGTAAAATGGCCTAGTTATAAGTGACATTCTCGCTTGTTATCAGTGGAATTGCATGGCGCTCGCATCTACGAGTTTCACTCGTACTCGTGTGTTTAATCGAGGACTTAGTTAACGCAGTTCTTGTTGGTCTGGTGCTAAATCTAGTGAAGGTCACAAGGCGACACGACAGATCCCTTTTACATGATTAAAACTTGCTTTTGCAGCGAAATTTAATAGTGGGAACCAGTTTTAAGCAATGCCAGTCGGAAATTACTTTGTGACATTCGATTTTATGTTGATCTGGTTTAACTATGATGCATATTTTTTTGGAATTGTTTCGGGTGGTGGAATTATATCTTCTCTAGAGCTAAGCTCTTATACTCAAAAACAGTTTTCTCGTCCATAAAATTCCCTGATTCGTTTCATATGAAGCCATCGCAAAAGGAAGTGATTAATGGTAATCATCATTTCATCCAGTCAACAAGTCCCCATTCCTTCAAAACGTGTTTGCCTAATGATGCGGGAATACCCGCAGCCTTGGATTGTAACATTTAGGGAGAACGCCCATTGAATCCAGCACATTCCGGTCCAAGTGAATTGAAACGCAAACAACACCACAGTAAGCTGATCACACCCGCCATGGCACCGAAGCTTCTAATGACAAAAAAGAGCGATTAGGTCAGCTGCTGCCCATCACATTCAGCGAACCACATTATTCATCCCTCGATGAATGAAGATCCTGTTTCACAAACCTCATGGCCTACCATTGGAGGTCTACGTATGGAGGATGATTTGCCGCTGAATTGATGCTAATATCAACTCAATAGCTAGCAAAGAACTGGTTTCTATGTTGTGTTGCTATTGGTTTTGGATCGCAATCCGTTATGGGTTGAATTTGAATTTCAATTTTTCAAAAAAAACCTGGTGTATAACTGGAGGTTGGAGGATGAATTTTACATAATCTCCGAATCGACCGGTTCAGCTGATTTGGTTTCGTCAGACTTTGTGATTTTGCTGAAGCTTGATCAAAGAAATGTTGCCAAAATTGGCAAATTTATTTTTGTAAATCCAAAATGTAAGCGCTCAACAAATCTGTGGTTGGGTTGAAAGGTCATTTGACTTGTTTTCCGTGTTCAAACTCAAACTGTTTTGCATGAATTAAGGCTAACCAATTCTAGCGCGAACTGCAGACCTCAAACAAATGACAGATAACAAACTTTTTGAAGAAGTAAATTAAACAAACTGTTAACTGCTAAACAAACGAAAACAAATTATCCCTCTGCTGAATTCATTCCCAGCCAATTAGGGCACGGGTGTGAAAAGCATAAAAGGCGTTCACGCAGCCAGCTGTAAATGATTGTCGCCATGAATCATCATCCATACGCCCCATAACCATCTTCGGTCATCTAATGCACACAATCAGCAGACCGAAGACCAAGACTGCGCTTCGTCAACGGCAATCTTCTACGTCAATCCAACCGGTTTCTACTAAGTAAAACCCGAAGGGAACCTCCTTGATGGGTCAGACGGCGATCGGTGGCAGATTTACATGAACAAACAAACCAGTCAACTAATAATCCATGGAAGTTTGCCATTTGCCCTTAAGCTATGCGGAAGTTAAACAAAAATGATATTTCGTGAATATTTTTCAATTCAACCCAGATCGGAACCATTGGAACGTTTGCGGAGTCGCATAACTCTTTCTCACATGCTCACAGGCCAATCAGCGGTCAATTAGCAGAGGCTTTATATTTTCATTGACTGGAAGCAGGTCCTCGATGTGGACAACTGGAGAACAATCAAACATGACCATGACAGCGGTGTGCAATGAGTTATTGATCGATCTGACACGATTAGGTCGTTTGATTTTATCGACTGATTGTCACTAACTTCCTACCCATGTGTTTGGATTACGCTAATCAAAGTGGATCACAAATCGTCGTCACGGCGTGCGTACGTGTGTTTATGAAATCTATAAAGGTCTCCACGCCACGACGGTTCGCTCTTCGGCGACCTTGGCGGTGGTGATAAATGATCACGTGAAATGGAATGTTTTCCATTCTCGTACATCTAGTGTCGTATTTTCAGCTGCAAATGCACCGGCGCCACTAATCACATGCCACCAATCATCAACGCTTAACGCCAGTCTGAAGGTCGATTTCTTGTCATGCATCTATGATTCATCCGAACGAAACCGGATGAACTTCCTAGGTTGTTTTTAATAAAGTATATCAAGCTAAAATCATCTGCGATCTCGGCTGATCCTGCGCGGTTCAAAAGATCAGTACCCTGAGGTAGTAGTTTCACATCCAACAGATTTTGCCACCATCCATACGAAACAAGCGTCACATCTGACGTTGCATTGTGTTCAGAGAAGGCCGGAGGGTCAAGCTATGTACGTATGAAGGCATGACGCTCCGGCCAATGGAAGCTGATTTCAATTAAATGGAAACTAGAGCATTGTTCTCGTGTGAATCTGATGCGCCGGCTGTCAGTGAGTGTGTGCATACAACTGACTGGCTTAAAGTTTGAAAGAGTATGCCCTTCTAATCCTACAAGGTTATTTGTTCTAACATCAAACGTTTCAACTAATTTTGCGCGATTAAAAAGAAAATTAGCGTTAAGGCGAAGGGTACGCAATATCCCGGACTGTTCCGTTGGATTGAATGAACACCAATAGTATTTAATGGAATGAGAATCGTAATTATTGAATTTTGAAGTTGCAATGATAGTAATGAAAAAAAAAAAAATAAACGGAATATGAAATTAAATGTCTTAATTTTTTTTAAATTTTGTTAACGAAATTAATTATAAGTACAATGTTAAAGTACTGAATGCTGTAATTTAACACATCGGCTGAAAAGTTTTAACGATGGAAACAATCTTTGTTTTGTAAAACATGAGCTTATTCATCTATGCTTCTGTTGTAGGCTCTTGCAATTATTACTAAATGTATTTCGGGTTTGAAAATAGACTTTCTACCAAATCCAAGCTGATCTTATTCATGCAGCGCTGTGTGCCATTTGGTTAGTGTCTGATTTTACAGTTCAATCTTTGTCATTACTTTATGATAAAGGGTGTACGGAATCGAATTGCGACACACACAAATATTCAGCAAAATTCGCCCGTTTAACCAATCATCTTCAAGTTTTCAGGGAGTAAAATAAAACATATTATAAATATTTTCCCATATTTGTTTTATGCAATTTCAATTTCATATCCAAATGCACGAACCTTCTTCTGTATACACCTCTTAAGGTCCTATACAACATTTGGACCAACTTTTTTTGCGTGTCAATCCATTTTTTCTTCATATCTTCCTCCGATTTCACTTCTTTAAGATGCTTCCGAAGTGCCTGCTTCATGATGGCCCAGTTCTTTTCAATTGGCCGCAGTTCCGGTACGTTCTGGAGGTTGAGATGCCTCGGCCCGAAATTGACCTATTAGCCTTGTACCACTCCTAAACCTCTTTCGAGAAATGGCACGAGACTAAATCCGGCCAGAAAATCGTCGGACCATCGTGTGACCTCAGAAGAGGAGGTAAACGCTTTTGAAGGCATTCCTTTAGGTACACCTGCCCATTGACCGTTTTAGTTGTCACGAATGGGGTGCTCCGCCTTCCACACGAGTAAATTGCTTGCCAAATCATATATTTCTTGGCAAACTTTGACATCTTCTGCTTTTTAACGTCCTCAGGGACATCGAATTTATGATGATCACTGAAGAACTGGAGCCCAAAAAGCTGCCAGAAGTCTGCTTTTACATACGTCTTGTCATCTATAACGAGGCGATGTGGTTTCGTCAACACCTGGGTGTAGAGTTTCCGTGGACGTGTTTTACCTACCGTATTCTGCCGTTCATCGCGATTAGGCGCCTTTTGGACTTTGTACGTGTGTAGTCCTTCACGTTTTTTCGCATCTTGCACGAAAGTTTTGGTTAGATTCAGTTTTTTCGCCACATCTCGAACTGAACTGTTGGGATTCCTCTTGAAAGCTTGAACTACCGGCTTGTGATCCTCAACACTATACGGAATCAATTTTTGCAACTTTTTTTCTTTCCGAGACACCTTAGAATGTACCATTCCCAGCTTCCTGCTGATGGCACGATGAGAAAGATCCAGATAGGAGGTACGTGCGCAAAATTTCTTTGGGGCGCTGCTATATTCCCAACTCCATCTTCGGAACGATTGCACATCTGCAAGTGAAACTTATAACAGCGTAAACAAATACACATTGAACTAATTCCACCCAAAATTTCAATAGAAAATACCCAACGGGTAAAAAGTTACAGCTATTCAAAAGGGGTGCAATTTGATCCCGTACAACCTTTAACTCACAATATCATTATATTTGATAATATTGTTTTATTGATTTTACTTCATAGATGATTTAAACATTACTTATGTGTTTTTTTATGCCCGTTTGTCTTTAACTCCCTTTCAATTGAATCTTCCTTTTCAAAACTCACGAGCAACAACTATTAGGCCAGCAAAAATAAAACAATGGCTACTGTAAATTAAAATGTATTAATGTTAGTTTTGAAAAAATTCTATTTCAATTAAACTTTTTTAGGATACCTCAAACTAAGATTTTGGTGAATTGCTGCTATCGCTGAAGACGATCGAAAATGTGCTCAAGAGGGAACCATAAAACTCTATATTTTAACACACTTTACAACATTTCTTGCATTTCAGGATCAAGCGAATGGAGATCATATATAATGATTACAAATTGATTGTAGTATTTTTCTTTACATAAATATATACACTATTAGATAAATAGTTCATGGGAATAGGTGGGACCATCAGGGCACCCGATTAAAGCACTCTGGATGGGGAGAGTGGGAATGCCAACTCCCCATTGCTAAAAGTTTATGAATAGGGGGCGAGCTCGTCTTCTCGCCCATTGGGACATTTTCATGTTAGATAGCTTGCTCTTTTGACCAATTGTTCAAAAGTTCTTGTTGGCGAAAGGAGATTGTTTATGTCCCTGTGGATACGTATAAGTGATGTTGCCTATCGATCCACCCTATCCGTTTTGGGACCTTCATACCATGGGATGATTAGATAATCAGTGGTTATTAAAGCTTGATCAAGTCAAACAGAGAGAGAGAGGAGAGCCGACTGCTGTCGGACTTAGTTTACGTGCTACAATGGGGGGTAGTACATATCATACATCATACAAATTTGACTTTATTCATCAGCATAGTTTCCTTCGATGTACTCACTCCAGCGTTTCACTAACATTTCTATTCCCTTTATGTAGAATGATTTATTTATGGCCTCAAAATAGGCGTTTGTTTCGTTGATTACCTCTTGGTTCGAGCGATATCTCTTTCCAGCGAGCTTTTTTTTTAGTTTTGCGAACAGGTAGTAGTCACCGTAGGCCAAATTTGGCCAATAAGATGGGTGCGGAGCAACTGGAAACGTAACTCGTACTTTCGTTTCAGCTTTCGACTTGTGACACGGTCCTTTATCTGGTTGGAAAAGCGCTGTTTTCTTCCGCATTTGGGGACGATTTTTTGAGATTTCTTTGTTCAATCTAACCAGTTGGCCCATGTAGCAATCGCTTTTGGTGGTCTAGCCTTTTTCAAGGAAGTCGATGAACTACATACCAAAAAACGGACGCCATAACTGTTCCAGCTGATTGTTGCGGTTTAAGCCGGTGTAACTGTTAAGGAACAACCTGTGACAGCACGGTTGTGTTCCTAGGCAACCGCCGCTACTGTGGTGTGCCCCCATCGAATGGGCGTCACTGTGGTAGCTGTCAACGTTTTCTTCCATGCTTTATCATTACTAAAATCATCACATGAAATACAGTTGTGTTAATTAGCTGCTCTCGAGTTGGCTCCTCGGTCAACCGGCATCGAATCACCAGACGGAACTACCATCGCGCCAGTTGGGAGAGGTTCCGACAACACGTTGACGACAACATCGATTTCGACATGCACCTTGATTCGGTTGCAGAACATCGAGCAAGCGATCTCCCAGGCCCGGGAGCAACATGTACCGGTGATAGATCAGGTGAGCAACTCTGTACCCATTGATAGACCCACTAAAGAACTTATTCAATTGCGCAACGCCATTCGAAGGCAATACCAGCGAACTGGTTTGCCAACGCTCAAACGTCACTGTAATCGAGTGACGAAAATTATTAAGGCCAGAATGGTGGACCTTAAGAATAACAATTTTGCTGACAAGATCCGCTCTCTTCCTGATTGTGAAAAGCCGTTCTGGAAGTTGACCAAAATTTTAAAAACTAAGCCAAGGCCCATTCCACCGTTGATTCCATTAGACAGCAATGGCTCTAAGGATCGATTGATAACTCCTGCAGAGAAGGCTGCTGAAATAAGTCAACACTTCGTCAGCTCCCATAATCTCGGACAAAACATCGTCAGTCCACACGAAACTGCCGTTAGCGCGCTTATTACTAACATTCATCTAAGCCCCAACGATTTCACAGAGGAGCTGGAGGTCTCAGCAGACGAATTATTGACTTATATCAGAGGCTCAAAGAACATGAAGGCCCCAGGTTTCGACAACATCATGAACTTGGAGCTCAAGCAATTGAGCCCCCAGTTCTATAATCATCTGGCGATGGTTCTCAACCAATGCCTGCGACTTAGCTACTTCCCCTCGTGTTGGAAATCAGCAAAAGTCATTCCCATCCAGAAACCTGGGAAAGATCCTTCATGTTCCAAGAGCAATAGGCCCATCAGCCTTCTCTCAGGATTATCCAAGCTGTTTGAGAAAGCGATCTACCGTCGGCTTCTTTCATCTGCCGACGAGCTGAACATCTTGCTCGACGAACAATTTGGCTTCCGACGTGGTCGGTCGACAATTCACCAACTTAACCGAGTCATTAACATCCTCAGACGGAACAAGTCTGTTTCGAAATCATCTGCCATGGCACTTCTCGACATCGAGAAGGCCTTTGATAACGTGTGGCATGATGGCTTGTTGTACAAGCTAAAACGATACAATCTTCCCATCTTCTTGGTGAAGATTATTAAAAATTATCTGTCGGACAGGACATTCCGTGTTTCGCTGCAAGGTGCAGTTTCTGATGCACAGGAAATTTCCGCCGGTGTTCCGCAGGGAAGTATACTAGGTCCACTTCTGTTCAACCTATTCACCTCGGATATACCCCCGCTCCCTGAAAATGGATCTCTGTCGTTGTTCGCCGATGATACCGCAGTCGTCCACAATGGTAGGGTAATAAGAGCGCTTGCCGCGAAACTGCAGCGAAGCCTGAATGTTCTGTCTGAATACTTCACCGATTGGAAGATCTGTATCAATGCGGCGAAGACCCAGGTCACTCAAATTCTCCCAGACTTGTTCCGCCTGAGGATTGCAAAATAAGCCTAAACAACACAACGGTGGAATGGGCCAAATCAGCTGTCTATCTTGGCGTTACAATAGACAGCAAGCTTATCTTCAGGGAACAGGTTGACAAAACTGTCACAAAGTGTAACGTTCTGTTGAAGCTACTGTACCCATTGATCAACAGAAGGTCTACATTATCCCTGAAAAACAAGCTTGCTGTCTACAAGCAAATCATACTTCCAGTCATTGAGTACGGCATGCCAATCTGGGAGAGTTGCGCAAAAACGCATCACCTGAAACTTCAGCGTGTTCAAAATAAGTTCCTCAGGATGATCCTGAACACCCCTCCGAGGACAAGAACATCTGAGGTCCACCGTCTGGCCGAGATAAAAATGCTCGACGATCGCTTTAGTGAGTCTATCAATCGGTACAGGGCACGCTGCCTGACATCGGATCACCAGATCATTCGGAATCTGGTTCCCCACCCCTAGGATTTTCAAATTGTAGTTGTAGTTGTAGCTTTAGAACTAGGTTATCAAATTTTTACTAAACAATGCCCCATGGGCTGAACTGAAAAAAAAAAAAAAATATTAAATCACAAAACACACTAAACACATCAATCACATAAAACACTCAAACAAAGCTGAAGAGCCCAATGGGCTAAAACACTTACAATGTACATTTAGTATAGAAGACAAACAATGGAAATAAAGATCAATTTTACTACTAGCTGCTCTCGTAACTCGTCGTGTTCTTTATTTCCGTTTGTCCGTGCGATTCCGAAAACCCATTTCAGGTTATGGGCCCAGTTAACGCATTGTGCTAGTGGAACTTTTGAGAGAAGCGCGATGTAGATGGAGCAACTGACCGATACAAAACACGGTTGATGGCTCGAGGAAACAGCCAACGATACGGGATAGACTACAGCGTAACATACTCTTCAGTTGCAAACCTGGATACTTTGCGCACTGTGTTGGCTCTGGCGAAGCAGGAGAAGTTGGTCGTTCATCAGTTGGACATGAAGACGGCCTTCTTAAACAGAACGTTGACGGAGGAAATATTCATGGTGTAGCCGGAGGAAATCGAGCAAGGATAAGGTTTACGGTGTCGTCTAGAGAAGTCCATCTACTGGTTGAAGCAAGCTTCACGTGCGTGGAATGAACGGTTCCACACCTTCGTCTAAAAACGGTTGAAGTTTCAGAGAAGTGAAAATGACCAATGTTTGTACACTCGAAGGATTGGATTGGAGAAGCTGATCATCGTCTTGTATGTTGATGACATTCTCATAGCAGGATCGCTCAAGGCAGTCAAATTGGTAAAGGATCTCCTATCACAGGAAATTGAAATCCCCGACATTGGCGTCGTCAGAAGCCTTTTGGGAATGAGGATCGACTACGATATGGAAAGTGGAGTCATGCAGATCAGTCAGCGGCAATATTATGAGGATGTTTTGTGAAGATAAGAAATACTCGAGTGTAAGCCGATCGCAACCCCTTTGGAGTACCGTCTGAAGTCACCGCAAGGAGTAGAAAAACAGAAGTGGGTTGTTTGACGTATGCAACAATGACGACGATACCCGATTTGGCAGCTGCTGTAAACTTCCTGAGCCAGTTTCGGAGTTGGTGTGCTCCCACCGAATGGGCGTCACTGTGGTAGCTGTCAACGTTTTCTTCCATTCTTTATCATTACTAAAATCATCACATGAAATACAGTTGTGTTTATTAGCTTCTCTCGTAACTCGTCGTGTTTTTTATTTCCGTTTGTCCGGGCGATTCCGAAAACTCATTTCAGTTACCGCCTCTTTTGGATGAACAGACCATGGTGCATCATCGGTGTCCTTACGACCGCGTTTAAACTCAGCATACCAGTCAATGATGGTGAATTTTCTTGGTGCAGAGTTTGGATACCACTTATCAAGCCAAATTTTTGCTTCAGGGGTATTTTTCCGATCAAAAACAATGTAGGGTAGGTAACGACTTAAGCACCCCGAGACCGTATTCCAAGCACGGGGTTAACGTTAACCTACAACGCTCATTTTTTGCAGTATGGTGCTTCACTAGATGGAGCACCATACTGCAAAAAATGAGTGTTGTAGGTTAACGTTAACCCCGTGCTTGGAATAGGGTCTCGGGGTGCTTAAGTCATTACCTACCCTATAATTAAAACGCAAAACTTTTTTGATCAATTGTCTCACAAATCACACAAGGAGCATGACCTAAAACCAGTGTAGCTTCTGAACTAACAGTCGGAATGCCGTGTAATTCTGACAGCTATCTTTTGAAGGTTGGCGCTTTTTATGACTGTGTTCCAGTTCGCTAAGTAATTTTAATTTTCATTTGAACTTGACAGATGGAGAATAATCTATTAAGTCAACTCGAACTGACTTTTTTTCTGACAGACGGTAACTCAATTTTGACAGACAACTTATCGAAAGTGTGATGATCGATAACAAAGTGATTTTAATCGATTAATCGATTCTTTTGATCTGCCAGGTTTAAGTAAAATATAAACTAATTCGCGAATTGGAACACAGCCTAAAATAAAGTATTAAATTTTTATTTTTGTTTATTTGTTTTGTTAAAAGATTCGTGGATTTCATTGATTACTCTTAATATTTTTTTTCGTGGGTCCTCCCTTAGTTTAGTCAGTAAAGGCGCGGCTACAAAGCAGCACACATGTAACTGGCCCAGGGATTAACATATCAATTTCAATGGGTAAGTGGCCAACTGTGTTCCAAGCTGAAATTCAAGCAATTTTGGAATGTTCTGTTATATGCTAACACAGAAATTATAGATATTCAAATATATGCATTTTGTGGGACAATCAAGCAGCTCTAAATGCGTTAAAGTCAACAACACGCATTTCCAAGCATGTTTGGGATTGTGTTCAATCACTCCAAAAGTTGTCTTGTAGTAATCAAGTCAATTTGTACTGGGTTCCTGGCCATTGTGGAATTGATTGAAACGAGAGAGCTGATGGGCTAGCAAGACTCGGATCGTCTCATCAGTTCGTAGGTTGTTAACCCTTTAGTGGTTTATCTGCTTCTTAACTTACAATGGCGATGAATGCCTGGGAATGCTTGAAAGTGGAGCAAACTGGAACAACACTTGCATAGCTAGGCAATCAAAGCGGTTCATCACTCCAAACATGTCAACGACTTGCAAATTATTTGATCTTATAAAAGCTATTTAAACTTATATACAGGCCTGTCACTTTCCAAGCCGATATCACTTGAAGCTGATAGGAAAACTTCAAGATGATTCATGTCGATTTTGTGACATGGAAAAAAAAACTCGGAAAACTTGTTATGTCACTGCCCGGCAATCTCCAACAAAAGATTTAAGTTCTTCAGCAAAGGGCTACTAGAGCCCTCTGAGATCTGGAGAACAAACCCCAGTACGGTAGTACTCTTTATTCGGTCTGTTATACCGCCCTGGGACAACGCTATAAGTCAAACATTGGCGATCACTTCTAGCAATAGTAATGCGTCATGCTGACAATAACTAGAGCAAAAATAAGGGGGATATATCACAATATATATAAAAACTGGTCGCAGTGATGAAGATACCAGACACGAAAAAAAGCAACACCATGCTGGAGGTGACTGGGTTCGATTCCCGGTCTAGTTTAGGAATTTTTCGTTAAGGAAAATTTCTGGACTCCCTGGGCATGGGAATAATGGTACTTGACACACAATCATACTTATGCAAAAATGGTAGTTGAGAGCAAGCAATAAGCTAATTTCGAAAGCAATAAGCTTGAAACGCTAATGAAACAAAACTCAGTAATAACAAGCATTTTGTGAAGAACGTAGATTTCAACGTGTATGTTTCAAAGCAGCTAAAGTATTGATTATTTTTGATATTTTTTAAGTTTCATGTCGTTTGACGAACGTAAAAGTTGGGCATGTTTATAACTAGAACTTGTTTTATTGTGCACTTTAATTATTGAATAAGTTCAACGGGCAAGTCTAATCTGCCTATGGAAAGCAGGTTTTATTCTACAAGATATTCTTGAAATAGTACTGAGATCAAGTGCAGTTTAAATTGCATTGAAACTACGCTCAAACCACATTTTTTGAACTTTTGTCATATAAGTTTAGAACATGATTCAAATACATTTTAGTTTTAACTCGTTTAACACAGACGCTGATCTCACAATTAAATTTCGGATTTCTTATTTTGTACTACACGAAACTTGCCTACATTCGTACATTCACATCCGATCGTAAGCTTCAATGCAGTTTTAAAAAATGATATGCATCTCAAAGGTTGAACGTTTCTAATAGAATTGAATAAAAACAAATTCAAACTTATTGTACTTTCAACTATTATGCAATTGATTCCGATGGACACCAACGAACGTTAACGACACGAGCAACCGGCAATTAAAACATAAATTCTCATCTACAAACTCTGCTAGTTGAACTGTAAGTTCATAGGAATTGACTCTGTTATTAAAAACGAACAGACATGTTATCATCCTAATTAAGGAATTTGCACGTTGCACATTCTAAATTCCAAATCTATTTGTAGAAGTTGAAATAAAACAAACACCACCGCATTCCAATCAACACATTGCAGTGTCTAAGTAAAACTAATTCCCCTCGTTCGATTTCAGTTCATCCGAACTGAAGCCTATTATCTTCTTTGGTGGCTGATAAGATCACAACAATGCTTTGCACTGGTATACATCACTGTTATATCAGCCTTCTTCGGTACTTTACGAAGGATCAGGAACAGTCTATATTTAATTTTCCATTCATTGATGAATCAGTTATCCAGCGTAAAGTTCAAGGCCGGTCCCGTTCCAGTTCGGCTGTAGGTTCACTTCCTTCTTCTGCTTGAATACACTTCCATTTCTTTTCTTACAATCTGCACTCGTGAGCGTCATTCTTTGTTTCGAACAGCTCGCCTCGTCGACGGACGTGCAGAAACATATCCATATCCATATGATGATTGCATTTTGCAGCCTCCATGTGCCACCGTTTAAGAGCAAACCGATCAAGTAAAAAACAAAAATACCACGACGTTATATAACTGGTTGCATTTCGAGTGGAAGCAGTTCAAGAATCGCCAGAGAGTACCATATGCAATTGGCAAATACGACTTGAAACACCATTTTTATCGATTAACCGTGAATCATACACACTTGATAGTATCAAATAAACAAGAGAAAAAAAAAAATCGCCACTATCCGCTGTTCGTCTTCACATAACACGTTAAGTGTACGGCAAGAGCAGAAAGCATCAACAAAAATAAATCGCTCTGCTCCCGTTCTCCGCACGTCGCATTATGTCGGTCAGTCACAGTAGGCCTTTTCCCCTTTCCTTAAGCAAATAGCAAACACAAACCTAGAACTTGTATCACTCACACTCGGGGTGTATCAGCGCGCAATCGCGAAAAAACCGTAACGAACAAGCTCGGAAAACGCGTCCACATCCGACGAGAGCCACTCAACGACTATCGATTCAGCATTGCCGCCGCCGGTCGTGATCTCGCGAACCGAACGACTAGGAAGCATCAATAAAAAGCCAAGGCATGAAATGCCGGCTGGTTCGATGTAGAGCTTCCTGCCATGGAAGCAACCAATTATTAATAG
Source organism: Aedes japonicus (assembly GCA_034211315.2). Classification (NCBI taxonomy): domain Eukaryota; kingdom Metazoa; phylum Arthropoda; class Insecta; order Diptera; family Culicidae; genus Aedes; species Aedes japonicus. The sequence continues at coordinate 22,579 of JASCZW010001746.1, forward strand.
GTACTATCCATCACATCGCAAGCGAGACGCGGAGAGCTCGATGAGTGCCTTCCGAGTCCGAGTCTCAGCGCGAGCATCGTTCTTTCTTCTCAGACATGTGGCTTAGCGTTATAGACGTACAGAGATCATGACCGCGATGTTTTTAAATCCGTAGCATATGCCATATGGTATGAAGGAGTGTTACGAATCGTTATTCGGTGGTTCACATATTGTAACGTGGGTTACCAAAGTTAACGCATGCTGCGTGCCGTTTAACGCTGGTTCGTGTCATGTGCAAGATGTTTGGAGACATCTGTATTCAACTAGTAGCGATGCTCAACTTCAACTCTGGTGGCATATGGAGAAAATAAAATTATATAAATGGTAATAACAACAAACAAGTGAGGCAACACGATAAATACCAAGGGATAAGACAGCTTTGATGTATTTGCTCATATAATATATTATCTATTAATAAAACACTTCTTCTTCTTTTTTAGCGTTTCAAGATTATTGCTTGTTCTCAACTTAATGTTTTAAATGCACTTCCACAGTTATAAATTAAGAGCTTTCGATGTCAGGTACCATTTTTACATAAGTATGATTGTGTGGCAAGTAGAATCATACCCAATGCCCAGGGAGTAGAGAAATTTTCCGTAACGAAAAACCTAACTAGACCAGACCGGGAATCTAATCCAGCCACCTCCAGCATGGTGCTGTTTGTAGCCGCGCCTTTACCGACTAGCTAAGGGAGGGCCCGAAATATTTCAAAATATCATGAAGGTATGAAAAAAGAGTCTTAGATAGGTAAAGGGCGCGTCCCGAAAAAAATTCTTATAGATTTACAATTAAATGTATTGTAATCACACAATAGAATCTATAGTATGTAAAATTAATAGCACAGACAAACAGACATAACACTTACAGTTTCTTCATCGATCACGCATTTAACGGTCAATAGAAATGTTTCTTAATTGGTAGTTTCGCCACTGGTGGTGCGCAATTCCCGTACGTTTGGTGTTTGCCCACTACTGTCATCTGTTCAGCTTAATCACCCATCACAGTGTGCTCAACAGATGACGATAGGGTTATAGTGACGATGATTTCGAGTGGAAAATGATCAATAAGTTATGTCTGTTTGTCCTTGTTAATAGTATTTTCTGTAATAAGATAACTAAAGGAGTTATTGTTTCCACAATAGAATAGAATGTAAATTGAAACATCGAAAATTTAAAACGGGGGTTGTTATGTATATTAACTGTAGAAAAAAACACTTTTCCCAAACAAATTTGAGTCAATTACTATTAATTATTGTATGGTCAATTACTACTTATTATTGTACTGTTTCACAATTGTAGAAAATCCTAGCATATGAAATGAATAGTAAATCTATTGTAATGACAATATTCATTTTTCATTTATCTTATTCATGAACAATAAGATTGATGCTCGGAAATAGAGTTTAATGTTTTTTTTTAAATATTTTTGTCTGTAATTGTATGGTTATTTTTATCCGAGGTTAACATCATACTAAAGACCTAGAACATTTTGGGTTCGATACCCTGATCGATTGAGCGAATGTTTGGGTTGGAAGTTTCCTCAGCTCCTTGAATTTCCTGTTCCGAGTATTGTTGAACTTGCCACACAAACATAAAGATCATACTCGAAAAAAATGCAACAGGCAAAAATGATCACCAAAAATTCATTTTAAGTCGGATATTTTCGAAACTCTCAGGAAAGAAAAAACCAAAAGTTTGAATTTTACTTGGGATGAGAACTCAGACGTTCACATTTAGTTAAAATTTAGTTTCGTGGAACTTTTTGGCTGAATAACAAGACACCTACGTACAGGCAGAACTTAATTGTCTTTATAGTTCTTTAACATTTAAAGCAACTTGAATGTTCAAGAAATGTTGCTTGTTGCTATTTAACTCAACTTCCAAGTTCATATGTTGTTAGTTAGTTGCTTTGAACTTCAAAAAACCTCTAATACAAAATACAATCAAAGTAGTAACTCTGTGATACTAATCCTACTTTGAATCAGCGTAATAGTTCACAATACATCTATGTTGAACTACTTTCTTCCTTTTTGAAGTACACGTAGAGTTTTGAATAACACTTTAAAAAGTGAATCCTAGAGAGTTTGAGCTGTTTAGTGGAATACCTGTAACTAGAAATGAGAAGAGAAATAAGTATTTCCATTTAATTCCAACTACCTTTGCGTATCTTGACAGATACGAACGTATTTCGTCTACAATGTGCAAACTTCTTCAGTGTCTCGTACTAGAAAAGATTGGACTCGGAAAAAATGCGACACTTTGTTTTGGGTGTAACTTTTTATCGCATGGGTAGAACTTAATGAAATTTTGAGTAATACTAGCTTAGAGTGTTATGTTTAATTTTATAGCGATCTGTCAAGTAGTTTTCAAGATGCATTCGAAACAAGAAGAGCTACGCCAGCAAATCTTGGGCGCGATGATCGATAATCCTGGTCAGTCGCACAGATGGATCGGCAAAAGGCTTGGAATCCACGATTCCACCGTGTCCCGCGTTGTGAAGATGTTCCAGAAGACGAAGACCATCGGGAGGCGCGCTGGAAGCGGCCGAAAAATGAAAACGGAAAACCCAGAGAAGTCGCGGAAGATTAGACAGTACTTTAAGAATAACCCGAACCTTTCCTCCCGAGACGTGGCCAAAAAGGTCAATTCGTCGAAGTGGTTCGTCCAGCAGACCATAAAGCGGACTGGGCTACGTGTTTTTAAGGTCAGAAAGGCGCCAAACCGGACTGACAAACAAAGCACGGTGGCTATATTGCGTGCGCGGAAGCTTTACCGTGAGTGGTTGGTCAAGGCAGGCTGTCTCGTCATGGACGACGAGACATATATCAAGGCGGACACCAAACATATCCCCGGCCTCGAGTTTTTTGTTTCGGTACGTCCCGCATGGAGGTTCCGGAAAAGTTCCGGAAGAGAAAGATGTACAAATTCGCGAAGAAGTACCTGTTGTAGCAGGCAATCTGCGAGTGCGGACGGTACAGCAAGCCGTTCGTTACAACCGGCACCATAAACGGGTAGATTTACCGAGAGGAATGCTTCCTCTCTCACCGTGGTTCCACCCTGTTCTGGTCGGATCTCGCTTCGTGCCATTACGCCAAGCCTGCAATGGATTGGTACGAAGCGAAGGGCGTTAATGTGGTCCCGAAGGAGGCGAACCCGCCAAATACACCAGAACTTCGTCCGATCGAAAAGTTTTGGGCGATAATGAAGAAGAAGTTAAAGAAAAGCGGAAAAACATTCAAAACCGATGAAGCTCTGAAGAGGGCAGAAAATTCAATAAATAAATTATGCCAAAACATAGCTTATATATAGTTATTTAATCCCTGAGAAGTATGCGATTTAAAATGATGTTTGGTGATCATTTTTGTGTGTCTCATTTTTTCCGAGTCCAGTCTTTAACTCGACTGTGCTGTCAAGTGCCACAAAGATTGTTTACATTTGAAAAATGATCTGGTGTTGTGCTCTAAGTTTGTCGAGAAACAAGAGCAGAAATATGTATGTTTCAAAAACAATAAAAAAATGGCTTATTTTATTACCATCGTAACAAAAAGTGTTAGCTAAATAAGATGCAGAAAATGATGCTGTATCCCGGTTAGAAAAAGAAAGACTCGAGTTGGAGACTTGGTAGTACGTGTTTATGAAATAATAAATTTAACTCTGTTAACATTTCACAACACAGAACTCTAAAATTAAATTTGTGGCAGGACTAGATAAAGACAGAAATGTTGAATACAAATGTCTTTCGTTGTTTTTTTGTTTTTGTTGAGTTCGTTGAAGGTACTTTTTGAGCTGAATAGCATTCTCTACAACCTCTTCAACCCAACCTTTCATGAATTTTAAAGTTTTCTTTAGCAGTTGATAAGAATGCTGCTAGTAGCTTTAACATTGAATGCGAACTAGAAAGTTCGGTTAATAACTTAGAAAGTAGGATGAATAGAATTCTCTTCATAATTCTTTCATTTACTGGTTAAGCCAAAAAACACCCTTTTATTAGAACTTTTGGTTGTTTGGTTTTTTTTTCAACCTCCTGCCTTACGCTGAACTGGCCGGGTTAACGTGCCGCAAGGGCTCAGTAGGGATTCTTTGTCAAGACTCGAAGCTAAAGAATCAATTCCATTGCGGTTGTATCACATTAATTAAGCTTTCCACCGTATTTATCTACACGCCTTTTTGTGTAATAAACGTAGTAACGGATGAGATTTAGATGGTTCATTTCATTAATTACTGTAGTACTGTAGTAGATTCACTACGGGGGATTATTGTGATGCAGGGAGACGGAGCAGAGCATCGATGTTTTTAGATATACTAATCTTTGAACGGCATGTAGTTTCGGATCATGCACGGAATTCTCAACTATTGTGTAATAGTTTTGGACTAAAGCTATATCTATTTAGAATCCGGAATAATAAAATCATCTGTATCTCGGTAACAAATTGACGTACAAATAAGTTTAGTACATAAAAACAAAGATAATTCACTGTACTATATGGAAAAAATATTAATACAAATCATTTCTCTTCGTTTCTAATGAAAATTCGCACTTTCTTCTTAATTCCTTCCATCAAACGCTGCACACCTCCGGAGTCAACTCCCTTGGCACATTTGTTTTACATTTTGGGCATCTGAGTCGCGTCCCGAGCCCTTTTTTCCATTTTGTTTAAGCTTCCGCTTCATTATTGCCCAAAATCTCTCGATGGGCCGGAACTGCGGGCAGTTGGGTGGATTCATGTTTTTATCGATGAAATCTACGTTATTATCGCGGCACCACTGGATGAACTCCCGGATGTTGTGGCAACTCGCCAAATCTGGCCAAAACTTCACGAGACCTTTATGGGCTTTAATGAAAGGTAGTACTCTTCCTTGTACTGCTTCGAGTCCATCGTCCTATTCATCACGAACACTTTGATCTTTGCTCGGCCGCTGCATATCCATCATACACGGTTTATTTGGCGATTTTCAACGTTTTTGCGATTTTTATTGCTGACCACGTTGGATTATCAGCGTTTGTGTGCAGAATTTTTTCTCTCCTCTCGGCTTCCATCTCAAATAACTTTTGACTCACTGCACGAACCACCGTGAATTTATACCACAGAAAGTGGGCGCTTAGGTAAACAAACCGCTGTAAAAGAATTATTGCAGCGGTCAATTTTCCGTGCCGCTGCAACACAATAAGTGATTCCGGATTCTATCTGGACAGAGCTTAGAAGTATATAAAATTTCAAACATAATGTTTTGAATATCATAGAATGGATGTCAGATCATCACAATCTGCAGGTTAGGGAAAAAAAGTATGAAAAAAGGCATAGGTAGCTTATTGTTTTTAAAGTAAAGGTCCGAATGGAGACAGGTTAAAGTAATAGCTATTCAAAAGCCTGGGAAACCAGCGTCTGATTATAATTCTTACCATCCGATCTCTATGCTATCATGTTTAAGGAAATTGTTAGAAAAAATGATCTTAACAAGACTTGACCGTTGGGTTGAATCAAACAACCTGCTATCAAATACGCAATTTGGTGTCCGAAAGAGCAAAGGAACAAACGATTGTTTAGCGTTGCTTTCATCTGATATACAACTGGCCTTTGCACACAAGGAGCAATTGGCTTCAGTGTTTCTGGATATTAAGGGCGCATTTGATTCAGTTTCCATAGATGTACTGGCAGATAATCTGCACAGTAGTGGTTTACCAGGAATTTCAAATATTTTTTTTGTATAATTTACTGTCAGAAAAACAAATGACCTTCAATCTAGGCCAACAAGGACAACTTCCAGAATTAGCTACATGGGCTCACCCCAAGGCTCATGTTTTAGTCCCTTAATTTATATTTTTATGTTAACGATATTGATAAATGCTTGGAAAATAGATGCACGCTACGACAACTTGCAGACGATTGCAAAATTCCCTAGATAATCTGTCCATCTGGGCCAGAAATTTGGGGATCGAGTTTTCACCGCAAAAAACCGAATTGGTAGTGTTTACTAGAAAGCGGTTCCCAGCCCAACTGCGTCTCAAGCTGTTGGGAAGGGACTTTACCCAATCTTTGACCTTCAAATACCTTGGAGTCATGTTTGATTCAAAATGCACTTGGAGTACTCACATTGCGTATTTAAAACAGAAATGTCAACCAAGGATCAATTTTCTAAGATCAATTTCCGGAACATGGTGGGGTGCTCATCCGGAAGACCTCATTAAACTCTACAAAACAACTATTCTTTGAGTTCTTGAATATGGCTCTTTTTGCTTCCTCTCGGTAAGAAACAGCCAGCTAATTAATTTGGAACGCATTCTATATCGTTGTTTACGTATTGCCCTTGGTTGTATGCATTCAACGCATAATATGAGCCTGGAGGTTTTGGAAGGAGTACCCTTACAGAACCGCTTCTGGGAGCTCTCAACTAGAATACTGATCAAGTGTGGAATCAGTAACAACCTTGTGATTGAAAATTTCGAAGAAATGCTCGAATTGAATACACAGTCTAGATTCTTGCGAATCTATATTAACTATATGTCATCCGATATTAGTCTTCCATGCTATAATCCTCCTAGTATACGCTTCCATTATCACAGTTCCTCCATTGATTATGATCTCTCCATGAAACAGGCTATTCAAGGAGTTCCAGATCAACTTCAACCTATTTTAATTCCTCATATTTTTATTGAAAAGTACCAACATTTCAATTGCAATAGAAGAATTTTCACTGATTGGTCATGCATTGATGGATCCACTGGTTTCGGTGTTTACAATGAATACTCATATGCCTTCCGGAAAATTCAGGAACCTTGCTCCGTATATGTTGCTGAGCTGGCAGCAATCAATTTCGCATTGGGTATAGTTCCCGACATGCCCATAGACCATTATTTCATCTTTTCAGTTCTATTGAGGTCCTGCAGTCGATGAAAACAGCGAAGCACTCATCTTAATTTCTTTCAAAAATAAGGGAGCAGATGTGTGTGTTGGTCGAAAGATCATTTGAGATTACCTTTGTATGGGTCCCCTCACATTGCTCAATTCCAGGCAATGAGAAGGCGGACTCGCTGATGTCAAGACTTATGTCCAACCACTTCTCGCTAGACGCACATCTCTAGAGAATTAACCTCGTAGATAGCAATTTATGTAGGTGCGGAACCGGTTACGATGACATCGCTCACGCAGTTTTGCATTGTCCGGATAATGATGCCTCCAGAGCACGACTATTGGATACCCTAGTGGCCTGATTGTCTGATCTAAGAGTGTAACGTCATCACCTCCCTTCCTTCCACTCTAGTAAATTCCGTGCCATTGTGTCCCAGTTAAATTATCCCTTTGTTTCCGTGCTACTTGTACCTGTCCAGCAAACTGTGGTCACCCATCTGCTGCTTAGTTCCGGAAAGGGACTACAGCGACCGACGATTTGGTAGATATCGCATCCATGAGCAGCAACTGATACCTGCCTGCTGTTACCTGCCTAGCCCCTACCAAACAATAATGTGACCCATTAACCTCGAGCTAACCGCGAGTAATTTGCGCCCCACTTTTACTAAAATTGAGAAGTAAACAATGTTATTTACAATATTGAATATCGGCTCCGCAAAGTCCTATACACGCCTGAGCCTAACAAATAAACGAACTGATTAAAAAAAAATACATTTAAAAGCAAGGGACTAGTTGACAGTAGCAATTGAAAATTCCAAAATAGCAAAACAGGCTCAGCTTATGAATGTATCCTTATGGTAGTGCTGAAGGCGATTAGCAACTTTGGCAAGGTTTGAAAGATGTTAAACTCAATGTCATTTTTTATTAAGAGTGAACATTAACTAAGGGAACATTAACTAGACAGAGTGATGGCTGACAGTATAAAACTGATGGTTATTTTAGAGAACAGTATGTAGTGCAAAAAATGTAAAAAATTGACACTATAGACACTACCGTCAATGTTTCAACTAGCGGCTAGCCTAAAGCGATGCGATCGCTGATGTTCCATCATATCGTATCACAGACTATGTTAAAACCGTTTGTTTGCAAGCTGACACACAGATGTCGCCACTTTGCCACAGCACGATGCCCATAAAGAATTGGAGCCTTGCACGTTCTAACGACACCTAGGCAGCGCTCATGTGCATGTGATGATCAAATTATAATTAATGTCATAGGTTCATGTCATAGGCGATGGGTTTCGTAAACATTCTCTGTGAAATTACTATTTGTCACGAAAAAAAGCATATGGGAGAAAAAAATGAGCTGGAAGACAGTTGAAAAAAGTTTTTGCATCGTAATGGTAACTATTGTAAAGAATGATATGCAATTTAAAGCGAAAATTTTTACAAATTACATCCCGGTATCAAAAACGCAGCTGCTATATGGGATGGGTCAAACTGAATCTGCTACGTAATCCCGTATTTCCACTAGGAGGATGCTGGTTTGGACTTCCTCCTGGTTATCAGCTAAAGCTAAACAAAAACATAACCCCACAAATATACTGGTGATATTTTTAAGGACCATTTTAGGGAGAATGTGTACAAAATCTTCAAAAACAATATATTGAGCTGGAACCAAATTTTAATTCCTTCCTGTGGATGTCATTTTATTCTCTGGAAATGATTCTAAGCTCCGTATCTCAATGTTACAGTTTGCAAGATGATCAAACTACAACGAGAATCCTAACCAATTTGAGAATCATCATCTGTTCACTAGTTTGTATTTCCACACACAGAGCTCGCATGTGCTGTAATAGTTTTACTGCAGGGCGCCAATTCGCTGTCGAAAGCAAAACTAAATGTAATACGGAGACCCCTGCATTCGAGTTCAGGAACTACGTAAATGATGATAGTCTTAGTTTTTGCGTGTGCAAATTAAACGGGCGGCTTAGTAATTTCGGTTATTTTCCGTGAACTCAAAGTTTCCCTACAATGGAACCCAGTGGACAAGGTAATAAACAGATCAATTAGTTTGTTTAACATAATATTTATAACTAGACTCAAGGTCGAGTTATTAGTACGAGACACTGAAGAAGTCTACACATTGTAGACGAAATACGCGTATCTGTCGAAGATAAGCAAAGGTAGTTGGAATTAAATGGAAAATACTAATTTATCTTCTAATTTCTAGTTACAGGTATTCCACTAAACAGCTCAAACCCTTTAGGATTCATAATATTTATACATTTTAGCAAACCTTCAGATCGTAAACTGAGATCCGGATTTCATTTCGGATTAAGGTTATGCCACTTCAATACGCTAGTCGAAGCTTAAATTTAATTTCTTTCACCTATTCACCGATAAATTCGATTGAATTTCCTCTGGGGAACAACAACCTCAACAATTCCTCTGCTTAATTTTCCAATAGGTGAAGGACGGTACGTGGAAGTTACTATACTTTTACATCCTGGATTACGTGGGAGAATCGGTGCGGCGTATCAAGGAAGGGTTCACAGTATTTAACGCCAACCACGTTGTTTGCCTAGAATACCGGAAATTTGATACACGTGGTGTTTATATCACCAGTTATGTCAGGCAAAGCTCTCATCCGGCACAGGCTCCTAATAAATTTAATAAAATAACTCCGCGTTCTATTAAAAATAAGGTTTCAACTTTCTTGGAATGAAATCATTTTCGGTGAAATGATCAGCACATTTTTTTCTATCCTCTTTCCGGATAATTTGCATAAATTCACGAATCAGGTCCACTGGTTGAAAATTTTATATGCTGTTAACGCAACTTTAAAAAAATCAACAGTATTTCCAGCTGCTCCAATCCGATTTTGACACGTTGCAATGATACACTTTTACGCTAACTTTATGCTAATGAATGTTTTTTTCCCTTCAGATCTTCTAAAAATTAAGCACTTCACGTTTTTTAAGGAGTTATTAAAAAATATATTGATGTATACATTCTTTCAAAGAAATTGACAGATGGGAAAATAAGAATCATCATTAAGGATGAAAGCGCCCCCTGCATGTCATTTGAAGCTTTCGAAGGCGAATTAGAGTTACGAAATCCTTGTAACGACTAAGTGACGACAGTTAAATTGAAGAAAAGCAGGATTTGTTGATTTTTCAATTTTTACATACAAAATACCACACAAAAAAATCTCCAACTCCGTTTTCTGAATGTTCGATCTTGAAATTAGCCACTTTAAGTACAAAAGCCGATAAGTCGTTCTCTATTCCAAAGCATTTTGTAACTCAAATTCCAACACTCCATCCTCCAATTGCTCAATGAATGACGTAAGCGTTCGGTAATCCTTATGCTGATAGCCTAATCTAACGGTCACGATCCTTCCGGTGAGCGGCCGATTGATTGAGTAACTGAAGAGACAGGAAGGAACGCATTGATAATCACAGTGAACACTTGTTTTCTTCTATAAAAAGCTGAGGCTGGTAATAATATAAACCGCATCTGAATAGCTGAAATCACGCATTAAAATCCTTCTGATTTTCTATTGAAATGTTTCGAATCACTAGGCATCCATGAACGAAAATATTTCCGTCTTCTAAGCGAGCAATAGCAAGGCTGCCGATTTTGGATGCTGTAGCTCTACCACTATCGCCAGCCTACGGATTCCTTGAACAGAACCACCCAAGCGGAAAGGTTAGCAGCAGGGTCTCAAGTCCGTATTGTTGATAAGCAAGCAAGAGCGCTAAAGGCTGACCCGCGTGAACTACACCGAGCAGGGTGATTTCAATGGAAAATGAGAGCAACGAGGAGATTTGAAAGCTAGCCTAGAACGCGACAAATTCCAGCTAATGAAAGGGGTTCAGGAGTTTTGAAATTATGTTGAAATAATTGGAAATATTTGTAGATTTTAGTTGCTTGGATCTTTCCCCAAGGGACTTGCACCTAAAATTGGCTGCATTTTACCCATACGAATAAATATCTACAGCTTTATAGAAACACAACTCATCTGAATCGTTCGATCTTTTACATTTGAGGAATCCAGTCCAGAATCAAAATTTTTCAACTGTTCTAGATTCGTTTCCTGTTATTCCCAGACTGCTATGGACCGAAGTCAAAGAGTTCAACAATTATTAGCGATAAGCTTGTTTCATAGTGGAATATATAGTTGAAATCGCGGGGCAAGTGACCGACTATTCTACTCAATGGCAATGAACGAGGGCTTATCAGAATGAAGAAAAATGCGGCCCACAATAGCATTCAAAGCTACCATCAAAAATGATATGCCGAATGCTAATATAGCATGGATCCACGTAGAGCACCATTTTTATGAAGCCAACAACATGAATATACATACACACATTTCGAATAAAGCATGCAATGTTCTTATCAACCGCAAAGTGTATGTTCAATTACTTTAAACAAGTAGCAGTTCAAGTGTAGAGAAGTCGAAAATCAAGGGAAGAAAGTATAACTGGCAAGAAAAACGTGATAAGAGAAGCATCTTATCAGTACGCAGTGGGTTTTTGTGTCTCCAGGAGAAGACGTGAAACCAAACCGATGTGATGCTGTGCTTCGGGGTCTGAAACAAGTCAATTCCAATGGAGAAACTATAGAAAATGGGCTGGAGTCAGTTAACACGATTTAAAGAAAACAAAAACAAATTGAACAATACTTGTTCAATTATTGATTATTGATAATTGATGTAATGCAATCTTCAGTAGTCTCAAGCTATGCCGCTTATTTTGTTTCACATGGAACAGTATCAATAACACCTGTTCTCGGCAATCTTTGAACAGAATTCACTCTTTTATTAGTATTTTCTTAAACAAATCTGATGTTTTTTGTTTGTTTACAAGTTTTTCCACTTATATGTATTTGTGTATTTTTTGTTTACATGTATATCAAAAGCGAAGATTAATGATATTTCTTTCAAATGCCATTTTCAACTACACATTTAGAAATACTTAATTTTGCACGAGACGTAATTCATCTTCCTTAGAAATCCCAAGATTCCATGAAACATTATTCCTTCCGAAGCCGAAAAATACCCAACTCGACAAAAGGTGTGTTTGAATGAATTTATTTTCTCGTTTCTTTCTGAAGGGCACTTGCATGTGCTGGACACCGAAATTTACATGACGTTTGGTAGTGTGTACTATAAGCAATAAAGGGTGTCCACAGTTAAATTGATTCACTTTAAACTCGTCCTCAAAAACAAGTCTCTCAACCTATTGTCATGAAATATTCATGGAATAGAAAACAATGTACAATCTTGGTTTCGGTATTTTTATTTCACTGTATTTTTTTACCAAATCCAAAAGCCCGAACTTTCTTCTTAATACCACGCACAGTGGGAAAAAAGTACATGAATCGCGAAAAAATTCGATAATTCAGCTCCAAGTAGCACAAGGTTAGTGAACAATAGCATTTTTATGTGAAAATTCCTGGGAATCGAATGGAAGGGGTCTGCCGCAAAATTCAGTGGACGGAGATATTGGGCTTATTTTACCTCATTTCCGTATTTTCGAATAACGCCAAGTAATCTATGCTTGGAGAGGGTTGCGGTAGCCAACATTGGCCTATACTTATGTAGAATTTCCCTATAAATCGAATGGAGGTGGTTGCAGCCACCGCACGGGTTGAGTAACGCAGATATTGCTGATTTTACCCCACTTCCCCTATGTTTTCGAATAGTGTTCATTAATCTAAGGTCGGAGGGGTATGCGGTAGTCAAAATAGGCCTATTCTTATGTAGAATTTTCCTAGAATCGGAGGTGGGGGGGCAGCCACCGCACGGGTCAGGTAACGGAGATATTGCGGCTTATTTTGCCCCAATTCCCCGTATTTTCAAATATTGCTGATTAATCTATGCTCGAAAGGGACTGCGGTAGTCAAAATAAGTCAAATATTATGTAGAATTTCCCTAGGAATCGAATGGAGCTGGTTGCAGTCACCGCACGAGTCGGGAAACAGAGTATTTTTTAATATTGCTGATTAATCTATGCTCCGAGGGGTCTGCGGACCCAGACTTTGTTGGTCTGGTCCCAAAATGGCGTATCTATCGGTCAAATCAAGCGGCAAAAAATCATTCTGGAAGCATGACCTAGAGTTCGAACCGCAGATGCTAAAGTTCTGTGTATCGACGAACAGGAACACGAAAACATTTCCCAATCTAGCGAAAACGATGACGAATATAATGAATATGAGCGACAACTTTGAGTGAAGATGAATTATCTGCTGGTAATGGATAATATATTTTTTGTGGTGGTCCGAAAGGGCCCAGTTAACTTGTTTTATTCCAAAGACATCTGATAAACGACAACAAAGATAAACGTTTTATGACACGAGACACAGTAGACTGGTGAATTTTCAACATCTTCACGATGGTTCGGGGCGAAAGAAGTGTGTGTGTGTGCAAAATGTTCTCGCGCACTTGCTGTTCCTTCGACTCCATTTTAGAAACTACGACCAGGGTGGCCACAGACTCGGGAAAATCGGGAAATGCGGGAAAAATGCGGGAATCCAAAATCATCGGGAAATATGCGGGAAAAAGTCGGGAATTTCACAATCCATCGTGAATTTTTGTCATATGGCAGGAATCATGCTCACACCTTTTAAATTCATAAGATGAGTAGCGTTTTTGTCATCTACTTGATCCAACGATCCAATTAACGGAATGAAACTGTTTTTCTAAAAATCTAGCATTGTTGCTTTCAAACGGAGCATTTTGTCGGTTTTCCGATTAAAATTGTTCGTTGTTGTCGATGATGCGGTAGACGATAAGATGCTGCTTCCAAAGCTGAATTTTGTGATCAAGTGCGCAGCATTGATCGAGTCGTTTTTCAGGGAATACCTGATCTAATTTCCTATAGCTCCGTTTCTTTTCGACGCTTTGATGGGAGTCCTTATCACATCTCGGCTGACCAAAAACTTCTTCATCTTCTTGCTGTAAACTCTATACACCTTCTAACCTTCGCTGTAGCCAACGAAAATGCACGCTTCAGACTTCCTGCTTCGCTTCTTTCGCTTCTCTTTCGGCACATGTACCATGACCTTGACTCCAAATTTTCGTAAGTGCGACACATCCGGCCGCTCTTTGGAGAACTTCTCCTCGGGGGTCACCGGCAGTCCCTTTGTCGACGATCGGTTGACAACGTGGGATGCGACTGCAACTGCTTCTGCCCAAAAACGGTTGTCCAGATTAGCATAGCAAAGCATGCTCTTCGCTCTTTTGGTCAACGTTCGATTCATCCTTTCGGCCAATCCATTTTGCTCTGGGTTGTAAGGAGCAGACGATTCGTGCTGAATTCCCTCCTTCCGCAGGAAGCTTCGAAAATTTTGATTCACATACTCTTTTCCATTGTCGGTGCGGATTCGCTTGAACTTCTCACCAGCCTGCTTTTCCGCAAAGGCATCGACTTCAAGAAATAGACGACGGATTTTCGACATGCATCGTCGATGACGGGCCGCACAAGTCCGAGTGAATAAGTTCTAGCACGCATTCCTCTCGGTGCCCTTTCGACTTAAACGGTTGACGGGAATGCTTACCTTCAATGCACGGTATGTACTTCGCTGGATTCTCCATTTCAAAGTCCAGGCTGGTTAACATCGTCTAGAGTTGCTTCATGTTGTCCTTCACTAAATTCACCACGGGCTTCTTCGTTGCGATCAGCTTGTAGAGGTCGCCAACTTCAGGACCATTCTCCACTATCACATCGTCCGGGTTGACAACTTTGCACTCCTCCTTGGAGAACATCACACGAAATCCCTTCTGGCATACCTTGCTTATCGAGAGTAAACTAATCATCAGATCAGGGACCCACAGTACATTGCTCATCTAGAGGTCTCAGGTCACATCGCTGCACTCAGTCTCCAGCTTCACCGATCCTTTCGCTACGACGGCCACCTTAGCGGTTGGTCACCTTTCTCCGCGATGACACATCCTGTGGATTCTCGAGCACGTTTTTGTTCCGGCACAAGTGAGTAGTTGCGTCAGAATCAAAGAACCAATCGCTATCGCTTCGTTTGGTTGACTGCAACGCGTGGGCGGCGAAGATAGCTGCATTTCCTATCGGGGTACTTCGCTGATCCTTCTCGCCACTCGCTTCCGTCTGACATTCTGATGCAAAGTGGCCAAGCTTCTTCCATCGGAAACACTTCACACCAGCCTTATCAACTTGCCTCTTTGGTACATTTTGCATGAATCCTAGAGGGTTTGAGCAGTTTAGTGGAATACTTGTAACTATAAATTAGAAGAAAAATTAGTAATCTCCATTTAATTCCAACTACCTTTGCTTATCTTCGACAGATACGCGTATTTCGTCTACAATGTGCAGACTTCTTCAGTGTCTCGTACTAATAACTCGACCCCGTCGAGTTATTAGTACGAGACACTGAAGAAGTCTGCACATTGTAGACGAAATACGCGTATCTGTCGAAGATAAGCAAAGGTAGTTGGAATTAAATGGAGATTACTAATTTTTCTTCTAATTTATAGTTACATTTTGCATGCTGAAGAATGCACCCTCGCTTTCGGACGATTTCAAACCACCCTTCACCTTGACTTCCTGCATGATCTTCGCCTTGACTATGTCCGCTGTCAAAGCCACGAAAAATTTCACTCACCTGCAATGACACCATGCCTCCAGCAGTCCCGTTCCGCCAGCTTGCGTTCCAGCCACCCTGCCATCGCCGCCGGCATGCGCTCCAGAACTTCTTCCATCTCCATCGTTCGGATTTTTTGAGTCTTGACAGTGAAAAAGAATTCTTCCTTCAAACAGAGCCGTTGCTATGGCAGCTGTCTGGGCTCATAACCTGTCAAAAGTAGGTCTTACTCGAATGACGTGTGGGCAACGAATGAACAAAATTATATTTGAAATAATTCATAGCTTACTACTATGTACAATAATAATTCAACGATTACTTAGTTTCCAAAAATTTTCAATAAATGAAAAGTGTCTGGTGGTGAACCAAACTTAAATGAGTTTGGTAGCTCCGAGAATTGTCTACGAACTGTCAACGACGTTGAAATCATAAAGTCCTTTAGACAATATGCACGCAACGCACGTGCATCATTTTATAGTCGAAAACATCGAATTCTCTACTATTTTTCTTCGATATTTATGCTTCTATAAACTTGACTTATTTTGAGCGATCTTTGTTCTCGTTTGCAAAATGAGAGATCAAAGCAGGTTACGCAACAATGGAGAAACCTGATTTGCGGCTGCTACCCGTCATTTTGCCTAAATGAAACAAGCCAGAGTTTCAGATTGAACAATTTCCTCAGAAACTTCACACGTATCTTTTAATCCAATTTATATTAAACGCGAAAATTTCCAATACGGGATAAAGGGTGATACGGTCAAAATTTGGTCAAGGGAAAACGCGTGTAAATCGGTGAAATCGTTTATTTAAAAAATCAAATTAAATTTCTTTTTCAAGTTCAATTAGTATAAAATTCAGGAAAAATATTCAGTTAGGCTTCCGCTTTTCCAAATCCGAATTGCCGGGCCTTACGCTTGACCCCTGCCATCAGATTTTGTACAGCCACCTTGTCCACCTTCTTCGCCGCAGAAAGCCAGTTTGCCTTGAACTGCTGCTCGTCCTTAGCAGTTTTTATGGTCTTCTTTAGGTTCCGCTTGACAATAGCCCAGTATTTCTCAATTGGGCGGAGCTCTGGCGTGTTGGGAGGGTTCTTGTCCTTGGGAACCACCTGCACGTTGTTGGCGGCGTACCACTCCATGGCCTTTTTACCGTAATGGCAAGATGCCAAATCCGGCCAAAACAGTACGAAACAACCGTGTTTCTTCAGGAAAGGCAGCAGACGTTTATTCAAACACTCTTTCACGTAAATTTCTTGGTTGACAGTCCCGGAAGCTATGAAAATGCTGCTTTTCAAGCCACAGGTACAGATGGCTTGCCAAATCAGATATTTCTTTGCGAACTTTGACAGTTTCGTGTGCTTGAAAATATCTGCTACCTTTTCTGCCGTAGCCAACAGTTTCTAATAACCATGACCTATCGTCGTTTTGCCGTCACTAAACTGACATCATCTGTAACTTCCTGAGCAAAGCTGCGTGTTGCTAGTTCAGGCTGAGCAGATCAATTGAATCGTCAAATATCGATGTGTATTGTCGATTTCTTTTAGCGATACGACAGATCTGCATCTTCAACTTGTTACTTATGTTATCAGTTTGTTATTTTACTTTGCGGGTAAAACTCCTGTCCCGAAGTCTTGTATCGGTTTGACGTAGGTTTCGTCGTCCATTACCACGAGTCAAACTCGTCGATCGTCGTGCAACCTCGATCGCGCTTTGGCCGTCGTATTTTGTTTATCATCGTGATTTGGAGTCACTACCTTCTTGTAAGTCGATAGTCTGGCTCGTTTTTGGCTCGATGCACGGTTGTAGACGATACACCCAGCTTATTTGCGGCATCTCGGAGAGATAGGTTAGGGTTTCGCTTGAAACTACCGGCAACTCTCTTTGTCGTCTCAGCGGCTTCCGGTTTTCGATTTCCCCCCGATCCAGACTTCCTGGCTGTCGACAAACGTTCCCCAAACACTTTAATAACATTGGTAACGGTTGATTTGGCAACTTTTAGCGATTTTGCCAACTTTGCGTGCGAGTTGCTCGGATTTTCGCGATACGCGAGCAAAATTTTGATACGCTGCTCTTCTTGCTTGGACGGCATTTTGACAACTGAAGAGTGAATTCCAAAATCAAAATAGGAGCAACATTCTACACACACACACACACACACCTTCAAAATGAGGGGTGTTCAGGTTTTTTAAATGCAAAATTGAAAGAAATACGTCAAGTTGATATTGACCAAATTTTGACCGTATCGCCCTTTAATTAGGCAAAAATGCGGGAAAAATTCGGGAAAAATGTGGGAACTTTTATATTAAGATTGTGTGGCCAGTGTAAACAATACACGTTGAGGTCGTTTCACCTAAAATTTCGTTGAAATCAACCTAAAGGGCGCAATGTTACATCTTATTGAAAGTCATGCAATTTAACTGTGAACACACTTTAATATCAATATCTGCGAGATCAGTTATCTTTATGTCTAACAAATCTTTGCACAGACCAATTTGATCACGTTTGGCTTACGTGCAAACCGTGGACTTCCACTTCCAGTGCTTATGACCAGTTTACCCAAATATGGGTGAAGAATACCCATAATCGCAAAAGGTGCACATAACGATTTATGGTGGCCAAATGACAAGCTACCACTTCAGCAATCTTTTTCGAAGCCATCTGGGCGGGCAGCAAACACGTAATCACTACTTTGTCGTACTTTTTTTTTACAAAATCGGAATAAAACAGTTCGGATATTCTGATGCAACATTTGAAAGTAAACATAAACAAATACGGTGTCAACAGAAATAAGTCATTAGATTTTAAATTTAACCCTGCCACACTCTATCCCACTTTGATTTGGCTATCGATCCATTTGAGCTGCGCGTTAAACAGTTCTTTTATTGTAGGCAACATGAAATCAACTGCATTTTCTAGTGCGTGCGGTTTGTTTATCTTTAAGGATAGATTAATAATTTGAATTGTCCAAATGGGTAGATTTGCTACTGATTTCGTGGTTCATCTTTCTAGGCTAAGGTAACCCCTGAGAAATAGAGACATAAATGAGGATAAATTCAAAGCTTTTGACTTGGAGCATGTGATGGTTTTAATTATATTTCCAGGTAAACAAATGATTTTTGCCGCCACAGTAACAACATCAACATGTTCGAGTACGATAGAAGAGGAATACCGATTGGCTGGTCCACACGAAATTAATTTCGTGCATTGTACGAATAAGGGTTTTGCTGATGAAAAGTTGTACGAATGATTATTACAATGTAAGTATGAGACATGAATTCAATTTACGGAAACTTTGTTTATAAAACGTGCGTAAGCGAATTCAACAATAAATATAAAAAAATTGTGAGCAAACGGCACCCATCTTGCGAAAATGTTTATCATATCCAAGTGATCATTCAAAATTGAAAACACTGACCTCTTTTTTATGCCTATGGTTTTCTAAATCTCTCTCATTTTCAATCTTTGAACGGCGAACGCCATATCGTGAATTTTTGTAATTGTTTAGGTTGTAGAGACTTCAGCTGGGCAACCAAAACGAAATTCAGTAAAGCACTTTTTTACTATTGAAACTGATGGTGCAGAGTCTTTAGATCATTCATCTAGCTTAGAAGGTCAAGATTTGACCACGAAACAAACATTTTTTTTTTCATTTTCTTCTTAAAAACCGCAGTAACCTGCTATCAATCGCCTTCAAACACAAACTAATGAACTAATCTCCGCAGCTTGTTGAAGCATTTTGACAGGATTAAACAGCTGCCTGATGACAGCAGCATTCTTTCAGTTAAAAAGCGAAAAATTCAAAACATCAGGGCCTTATTGACTCGGCGTCGTAATCAAAATGAACTGGAAATACCATGTTATCATATGAATATATTCCGTCAAGTTTTCAGACTGAAGGATATACTGAGTAATAGGTTAAGAAATTGGGTGCTCAATAATACCAAAGTCGACATTTTCCTGATGGACTTTTGAAATTTGTTGACCAATAATGCTAAGTAATGCTAAGTTTAGACCACGCTAGATCACCTGACTTAGAGTCTTCCTTTTGCCGAAGAGCTGTGACGATGTTTTTCTTCATCCGAAAACATAATAATATTAGCCGTTTCCTTTTAAAACCTTCACTATGCCAGAATGCATTCACTTTGCCAATATATTAAGTAACAATATTGATTCAAAATTTGGGACGTAATTCTTGCACATCTCTGTAGTGGTGCGATAGATCATAGGTGATCATAGTCTTCAAATCCTTGCACTGATTGGGCTCAGAGCTGTCACGTTCGATGCGACTTATCTAACTGAATCAAGCCCAGAAGGTGATAAGCAAACACCGCACAGAGTGGCTGGTGACTCAAAAGGTGGCGTAAAAAATGACAACCCTCTTAACTTCGTGCCCTCGACTGCGAAGGACACTGTATGTCGCAACCACAAAAGGCCTATATGTCCAAAGATAAGCTTTCTCTAGTGGAATTTTACGGAATTTGGTCTTCCTGAATCTTCTCAAAACTCCATTTAAGCTCCTGAGTCATCGGAAAGCCTTTAGGAGTACACGAATAAATCTCTCTGAGTCGAATGTCTATCTTAATCTTCTTCGAAGTGTTCCGAGTTATTCAAAAAGCTTAACTTTACTAATACATTGCATTATTTCTGAAATCTCTACATGAGTAGGTATGAGGCTGTCTGAACGTTCAAAAGAGACTTCATGTGTTTGTCCGCATGGCAGGCAGAGGTTCTATAAATATATCTGCTTTGTTTTTTTATTTATATAACTCTCCATACAACCCCCTTCACAAGCAAAACTTGGTTGCAACAATGGTCAGCTCAAACGCCTTCCTTAGCCTCCCAAAAACACTATTTCCAGAAGGCTTTCCAAAAGCAGTGTTAAGTCTTCGTGTGTTTAGAGTGCACATTTTTCTTTTAGAGTGTATTCATAAGTCTAAACGGCTTGCAGGATTGTTGTGAATTTTGATTCGTTTGAGACTCGTGGTTATCATGGACGCGAAAAGGGATAACAGGCTTATTTTTGAAACTTTTTAGACTGTGTACTATTTTAAAGAAATTAAAACCACTTGGAGTAAACGAAAGATTCATCTTTTGCACCATCAAACGCTTCAATGTAACTGGATCTTGGAAAATTCCTTCCAGACCTGGCTATTATCGCACTGTCATATATCCGAAAACCATCAAACGAACGAGAGAGCGAATTCGGCGAAATCCTGGTAAGTCTGGCCAAATATGGCCAAAGAACTGGGAATGTAGCAGTCAACGATCAGGAGTACTTTGAAAGACAACCTGAGATTGAACTCATACACAAAACTACTGGTTCATGGCTTGACTGAAAATCAGAAGATTGCAAGATTCGAAAGATGTCGAAAGCTGCTCAACCGGCAAGGCGATTGTGAAATTCTGTTATCGGAGGAAAAAAATGTTCCTGCTACAGGATCATCACAAGTAGAAAAATGATCTGGTGTACGCAGCGCATCTTTCTTATATTCCTCGTGATAAACTAGTTGTTCAAAGGTTCCAGATTCTTCCAATGGCGATGGTTTGGAGGAGTTTCTCCAAAACTTAGATGGTTACATTGCTATTAATTTAGTAAACCTGCTGTTAAAATCAACAGTCAATATTACATCGATAATGTTTTGAAAAACCATTTGCTTCCCTTCGTCACGAAACACTACAAGAATGTACCATACTGCTTCCAACAGCTCTTTTCACCGTCCCAACAGATGGAAGCTACACATGCTTGTTGTGAGGACAATTTTCCAGAATTTATTTTGTGGAAGGAATGACCTGCCTCTTCGACCTGATTTGAATTCTCTTGACTGCTATGCATGTGGTTACATTCCGGACAAACTGGGGAAAAACAAAGGACTAACCGTGGAAATTTTTAAGAACCGTTTGGTGAAATTATGGAATGACATGCCTCAAGATATCATGCATGCCAGCTGTGACGCTTTATAACAACACATGCGGCTAGCAATAAAGATGAAGGGAGAAACATTTGAACTGAACTAAATTAAGGTAAACGTTTAAGACATACCAAACAGGAAATACATTGAAAATTAAAGCTCATGCAAGCTTCTTATTTTCATGACCATATACTGCCCTGACAGGATATCCCACTCAGCCTGTATTTTAATTTGGAAACCAAAAACTGTTGTGCAAGTACACAGAAAAAAATGAATATTAACGGACGAGTAAGATTTCGCCTCATTCAATTCCCAGCCAAAGGGAGCGTAAACAACGAACTTGTTTGCAATCTTTCATGCGCCATACAACAATGTTTTCAATCTTTCATACAACAGAATAATTTCAAGTGTTAACTGACTTAAATTTACATTAAGTATCCCAATAATTTCGGCCTATTTGTGTGCTTACAACAACTTACGAGAATCATTTGCTTAAGGACGAGATTATAAGCTAAACATTACTTTTTTAAATTGCCTTATATTGAACCTTTTTTAAACCATAAACAAGTTCATACAAATTTACATTATAAATCATGTAGAGTTCTGAGACATTTCATGTATTGTTGACAATATTCTATGCAATAGCGAAGATTTGTCAGCAATGTTGCTTGTAAGTTCTTATTGAAAGAAATACAATTTTACGTGCTTCAAAGACTGGACTCGGAAAAAATGAGACACACAAAAATGATCACCAAAAATTAGTTTTAATCGGATACTTCTCAGATTTTCAGGGATTAAATAACTATATATTAGCTATAGTTTGGCATCATTTATTTATTGAATTTCCTCCCCCAAGCTGAATGCTCGTACATTTCTCTAAACACTGCTCATGAGATCTTGGGCGAGGCTTTGTCCATCTTCCTTACACAATTTCTCCCAGTTTTTCTTCAAAGCTTCATCGGTTTTGAATGTTTTTCCGCTTTTCTTCAACTTATCCTTCATTATCGCCCAAAACTTTTCGATCGGACGAAGTTCTGGTGTATTTGGCGGGTTCGCCTCCTTCGGGACCACATTAACGCCCTTCGCTTCGTACCAATCCATTACAGGCTTGGCGTAATGGCACGAAACGAGATCCGCTCAGAACAGCGTGGGACCACGGTGAGAGCGGAGGAAGGGCAGCAAGCGCTTCAGCAAGCATTCCTCTCGATAAATCTGTCCGTTTATGGTGCCGGTTGTAACGAACAGCTTGCTGTACCGTCCGCACTCGCAGATCGCCTGCAACAACAGGTACTTCTTCGCGAATTTGTCCATCTTTCTCTTCCGAAACATTTCCGGAACCTCCATATGGGACATGCCGACAAAAAACTCGATGCCGGGGATTTGTTTGGTGTCCGCCTTGGCATGACCTGCCACTCACGGTACAGCTTCAGCGCACGCAATTTGGCCACCGTGTTTTGCTTGTCAGTTCGGTTTGGCGCCTTCCTGAGCTTAAAAACACGTAGCCCAGCCAGATTCATGGTCTGCTGCACGAATCACTTTGACGAATTGACCTTTTTGGACACGTCTCGGGTGGAAAGGTTCGGGTTATTCTTAAAGTACTGCCTTATCTTCCGTGCCTTCTCTGGGTATTCCGTTTTCGGGTTTCGGCCGATTCCAAGCCTTTTGCCGATCCATTTGGCGACTGATCAGGATTATCGATCATCGTGCCGAAGATTTGCTGGCGTAGCTCTTCTTGTATCGAATGCATCTTGAAAACTACTTGACAGATCGCGATAAAATTTTGCACACATAAACATAAACATAACATAAACTCAAGAGGTGAGTCGCTCAGCACAATATCTCGTGTGCCCATTTTTTTAAGTGTGCCTCTAAGCATTACGATGAGTCCTGATGTTTCGATCATGGTGCAAATATGTGCCCATGTGTGCCACGGTAATTTGACAGTTCAATCGTTATGTTTTGGTTACGCATGGTAACCCGGTGATTGATTTGTTTTGCTTTGCCAAACTTCTGATAACAACTTTCAGTGATGGTAGATGGAGCTCAATATGCTAATTTAGCGATGATTCTCGGATAATAGAGATACACAACGTATAAGATCAATGTGAATCATCGGTGCCGGTTCCAAGCCCGGGTAAAGGGGGAGGATATATGTGGTGATGACCGTAGCCACAAGAATGCCTAATACGGTCTAACCCCGAATCTACGGTGTAATGCGACCCGTGCCTATGGATGCATGGCTGGGGTGGTGAAACAATCACTCAGTCGCGAACGGAACCTGTGGGGAACCAGGGCAAACCCCACAGTATCGGATCCCTTGCTGCGATAATGCAGGGCTCTGGCGCAGTCGACTTTTACTTCCCGTTCTACTCGTGGGATTTCATATGAGCAACAACAATACTTAATTAACAAAAGGTACCGGCTGCCTCTCTCAGCCGGAAAAGATGGACACAGACCAGGGAGACTCTCTGAAGCAAATCGAAGCCCAGTTAGACAACAAATCACTTTCCAGTGTCCACCTGTCCATCAATCACATCAAAAAACTCCGAGATGGAAGATAGTGGCGAGGACGATGGAGTAAACGTCACTATCAAATCAGCTGCGGCTAAAACATGCGAACCTCAGAACCCAGACCGGATTAAGCTGAGTGGAGCCGGAAAAATGCGTCTAAATCGCCTTGCTCAAAAAACCAAGTGAGACTTTGGAGCCAGAATCAGCGAAAAGGCCCAGAGCTGATCTATCTAGGGGGGAAGGTAAACCACACCCAAAAAAACGAAGGAGACATTCACGCCGACGGGAAGGTTAAACAAGGCCGGCAGCAAGCCTTCCAAAGTTACTTCGGTGAACAGCCGGCTGCACAGAGACAACCAAGGATCCGGGAATAAAAATGTCCTGGCTGCACAATAAAACAGCCTTCCTGGTAATCAACTGCCAGCGGACTGGTTAAGGAACATAACTCC
Source organism: Aedes japonicus (assembly GCA_034211315.2). NCBI lineage: Eukaryota > Metazoa > Arthropoda > Insecta > Diptera > Culicidae > Aedes > Aedes japonicus. The sequence goes on from JASCZW010001746.1 coordinate 46,957, forward strand.
CAGCATATAAGTGTGATTGATAAAAAGGATATTCCAAGATCGGAAATCATGGTAGCCTACCTGTCAAAAAGCGCCACGAAATCCGATGAGGAGATGATGGCATTCATAGAGACCCAGAACGACCTGGGTACGGACTCTTGGAGAGTTCAATTATAAAAGATTATTTCTAAAACTTTTGTGTTGTGAAGCAAAACAAACAAATCAAAACAACACGACAAAAACATACAAGGTCAATTTTCCAGGACTGCTAGATTATATCTTCAAAAGATACAAATGTCAAAAGTGTGCCGCAGAGTGCCACACATGTTCCGTTATGGTGTAAAATTTTCACCAACGGTGTGTCTGGCACACTGTTCTTAGCGACTTACCCCTTGCATAAACTAGTATTACCCAAAATTTCATCAATTTTTACCCACGCGATAAAAAAGTACACCCAAAACAAATTTTCGCATTTTTTTCCGAGTCTTATCTTTAATATTCACATCACAAAGAATATTTTTTTTTTTTTTTTTGTGTGTAGGGGAATTGTCTCTAATGTCACCCTGTTAATTCAAATGATAATTCCCCAACTGGAATTCTTCGTGGAATTGTTTTTTTATGCTAGTTTTTAAGTGTATAAGAGCAAAATGGTTTGGCTCAAATCTAAATATACATACAACGGAATGATTTCCCTAGTTTCGAACATCAAATCATAGGTTCGTCTCTTTCATCTCAGTTGATGTCCTCATGAGCATAATTCTAATCAGAACCACTCAACTCTTCACCCGATCCGTTCCTGAATCCCATCCTGTCACCCAGCGCATTGATCTTTCCACACAGCCGCACATTTAGTGCTTTACGCAGCTGGTAAGCGATGATCCTATCCTGCTGGCTGCTGCTTGCTGGTCGTCGTCTATCGTCTTGGGTCGAGCATGCGACATAACTCAAACAGTGCCACCGCCGCCTGTGATCGTTCACACATACACTGACGCACTCCGTCCCGGTCGACACTGTCTGTAGGGTACGTGCTCGCGATCCACGGAGACGGCGCTGTCCTCTCGCAGTCGAGTGGATTCGGTCGTATCGGGTGGACGTACGTTTTGGCCGGTCGAGTATTGAGAGTGGCCAGTTGTTTGCCATTAGGGTCTGTGAGTGTGACAAGGAGGGAGGATCTGATCGCTGATCTTCTCCGCTGGGTGTGTGACGGGACGGGATGGATTGATGTGGTAATACGAAGAAGAAACTCTGCGCTAGTAGCAGAAGAAATCATAAGAAAAATTATCACATAAATCGTCGGGCTGAATTCTTGGGTGTTTCACATGGTGGAGTGGTGAATGGATTAGAGGGTTTTTGGAAGGAAATTTTGCACCACTTGAGGTAGAGTTCGGTGATCAGTTCTTATCAGTTTGTACTGGATCAGTGAAACAGTTGGTGATCGCCGGAATGTGTGGAAATTTCAGATCATTCCCTCAGAAGAAGTAAGGTTCTCGACGTGACCAGAAAGGAAAATCTCAGCATTTTTCATGTTACAGTGCGGGAGGCGGGAGTAAAACGGGTGGAAAGCAGAACTTCAAGTTACTTCTTATGGTGCATTTTTCGACTGCTGCGGGATTTGTTTCAAGATCTGCATCGCGCGTGAGAGAGCGAACGGGAGGGAGTGAGTTTTATGCGGTTTTTCAGGAGTGTTTTTTTTTGTGTGGAGACATTCGGTGCATAGTCGAGACAGCAAAGAAGCAGGATAGTGCACCATACACATATGTACGATTTGTTTTTATGTTTATTTTATGTTGCTCTTTTTCGTGCTGCGCAGTGCGACGACGGAGACGACGGCTGATCTCTCTGCTTCTTCTGTGTATTACTTTGTGGTTTGGAATTTCTGTGGCCTCATGCGCCAGCCAAGGAGATTTCTTACGGTTTCGGGGTGTTTGTTATTTTTCCACAGAAATCATCAACATCATCACTGGTAGTGTGAAATGATCAACAGTAGCAACGAAGTAGCATAAAAAAAGGGGCCAAGGAGATTAAAGTGCTGCGCGAAGTTCCAGAAGAGCGAAAAATTACTACTAAAAGAATTTAAGTGCAGTGATTTTGCGAAAATAAAACATCAGGAAAAGAAAACCAGTGGTAAAAGAGTGAACAGAAAAATTACCATCGTTCAGTTGTAAGAAAATAAAAGGATTAATTCAACGCCAACGGGACGAATCTACAGAACCACCAAGGCTACGGAGCAAAAGGGCTTTATGCTGTGGCTTTTATGAAGATTGCCGCATTTTGGTGCCTGAGTGTAAGTGATCATAAATATCATTAATTGATTTTACATGCATACCAGAACTACAGGCAGATGACGTAAAAAACGCGTGGATTTCAGCTGATTGTTCGGTATAGTAAGGACTGATGCAAATTTGTAAAATAATTCACAACCATTTCATGAGCCTTGATACGATCAGAACGGAACAGGACAATTAAAATTGTCAAAAATGGTTGCTTGTTAATGGCTATTCTACAAGCTATTTTTGTCAACAAAGGTCAATCATAACTCGACGCAATTCGCTAAACATAGAACAAAATTCTCCAGTTATTCCGGTGATTTTTGACATATGTTATAGTAGCTGGCAAGTAACAACGAAAAACGAACTGTATTCCAAGCAATTTTTGGAGCTGCCATTATCCAAATAAAGGAGAATCTTCATTTGTTACATCAGCAAACTTTGATAACGTCCGAGGCCCTATCTTGAAACTTCATAACGATATCTGTTGCAATCCAGCACCTACAGGCCGAAAGTGATATTATGGAGTTCGCAACTATCCTTTCCGTATGTCATTATGAAAGTAGCTTTAATCCGAGAGGAAATTGATTGACGTATTACAAATAGCCTGCAACCCAGTTTAGAACGTCTGGAGAGTCACGCCTACTCCGAAGTTACTTTATTCACATACAATAAACCATAAGCATGTAGATATCATCGTTTTCATATAGATAACGCTTATGAAAAGACGATTCACGGATCAACAATAATCAAACCCGACACGTATATGTTGAATATATGAAAAGTGATTAGTCAGATCTCACAATTTTTCGCTGATCCACCACATAACCTCTTGCTTTATTTTTTCACTACCGCCGTGCCCAATTAAATGTCTTTCCGTAAAGAAAAGGAACCGGAAGGTTGCTAGCAGTTTTTTGCTCTAACTTTTTTCTTTCAAATTTGCCTACAACGTTGTCTTCAGGTGATTTTTATAACTTGAAAAGATAAAAGTTTTGACGGATGTCTCTTACCGTTAGCTAGTAATTAATGATTTTCATATAAAATTACGCACTTTTCAAGTGTGTTTTACTCAATTTAAAATGATAACCTCTCTCCAGTTTTTAGATATGATATGGAATAATAAAAATACTTTCAAATTCTGTTAAGAAATAATTCTTTATTTTGCACCAATCAGAAAAACCAACATTTGAAAAAGGCCTATTTTGTTTACAAAAGCCATATTAACTTTTGTTTGACATACGATAGAGACAATTTCAGCTCACCAAAAGTAGCTTTTATTGTTATAGAATCGATGGGAAGACAACTTTGCTGATATATTTGAAACAAAAAAGTTACAGCAAAATTACTGATTTTTATAGGAACACCCTAAGCGACGTAGAAAAAAATGCTCTAATTCAGTCATATCAAAAGGTACAGAAAAAATTATACCATCAAAGTTGCTTGAAATAATTTATTCTACAACTTTTTTTCAATAATATATGCCTTTATTTCTGCTAATAAAAAGGTTAGATTTTAGATTCGATAGGACCACCCTAGGTTTCATTCACACCAAAAAAGCGCCTTGTTATTAGAAACAACTTTGTGGAAGACAATTTTGCTCCAAAACTTCAAACTTAGGCTGAAAATGTATCTTTCCAGCTAAATTCGCATTCTGGACGACTATGCCATGGCTGGAGGCCGGTGCAGTGAAAGATTTCTTGTTCAGCATATGTCTGGGCGGACCACCCACGATCTGGCCCACATTGATTCTACGCTCACTGCACTTTAGATCCCGGGTGTGGCACTTTTCTGATTTCCGTTCAATCCTACGCAGACCCGGACTCACTCTTCCCTAAAAATCCATAAGAAATCTGTTTGAGAGGCTGAAGACCAGCTTCAAACAATAGTTTTGCTCATATCTTGTCCCGAATCAGGGCGGAGCACTCAACGGAATAAACCATCGTGACCATCATACTTATAAGCGAAGGATTCTGATTCTGATATCAAACTCACGAAGGATTGCATGTTTCCTGTAAACTTGAATTAAATAGCTAAATAACGTTTTGATTATTTTTTTCACAAAAACTACGTAGAAAAGATAAACAAATTATTTTAGGAGCATAGCCTACTGCAATACCATTTTTTTCGACCCTTGACTTTCACGATAAATGGCTTCCTTCCTTTTGTTCTTGATCCAAGAATAATCTTCAATCTTTGTTTCTAAGCATTGTTCAAGTTGTTTTTAAACAACCGTAAATTCACTTACGGTAAATTATAATTAATTATATAATCGGGAAAAGGCGAGCATTTTCTTGGCCGTATGCTAGGGATCATTATCTTGCTGAACGGTGTAGTTGCCTTCCAATCCCATTTTCAGCAATGACTCCTCCAGATTTTCACCATGAACATCAGTATCTGCTGCTGTCATGATCCCATTGATTTGGGTCAGGTATACCACTCCAAACCACGAAAAGCAGCCTCGGACCATAATATTACCTCCACCGTGTTTCATGGTTGGCTGGAGATGCCTATCTTGCAGTCTTACATAACTTTTGCGCAATGCTCTTTGCCGCCGGTTCTTGTTGAACAGCTCAAACTTGGATTCGTCCGACCAAACTTGCCAAATGGGACCAAAAGAAACTGAGCATGTGTAAATGTAATGGTTCTGATATGTACAGGACTTTTAAAAAGTGATTTAGTGGCAAAGAAAGCACTCAATTAGGAACTGTTTATTGTAAATCAGACATATTTTAGATACCCTGAGTCTTTCTGAGGTAAATTTTCTGAATCACTATTAAACTAGCGTGAAACCATATCAGTCCCATATGAATAGGAAATCAAGCAAAGGTGGGACTGATATGCGTTTCACGGCAGTAATCTCGTGTATGATGATGAGATACTATAATCTATTGCAGCAAGGTAACTTTCCATAGCAGTGGAATAATCTGAAAAACGATTTGATCAGGATTCTATTGTTGTTTGTGATCATCAAGCTCCTGTATGAAGGGCCAAAAACGTTTGGATGGGCCCGTAAGCAGATACACTTATGCGAAACGCGCGAATATAGGGAAGAGAATCTCCTTCCAAAAGCAAGTTCACACCCACAGCATTAGAATCGAGCCCTCGATTTACAGAATAAACTCAATAGATAGGGTCGAAGAGCCCGCCCTCGTTCCGCGAAATGTTAACAATAGAAGGGAGGCAGTCAGTCCCATGCTCCCTATCCAAATCGTTTCACTTGGGTGCCCTGTTAGTCCCTTTCCCCGGCGTATATTATATTATGAATATTTACTATGTTTTGTAGGGGTCATATGATTACTTACCTTGTGTTAGAAAATTTGGCTGCAAGTAAAATTGGTTAGGGTTACCGTTCTTTACGTATTGCTCTGTGTCGTCCTGATGTTTCTGCTTTGAAGAGCTGACTTTAGGTAAAGGCCTATGTTGGTATAGGCTTATGCACGAGGTCATATGGTATTGCTCGTGGTCATAGAATAGGGAAGAGAACAGTAGAAAGAAGGGAAAGCATTAGTTATTGATGACATGCTATGCGCAATTGAGATTTTCATGGTGATATTCTCACAACGGCCGTTCAGAATGGTTCGACGGATGCATATGAGCGATCATTCCCGATGAGTTTCCGCTGGTTTACTCCATTTGGGTGTTACATTTCGGAACATCTGGGCGACGATCCCCCATCGCATACAGGTGATCAGTACAAGCTGTTCATTTTGGTACAGGCAGTTTTAAACGTTGATGTTGCTGCCTATTCACACATCACAATTTTTAATTATTTTAATAATTTGAAGTAATTATTTACCTGCTCGAAATGTGTCGCAGTTGCGGGCCATAAGGAACGTAATATCGTAAAAGTAAGTAAGCTTTCTGAAAAACTTGAAGTAACTAGGGTTAGTGTTAGATAGTTATTCTCTACGCTTCGCCTCTATGCTAAATTCTTGCATAAAGTTTTGCCATTACGAGGGTTAGCTGAGTTACAGTCATGTATGTTTATTAACGAAATTATAAAAAAATCCAAACTTGGATCACAATGTTGCCCTACCTGTTAAAATCGTGAACACAATACAAGGTTTTCAAACAATCTAATGAGATCTAGAACTTCTAGCAGCCTTGATCAAATGCGTATATCTTTCTATGGCCATGGTCCAGTATCCAACGTTATTCCAGAGCGATTGAAAATGATAACGATCCGCACTTATTTAAAATAAATTTGAATTTTAAAGTTTACATTGACCATCTAAATCCGTATCAACCGTTAATAAAATAGTACACTCTAAAAATGTAATTAGATACTTATTTAAAAAAAGTTTAAATCATCTCGTAATAAATATTTGTAAGGTCTTTCTCTTCTCTTCTCTTATCTTTCTCTCTCTATCTCTCTCTCTCTCTCTTCTCTTTTTCTGGGATTGTTCCACTGTTAGGTATCTCTTGTTAGTCAGTTTGTTTTAGAATTCATCATCTTACTTCTCCCAACAATAAGTCGACAAGTCGAGTTATTAGTACGAGACACTGAAGAAGTCTGCATATTGTAGACGAAATACGCGTATCTGTCGAAGATAAGCAAAGCTAGTTGGAATTAAATGGAAGATACTAATTTTTTTTCTAATTTCTAGTTATTTTCGTTTGCTAATATGAGTGATTTCTGCAAAATTAAACGTAGGTGTGTATTTGTTATTATACCCTCAGATATTCAGTTTTTACCGTGGTTTTTCTTTCTATGTAGAAGCATTTCATTGACAAAACATTAAACTTCAAACTATGCTGTATCCTGTCAGTTTGAACGTCATTTTCTTTTGCATAACCTTAGATTAACTTCTTGTGCATATGTAGCACTAAGAGTAACTCAATCATTCTCCATTCTTGACTAAGAAGTGGTGCAAGTTTCTATCAGGACATGCTTCTTTCCCCACGAAATACACATTTTGTATTTTAGTTGCCAGGAAAATTCTCGTGTTTGGTTGAAATTTGTGTTTTATTTTCATGAGGCTCCCCCCTCCCTCTGGAGAGAGGAGTCTCGAACGACCATGGAAAAGAAATCCTGCCTCCAAAATCGCCACATGACAAATTTGGTTCCAGTTGCTTGATGCAGAAATTTGTGTTTTATTTGTATGGGAGTCCCCGTTCCAGACGGAGAAGGAGTCTCGAACCATCATTAAGACCAAAAACTCCTTCATACAAATTTTCATAACAGTAGGGATAATTCACATGATTGGTTGAAATTTGTATTTTATTTGTATGACAGTCCCCACTTCCAAAGAGGGGAGGTGTCTCGAACCACCGGGGAAACACTTCTTGCCTTCAAAAACCTCCACATGCCAAAGTTGGTTTCTTTTGCTTGATTAGTTCTCAAGTTATGCCCAAATTTGTTTCATTTGTATGAGAGCCATCCCTTACAGATAAGGGCGGGATCTCAAACCACCATAGAAACATTTGTTGTCTCCAAAAACACTCACATGCCAAATTTGGTTCCATTTGTTTGTTTAGTTCTCGAGTTATGCAGAAATTTGTGTTTTATTTGTATGGAACACCCCCCCCCCCCCCCCCTTCAGAGGGGTGAGGGGTCTTAAACCATCATAAGAAACTTTTCCGGTCCCAAAATCCCCTGCATACAAATGTTCATAAAAGTATGAAGAATGTTTGGTTTAAATTTGTAGATTCATTTCATACCAGAAAGAGGAGGGGTCTCTGAGCCACCGTGGAAACTTTTCTTGTCTCCAAAATTCCCACATGTCAAATTTGGTTCCTCTTGCTTTCTTAGTTCTAGAGTTATGCAGAAATTTCAGTTTAATTTGTATGAAAGCCCCCCTTCTAGGAGAGAGGAGGGTCTCAAACTATCATAGAAAAAAAATTTGCCTCCAGAAAACCCCACATGCCAAATTCGGTTTCGTTTGATTATTTCTTGAGTTATGCAGAAACTTCCGTTTCATTTCTTAGAGGAGCTTCCCTTCTAGCCTCCAAAAACTCCCACATGCTAAATTTGGTTTCCTTTGCTTGATTAGTTCTCGAGTTATGAAGAAGTTTGTTCTTTATTTGTATGGGAGCATCCCGTTCTAGAGATGGGCGGGGTTTCAAACTATCATTTAAATCTTCCACGGCCAACCAGACAGACAGACAGACAGACAGACAAAATCTCACGCCGGTCGGTTCAGCCATTTTTGATTCTATAAGGTTCAGACAGACAGACAGACAGACAGATAGACAGACCCGGTAGTAACGAACGGCGCACTCCGTTTGCTACATAAGCTTGCCAAACCATGTATTTCTTGCGGAACCTTGAAAGTGTCTGCTTCATTACTTCCTCTGGAACATCAAACTTGTGCTGGGCGGAGAAAAACAGTTGCTCCGAAAGCTGTCCAAAATCCGTAAATCTCATCATCCATAATGAGGCAATAAGGCTGCGTCAGCATCTGGGTGTACAGTGTCCGGTTATTTTGCCGTTCGTCACGATTTTGAGTCTTCGGCACTTTATAACGGGTGTCCACTAAATAATGAGAACGAAAAGAATGGGTCAGGAAAAAAATACCAGTGAAGTTTTGTTCAAACTGATTTATTTTATTAAAAGGGTCAACTTAAATCTTCAAACTAAGTTTAGTGAATATTGTCATATGGTCCGTGGTCCGCCGTGCGGCGCAGCTTAGTCGTTATGCTGGAACATGACCGTTGGACGGCAGCCACATCGATTTTTCGGATGCAGCTTTTGATCCTGTTGGTAAGTTGCTTGGTGTTCTTGGCCTTCCAATTATCCAATCATGGAGCTCAAAAGACCGAAGAAATCCTCGATAGGACGGCACTGTGGCAAATTTGTCGGATTCCGGTCTTTGGGACATATGGTATATTTTGGCTTCCAAAAACGTTAGCGTTTTTTTTGCGTAGTGCGATGATGCCTTGTCCGGCCAAAACACGTATTTGCCATCCGAGTGATGTTGTTTAAGAAATGGGATGAGTATTTTCTGCAAACACTCTCTTTGGCACACCTCCTGGTTGATGGCCAAACCGCTTGGTTTGAACCACGGCTTCGAAATACCCTTATCGGATATTACGATGTATAACATAACCTTCGATTCAAATTTGTGCTTGAACTTATACATTACTTTTGGAGGAGTAGTAGATTTGTCCCAGTGTAGAATCGGTCGTTTCCCGGTATCTGAGACTTCGAAAGAGGAAAGTAGCTTTCGTCGTCTAGAACGAAAGATTTTCCGCCGTAATTCCGAGTCATCCAGCGGCATTGGGATTTCACGGTTTGAATCTGCTCATCTGTGTACTCTGGGGATCTGGTTTTCTTTTCTACACACTATTCCTTCTTTCTTTAGCGTCTTGCAGATGAGTGACTTCTGAACAATGGAACTTTCGGGCTGCTTCCCGTTGACTTACCGAATCCTTGTTGTTGAACAGTGCTGCGCAGCGAGCGGAGCGTTTTCTCATTCATTATTTTCGCTGGACGGCCGCAACCTTTCTTCCGGGTTACTTTCATGCATGCCAGGATACGGTATACGGTGGATACCGGAACTTTTTCACGACAAAAATGGTCCACCGTGTATTTTATTCCACGATCTTCGTTCGCTTGAAAGAATTGCACAACGCGCGCGCGCAGGTCTTCCTGTTTCGACGGCATGCTGAACACGACTGAACATGTTAGAGTGAAATAAGAGTGTATGAAAATTTTCTGGAGAGTGCAACGATTCATTCATCTAAAGTGACATTTCTATGCGGCCGTTTTTGTTCTGATGGAAAAGTATTGAAATCATTCTCATTTTTTAGTGGACACCCGTTAAGTACGTATGCAATCCCTCCCGGTCCCTAGCTCTCCGAACGAAAGACTTGGACAGATTCAACTTTTTGGCCACATCCCTAACCGAAGCATTGGTATTCCGCTTAAACGCTTTCACTGACACGCTTTTGATCGTGATCACTAACAGAACATCCACTATGACCGCATTTCTCCTCCCGTTCGATACCCAGAGTTTCGTAGTAACGTTTAATCACACGACTGACCGTTGACTGCACAATTCCTAGATGTTTTCCGAAGTCCTGACGAGGTGCTTGCGCAAAATCAATTCACGACGTTGCTTTTCGGGTGACGTCATTTTTGTCCGTTTTTCGAAAAACTGACAGTGGTACAAATACAACTAGAAACAGGCTTAACTATTTCTACTCAAATTTTCAAAACAAAATACCCAATGGGTAATTTTCTATAGTGTTTTTCCATGATGCAATTTTATGTGGAACACCATTTATTGCACCATTTATAAGCTCATCAAAATTACTCAAAAGACCAGCTTACGTTCCAAAGAACATAGTCATTCCATCTCTCGGAAGTCGACCTAACGGGCTCAACCCGTATGACTGTGTGGCAAATAACTTCCACCCTACGGTCTAAAGGGCTAACACGAAATTATTGCGACACATTCTACAGGGCATAACTTTTTTACCATTGGGTAAAAATCAACCAAATTTTGCACACTTTCTCATTGATGTGTATTGTTTACATGCTGTCAAACTTGAAGTCGTGTTTTTCGATTCAACGAAAATGGAGGTGAACCAACGCGAGTAGAGAGAACAAATTCTTTCCAAACACCTGGAATTTCCTGACCTGTCGCACCGGCAGTTGGGAAAAATGTTGAACATTCACCATTCAACCGTCTCCAGAGTGTTGAAGCGGTTCCAGGAGCGGTTGACGTTGGACCACGGCAAAGGAGCTGGAAGAAAACCGGGACCGGAGAACAAAAAGACGGAGGGAAAGGTGAAGCGGATAATTAAAGCAAATCCCAACGTCTCAAGCCGTGATTTGGCTAAAAAGATCGGCATGTCGCAGAGCTACGTCCAGAATGCAAAGAAGAGAGCTGGACTACATACATACAAGGTACAGAACTTCCCAAACCGCGATGAGCGGCAACAATCCACGGCAAAAACTCGGGCACGGAAGCTCTACGAGAAGATGCTGACAAAATATGGCTGCTGTGTGATGGACGACGAAACGTATATAAAAGCCGATTTTAAGCAAATTCCGGGGTTGGAGTTTTTCACCGGCAAGAGCAAGTTCTATGTGGACGACAAATTTAATAAGAAGAAAATGTCGAAGTTCACCTCCAAATATCTCATTTGGCAGGCCATCTGCTCTTGCGGACTGAGGAGTGAGCCTTTCGTGACAAAGGGCACAGTAAATGGCGAGATCTACAAATCTGAGTGCCTCGAGAAGCGCCTTTTGCCGTTCTTGCAGCAGCACGACGAAGCTTCGCTATTTTGGCCAGATTTGGCATCATGCCACTATTCTAAAAGTGTCCTGGAGTGGTATGAGGCCAATTCTGTCCATTTTGTTCCAAAGGACATGAATCCGCCAAACTGTCCGGAGCTGCGCCCGGTGGAGCAGTACTGGGCAATGATGAAGCGGGAACGTCGGAAGAGCATGAAGACAGTCAAAAACGAGAAGGACATGTTAAGAAATTGGAAAAAAAATTGAGAAACTGGTACCGGGTGACACTGTAAAGACTTTGATGGAGGGCATCAAGCGAAAATGCGTTCAATTTACACTCAAGGCTCCATCGATTAACTTTTTCTTTGATTTTTGAAGTAAATATATGTATAAAACTACCCTAAAATTTTGGTTTGATTCTTAAACATTATAAGAAAATTGGCATGACATTTTCGGTGTCGCAATAATTTCGTGTTCGCCCTTTAGGAGCTAGGTGAGAACTTCTAGTCCGACAGAACCACCAATGATCAAACCAAGTCCATCTGGCTTTGTAAACCGTGATTTCGACCAGCAGTTTACTTCCATATCTAAGCATTGACGCATTCACCATTTGCGCGCGGATAGAGACATGCAAATATTTATTTATGTCCGCCCGGCACGTTTGCTTGTTTTGCACGCATCATCAAATTGCACCTCGCCGGTTCTGAAACTGCTTTCAACAGGCGGCTCCTTGCTTCTTTGTAGAGTGAATTACATTTCTACAATGTATATGTTGCCTAGTAATAAAAAATTGAATATCAGAGCTTCATTAACAGACCTTCATCGCTCCAGCCATCCCTAGTGTGGGGTCCAAATCGGAATGTTTCAGAGAAAGTTCGCCACTGGAATCAATGGCACAAAATACACGAAGTCCCACTCTGGGAGCATGGTGAGACCATAGCCAGTCATACTAGAGCCAAGTGCTTGCCAGCTTGCACATTGTTATGCACTTTTGCAATGTTGAACGGTGTAATTGGAGCTCCTTACGCGATCGGCATCCAGAGGAAGGCAGGCTTTGACCAGATATCCGTTTCGTCCGCAGCGTATCGAGCATGCAGCATATCGAATTTGACCAAGTGTGCGCAAATAATGAGCGAAATAAGAAAACTGCCGCTGCGGCCATTGCGTCCATGCGTTGGAAAAACTGATGTCAGATTTATTTTTAGACCCCCCCAGTAGTCAAGTAGTAGCTTGTGATAAGCATATGGCAAACCATGGGTTCAAATTAAAACAAATGTGCATAGCAATGAGGAACGTCTTCCACTATGATGAAGCCTCCTTCGCCATCTATGTTTTGAGCAGATGCAATGGAACATCGACGAATGAGTGCACTTGACTTTTATTAGCGATGATACTATCAAAAACAACGTAGGCTCGCAACCTCGAAGACCACTGGGGAGGATTGTGTACACATTCTAGAATTACCAGATGTCATCAAATTTTACCGGGCGATGTAAATGGCCATATCAACAACGGAACCGACACGCTGATGGACACAAATTAATGCACATTGTTAATAATCAAAATAATGTCCCCGCATTGAGCGTCTGGTTTTAAACCCTTTTGTACATGACATCATATGTGCGCTGCGCTCTAAGCTACATCCAAATTGAGCAGAGTTAGCTGGAGGGAAATTAAAATGGATGGCAGCTACAGTGATCGGACAGAAAAAAAGTCAGTAGAGGATTTTCATCATTAGAATGATCAAGTTTGGTGCGGTCTAACTCAGCTCTCATTGCAATAGATAATCAAAATGAATTTGAGGCGGTATTTGATTCAGAAAATTTTCAAATCTTGATTTCAAAGTTTTAACTAATACCTATTTAAACTAATATTTTTGAAATCAACGTTTTTGTTGATTTCAGGTGTGAGAAGGAAGTTGTCAGTGTTTTGAAGCCCGCCCATGAAAATTTCGAACTTTCAGCTATGGAGCATACCGAACATATGTAACATTACTGTGTATTGAAAACGATCATTACTTCTATTCTGCCAGTCACAGTTATTCGTTATAAGTTTATTTACAGCCATTACAGTCCACCGCTGCAAGGACAAGATAAACAACGTTGTGTAACGAAATTCATGAATGAAGTAGATCTTTCGATCGGCTGAGTCAGGTCATTGATTCTATCGTTTGTCATTCCGGGAACAGTAGCCACAGTGACTACGGGTGCAAAATTATAATTGAATGGCAAGTTTGTTTCGTTTCTTGAATGGAAAGTTTTTCGTGCTTAGTCAGGGAAAAAATGCAGGACCATTACATTGCAAAACCATGCTCGAAATTCCTGAGCATAGAAGAATGATTGTACTTGTACAAACAATGCACAGCTATTTAAAGCTCTCATTTTACTACACATTTACACTTACTAACTTCGGTAAATTTTATATTTCTTTTTTTGTGCGATTGCAAAAATCATAAAACGACATATTTTCGAAATATTGAATAATGTTTCAGCAGATAAAACAAGTTAAAAAGGAACGTCCTTACCAATTCTGCTATAAGCTACGATGGAACTTTTCCTTGTGACAACCAACAGGTGCTAATCTAATTAACTTGTCTGCAATATTTTTTTAAGATAGAGGGAAACTACACCTCAAATAAAAAAGCAAGATTGTACAGGGTGTCCCAGAAAGTATAAGAACGATTAAAAATCTAGATAATTTTTTTTTGTGTGGAAATTTTATTTTGGTTCACGAAGCATTTGTATTCTCTTAGTAGCACATATTATCGTTAATCATACGCCAAGAAACGTACTTTTGCCCTAACGCTGCTCATTAGTCTCAGCAAAGACTTTTTTGTAATTGTTTTAGATACATTTTTTCAGTTCTTTGCAAATTTTTCAGATGTTATCTGCTGTTTTAACATGTTTTCTTAGATATGCCTTGTTCAGAGCCCAAAATGTCTCGATTGGTCAAACTTGAGGACAGTTCTGAGGATTCATAAGTTTCGGCTCGTATTGAACTTGATTGGCGTCGTAACCAATAAGCAGTTCCAAAGCGTCTTTACGGTAGCCTATCAAGCAATTAAGTCACCTTAAATGCAACATAAATGCTGCTTTTGGCCTAATATACGGCTTATTTACTGCAATGCTATAATAATGCTTCATCAATGCTATTTTGCATTCAAAATGCTTACTAAAGCATTTGAATAGCATTTGAAATACAACTTTACAATATATAGCATTCAAGATGCTGATATAATGCTAATATAATGCTTGTAGCATCTAAAATGCAGATTAAGGGTTGATTTACTGCATATGCTAATTCTTATTGGTTACCTGGGATGTTGTGGTGTCTTTGTATAATGCACACATGCCCAACTCGGCCACAACTCTACTGCCCTGGGATGCATAGTTGACGTAAGCGCCAAGACGACAAAAATTCATCTTTATGTTTGTTTTTTTTTTTTGCATTCTTTACCCTATAATACATTGCCTCCAAGTAAAAACAAAAAAAGTTTCTTGGAAAAATTGAGAGATAAATTGAAAAGAACGGTTTGGCGTAGGCACCGTTTGTTCGCATGAATGACGTCTCTCCACATATTACATCACGGTGAATGTAAGCGAAGTTGAATGCACCTGGAAAAGCAGATTAGAGATTACATACATACTTGCCATCTATCGACCTCTGGAAAACACCTGGTCAATTCCTCACGATCAGTGATACTGTATCCCTCATACTGCCTTTATAGACATCTGGAGTTGAAAATAGGATAGAATTGATGGATTTTTTCTCTTGGCGAGAAAGTGAAAAGGGATGAGCCTGGAATCCTGATATATAATCAAAAACCCCAGGAAGTCAAATTGCATAAGGAACTAGCAAGTGGGCGTTGAAATTGACGTCATCATTTATTGTTCACGTTTCGAAAGCTCACAGCATTCCGAGTAATTAAAAGGCCGCCATAACACCACCTGGCCTTCCTTAGGTCTTCAAACGCTCTGCGTGTTTGCGTGTAGGATTACAAAGCAAGACCATTCTGAAGGTGCCTTGATTCAATTCCCGGTACGGTCCATGAAAATTAACAGGTAAGAAATTTTCTCGACTTCCCTTGGAAGTGCTAGGCGAAAATTATTTCTTTGAATGATTCCATTCTAGGATGCTGGACCACCTACAGTCATAAAATGAGATATAAGTAATTCACAACGACTAATATGCATAAAAGGTTACCTTTTGAAGATCAACAGAGAAAACCGACTTGTTGATTTTCGCATTTGACCGATCGCTATCATATTCATCTCGCCCAGCAATCGGTCGTGATACGTGATCCTTCCAACTCAAACACAACTCGCATTGAAATTCGTTCGTTGTTGATACTCCTTGATCATTATAATCAGCTTAAGCAGAGTGACCTGTCTGATCTTCGTGAACACGATGGACTTGGCAACGTTCGCACTCTTCATGCCCCAGTTGGGTAAATTTGATGTTCAGGTCTCTCAACACCTTACAGTAGAAACTGTAACTGCAACATTCTTGCTTTATTTCCAACTGACACTCTTTGAAAGAGTCAAACATTTTCTGGACTGATATCGTCAGAATCAAATGGGAGCTTTGCTGGGTGAAACTTTTCGCTGGTATTCGTGAAGCCAATCGGCGAGAGCCTAATGTACGACATATTATTCAGAACAGAGCAGCCTGGTTTTTACACCAAACTATGAGAATAAACGTTCAGTAATATGCCTGTTTATTCGCATAAGTTAAAGTATGCGTTTTAAAGATGATTAAAAAATGAAACTATTCTAATTATCTTGCTGGCCCACTTTTATTGGTAAAACTTCATCAAATGGACAGAACATTTGTCCATAATTGCTGGTATACATTGCATTTCAGCTTAAGCCCGGAAAAACGCGTTTTCTCAACAATCATACCGATGAAGGTGGTTACGTCAACTACGCATCCCAGGGCAGTATACTGGACCATCATGCTTCCTGATAGTTGGCAGTAAACGCCGAATCAAGTTTTCGCGGATGCACTTATTTATTTTAATTGTTTCTGATGCCCTAAACGGCTCTAACTACATTCCGGATATGCAAATTGCTTGTCATACCAGTGCTTTTTTACCATTTTTGCGGTAAAAACTAAATTATCCGCACCATTGGCCTTGACGGCCTTGGCCTTCACGCACTGTGTAATATTGATCTTCAGAAAGCGTCTTAAAGTCCACTTTTACATATGTTTCTTCACCCATTACAATACACGCCGATTTTCCCCACAATAGATTTCCGATTTTTACTTCGTTTTAGCATTACCTGCTTCTTAAAGACTTTAGATGGACTCTTATAAGTATCTCGAACAGAACTGATATATTTATTCGAAAAAGCCATCAAGATCTTTCTATACATCTTTCGGTCCATTGGTCCTGGTTTTTGACAACATTTCCGTCAAACATCCGGAATGCATTTCGAATCACTCTTCCAATTTTAACCACACTTTCTAGTTGACATACAGGGTGCGGCAGAAAACAATGCGAAAATTTGTTCTATTTCTTTCAAATCCCATTTTCAAGTAATTCAAGCAATAATATCAACATTTTCGAGTGCAGTTATCTTTATAAAGTCCTTTTAAATAAATTTGTTCAATGTATCCTCAATTTTTATTAATAACAAGATCTGGACTGCTAGGAGGTCACAAATCCTTTGGCCAAAACTTCATGTTATCGTTCAACCATTGTTGAGTTCGATTGGACGTGCGACACGGCGCTCCATCCTGCTGTAGGACAACGTTTTGGTCCTCGGAGAAGTTGGCCTTCATCCAGGGAAGCACTTGGTCCTTTGAAATACCGATATACACTTCGGTATTGACTTTAACTCCAGCATCAATGAAAGCCAAACATCATGACACCAGCCGGATGTTTGGTTTGAAATTTGAATTTCACTTTTTCCGGAACGTTCTCCATTTTCTGCGGAGAAATGAACCGGTCCATGCGGCTGTAGGCCACAGCATCGAAAAGTGAAAAGCTTTTCGTCGGATAACAGGATTATCATTTTTTTTCTTCTTCACCAAGGAAAGCAATCTATTGGAACGAGTCACTTGTAGTTCCTTGACCCGGTACGTAATCAAGTGGCGTTTCACTCTGGCTCTGGAAGATGCATGCAGGTCTTTTTGATGATTCTCCACGTAAATTTCTCCGAAATATTGGCTTCCTTCACAAGTTTTCTTATGGAACGCACCGGGTTGCGAGCAATTGTTGCACGGACCGATTTGATGACGTTCGGCGTGCGTGCAAAGCGCGGACGTCCGCTTCCCGGCTTCCGCTGCTTAGGACCATCCTGCAGGGACTTTTTTATGCGGTAAACTGTTACATTAATTGTTATGTTATATATTCTCCGTGCGAGGAGTAACGATTATGATGTAGAAGGAGCAGTTCGCTCATCACCATGAGGCACCAAGAGTAAACTGTTGCAAAATGGCACCCTACCACCTTGGCAATCTCTTTCGGCTTCTTCGGGGCGAGCAACAAACTGGTGATCACTTCTTTCGCGAACATTTTGACGAATTTGCAATAAAACAAATAGAATGTTTGGAAAGTAAACTTGAAAGTAAACATAAGCAAATACACTTTCGACAGAAATTAGTCACTAGCTACAGGAATTAACCCAATACTCAATACTTTGAACCTTTTCGAATTATTTTCTGTCGCACCCTGTAGTGGAATATTGAGAATAGAGCACGGTTTGTGCACAATCTGTTTACGCATTTTGGAAAAAATGACTCGAATTTTGAAATCCAATACCGACACACGATTTTATTTTTCAGAATCTAAACAAAGGGACACAGTGAAAATCAGCAGTCTTACGTCATTCGGTTTCGTTCAGTTTTGTGAATAAATCTTGTATTTTCTTATACTGAACAAATCTGAACCGATCATTTTAATGACGCTATAAACATTTAACAAAATACAACATTATCTCTAAACTGTTCAAATGCATGCTCATGTTTTCAAAAGCGGGCCGCTTTGCGTCCTGTTTCAAAATTCTATTGAGATTCTTCGCGGGCCCTTTCAATACAGCAAAAACTACACAGAAAAAAAGAAACATTGAATTTTCATTATCTAAATGGGATATTTCCTGTAAATTTAAGCAAGATAACGCCTAAATCTAGTTTTTTGTATAAAAGATTACCAAAATTGTTGTAAGGTGCATGAAAGATTGCGAACAATTTTGTTGTTTACGCCTCCTTTGACTTGGAATTCAACGAGAGGAAATTTTACGCGTAGAATCAGCCAAGAGCCACATCTCCACCAAATCTAAAAATAGCCTTGGGACAGACCCATGTAACTAATTCTGGAAGTTGTCAGTTGTCCAAGTGAAAAGTTCATTTAATTTTTTGACAACAAATTGTAACTAGAAAATGAGAAGAAATATAAGTAATTTCCATTTAATTCCAACTACCTTTATTGGTTATTTTGACAGATAAGCGTATTTGTTCTATAATGTGCAGACTTCTTCAGTGTCGTGTACTAATACTCAACTAAAAGAAACCCTATACCTATCCCTATACCTAACCTAATAAGGTTTTGTTGTCGTTTTGGTACTAAGTTGAAGAGCCCTGTGTACCCGTTACCTTGGGTTTTGTTCAGTAGATTTGTGTTGTGTTGTTTGTTGATTTCTAAGCTTTCTGCGACGTCTAGATTCCAGAATGTAAAGGTAGTCCGTAAGATTGTGATGTAATTCGTCGTTATGTCGTGATTTTCCGCGAAGATGTGTTCTGCAAATGTCGATTTGAAGTTATGTGAAATTCCTTTCTCGTTTTGTTTGACGGCCTTAGTCACCTCCGCTAGATGCTCTTTGAACCTTGTTGCCAAGGTTCTCTTTGCTTGACCTACATATATTTTGCTGCAGTGTTTACACTTGATTTTGTATACCCCTGCTCTGCCTAATACATCTACTGAATCTTTGATGAAGCCTAACAACGATCTTTGATAAAATTTGTCAGAAGCAGATAATTTCTCAAATCCTTGCGAGGCTCTAGGAGTGGACAGTAATTTATTGCTAGAACGAATAGAAATGAAGTGAAAGTGTATTGATATTTCCGTATAGGGTAACGGCAGGCTTTGAAATTGAAAGATACGAGTTTGAAAACGAGCGGAGGGCATTGAACGGTAGTATCCGATCAGGCAAGTGACCCTTTACCAAGCTACCCAATGCAGGGTAGGCAAGGGGGAGGATACCCCCTTGACTGGTAAAAGGTTATGCAACCGATCGTGCTCTTATACTACATATTGCTTTGATCTGGTTCTAGCGATTTGTCTCTCTCCCAATACCACCGACAAACCGGCATGAAACTCAATATTCACTATTGATCAAGAATCCATAACGACCGATTCAAGAAAGCAGCGATCCCATCTGTCAAAACCTATAGAATCGTTTTATCTAGATCAAATAAATGTGTCTAGAATTGCTCAGACATGAACCTTCTTATCAAGTTCCCAAGCGTGTTCACAGCTTTAATAAACGATCTCAGCGAACACGAAGATAGATGTCAGTAGCATGATTTTAACAGAAATATTAAGACATTTTCTATTGTCATTCATGTCGGTTTGTCGGTGCCAATACTGCCTAACATGGGTGAGAAAATATCCCCTGCCATTGGGTTTATTTTTAGCATTTGGATATATCATTTATCATTTGGATAAGGGCACTGCAACATACTTCCATATTTGGAAATATAAAATTTCTATACCAGGCACGTATTTAGTATTATTTGAAAATAGGATTATTGTTACATAGTTCTAATCAGATAGATCTCACCCAGCAAAAACAAAACACGTTAGTTTCAACACACTTAAAAATAATGAATATTACGCGTGATGTAATCCTTATTTCCCGTAAAACCGTTGAGACTTAAACATAAATGTAACTCAGTTGTATGCTTTATTTGATGTATCGTTAAACCCTCAATTTAAACACATAATAATAAATACTGTCACACTCAAAATTGCGTTCCGAATGCTACATTTACAACAGTTCCTAGACTATATTTGGCTACCTCAAATCTAACTCCGTACTGATAATTATCCACTAGACTGAATACTGGGATTTCATAGCCTTAAATTTACATGATTGATGTTATTAGCATTAGCATTAGCATTAGCATTGACGGTTGCACACCTCGTGGATGGAGCTACGATGAGGAATAATTCGTTGAAGACATTGCATGCCACCATGAAACGGAACCAGTTTCTGATACGTTTCTTCACGCAACAATCACCCCGAAAACACTCCTCGATCGCTCACCTGGCCACGTACATGCAACCGTTGGTGATAGGGAGGATTTGGTATCTACCTTAAGAAGACACGGGGAACCCACGTAGCCTTCAGTAGATATCAAAGGAAAAAGGAAATGAATAGTCGGAGAGAATAGTTGAACAGAATGCCCTGTTTGGTGCACAGAACAAAAATGTATTCAAAAATGGTCGTTGGGAGCATCTAGTCTAATAAGGTTAAGTGATGCTCCATATATCTTCAAACGGTTGGGACTTTAGCATTAACTATAGTCCTAGCTCCCTATGGCTTTTGGTTATAGCGCCATTACTCGCTCTCTGAAAAGAAAGAAGAAAGCACCGACCCAAAATCATATGCCCCCCCCCTATCACACACACACACACACACACACACACACACACACACACACACACACACACACTCACACATACCTCACTCGCCCACATCACTACTTCTGTTTGGATTTAGATTAGTGAGCGCCGACTGAAAGTTAAAAGCGTCCAAAAAATTCACCAACTGTCAAATATTGCAATTAAATGTCGACTACAATGTTTACAGGTTACAAAAATTATTGATTGTTGATTGTAAGGAAATGTACCTTATAGTTAACCTTTTATTAAACTTGATAGTTTATCACTGTTAATACTACTAATGTGAAAATTTGAATCAAAATAACCGAGAATAATAGATATCAGCGGCCACAGCTCTAAAAACAAAATTTTCAAACGAATTAACTCGACAACATGATTAGTGTCTGCTAATGCAGTGTACGAATTCAGCTCTACGTAATAAGTGTAATTGGCAATGATATACAAAGGTATAAAAGAAAAGAGCTCACCCAGATTTCAAAGACGTCCCAAATCGTAGCCACTGCGATTATCATCTAAAATCGGTCCGATTGCTTCTCAGATCAGTTGCTTAATTCATAGCCCTTCTGTCGCATAGCCGTATGAATTTTGGTTTTGCGTCAACTAACGTTTCGTTCCCACAACCGTCGGAAGCCTCGCAGTGGAGCACAAGCCGCTGATTTTCTTCTACAACCGAATCAGCAAAAATATATCCAAAAACACAACAAAGAAGCTAATTTATTCACTCCGGAGAAAAATAAACGTAACGGCTGTCTTGTCCATTGAGGAAAATCTTCACTTTTCTACACTAGTAGAGTCGTTTGAAGACCACAAATTAATAATAACTTGAAAAAAAAAATCTGTAACACAGCAAATGATTATCATATTCATTTATTCCAAACATGGTGACAACTGTGATAGATGCTACCTCAACATATTCGATTACGATGGACAACGACCCATATCCTGTATTTTCGCTATGACTTCTGGTGTTGATGCATTCGAAAGATCTAAGCAAGCCGTGCTTGGAAACTGACGTGTTTTGTTTTGGCAGCGTCCTTTTCGCGAAAAATAAAATCAATAAACGAACAGTGAAATAATAAAATCTCCACGTGTTCTGTGTAAGATGTAGTGAATGTAAGCGATTCCTTCCAAAAATTTGTGATTGTCGGTAGTTTTTCCCCGTTTTGTTTTTATGTTTTTGTGCTTTGCCCCCGCACCCGGAGGAAGAGTTAATATCAGCTTAGTTATGTTTGTTAGTGCTGTTAGTATTGTGCCACGCGGACAAGAGTATTTTTCCGCCTTATCGCGAGTGACTCGATGATTATAAGCAGTTTAGAAGTTGATATAGGGTCGCCTCATAGCGGTGGATTTTGATTTTTGGCAGTGTGTGGAAAGAGAAAAAAGAAAACCAGTGCAAAGAAAACGGCCATTTGCATGAGCGCGGAGTGGCTGGCATGTTATTTCAGATGTACTCACCACGTGGTGTACAGAAGGAGATCTGTGACGTTTTTTTTTCTTTCGTTGCCCAGTGATTGTGATTTTTCAAGTTAAAATTCTTTTCGAAAGTGTTGTTTTACCTGTGATTTTCATTATATTGTATTTGTGCGCGAAGTACTAATTGCTTTCGGGTTGTTTCATTCGAAAAGGATGATGTGAAAATATTTGCCAAATACGAAGTGCTACTTCTGTAGCAACATAAATGAGTCCTTTAGCATCAGAGGGAAACCGTCCAAATGAAGACTGAACATCAGTACAATATTCGGTGAGATCTATCTGAATTTGAACGATACTGCAAAATACGTCCCATCCTCAAAACCATAAGATTTGATGATGGAAGTGTATGCACAGTACCTATATCCATTTGATGTATGTACTGTGTTTATGTGGGGCTTGTTGTAAGTGAAAATGACCTCGGAATGGACGTGAGTAACCAGGCATTCTGAAATGAGTCACTGGAACCCATTAGAGCTAGCTCCTTCCAACTCCCGGGGTAAAGATGACAACAGCTCGTTTAACTGAAAATTTTTTTTTACATGAAATCACTGCCGGACGGTGGGCGTTGGATTGTACACACACACACACATACACACACACACGCGCGCGACTTCTGGTATTGATGCATTCTTTGGATGTCCTGAACGAGGATCGTCTTTAACGCTTTTACGGCCACGTTCCGAAACCCATCAGCGAATGGTTGGAAATAAAGGAGAAGGCTCCTTAATACTTCAACCATCTTTGCATGGATCTCAGTAGCCAAGGGAAGGTCTATTAATTATGTCACGAAGTAAGATTGGAGGTGGAAAACGTGACAATGCAAACAAAAAAATGGATAGTCCATACAAAAAACGTTACAAGGGGGGGGGGGGGGGGGTTATAAAAAGTCACGTGGACGTTCCCCAAAAAATCTTCCGAAACAAAGAATTTAATCACGGCACGATATTTAGATTCTTCCATTGTTAAAAAATACACTGACACGTAAACTTCAAATGGCTTGTAAACAATCATATTTGGCTGAGTCAAGAGACACCCTATTATTTTTAAAACATGGATTATTTAAAATACTCGTAGAGATTACAATTGTAAGAAATTAATGAACAACAACTAGGGCTGAGAAAACATGCGTAAAATATATAATTGATTTTTTAAATTTCCTGCAAATAAGTACAAGCAATGTAAGTAAATTTATTTGGCTCCCAGAGATCAAATTTTACACACATTGAAATTTACGCAATCGCTACTCCAGATGAAGATATAGTGACCACAATCGTTCAAACCATACATGAGAATAACTCGATTGTTTTCTTTTATGCAAACTGTGCATGAACCCAAAATATACCGAGTTGTTGTCATATGGAAAGTTCTAGCTGAAAATAAAAATAAAGGAATAGATACACATACATTTCCACTGAAAGAAAGCAAATGTTATTCAACACCATAATAATGAATGATTCCGATAAGAAAACATTTCATTCATATCCAACGAACGAAAAAAAAGCGCCACCTTATCTTTACTGCAGACACATTTCTATTGAAAACAAAAAGCCAACAATAATGCGTTCGTTATCAATGTTCAAATACAAGCTTGTAGTTCCGTGTATGCACAGATGAACATACATACGGTTGCATAAACAGCAAAACGTGTGAAGTGCATCATAAAGCAGCATATTCTTATCGGACCAATGGACTAATGTTTTTAACAAATTTTCTTCTTTTCTTTCTACTTCCAGCTAAGGACGTTATATTAACGTCCTACTCATGTATAGTTGGCCGCAGAGATGGCCAAACTAGATTCGTCATGTATAGGTTTTGTAATTAATTTATTTATTTTTATTAGTGAGTATCCTCGTTTTCATTTGTTTTAGATTTTGGGTTTTTTTTAACGATTGTTTTATTCTCTTCTTCCAGACTTAATTTTAAGTAGTAATGCACAGCGTAGGATTTCCAATAGTAATAGGTGTAAGTATGAACGCTTCTTTTCCTTATCCATATCGAACATTTCATCCATCCGCACAAATTACATTAGCTAGATTTTCGGCTGTTCCAAATTCTAATTGAAATGCCACATTCCGCACTTACCACTTTGTGTCTGTGACTAAACGAATGACTCTAATCAATTTGTGTACGACTCACATATCTTAAACACTGTCTCAACTTCATTGTCGCCATCATATAACCCCGGCTGCAGCAGTTCCGTCCGTTCTGGAGTCAGTCCCCTCGTTTCGCCATAATCACAACAGCCCACACATTTCGTCAACCACTTCAAGCACCACCATGGGCAGCGTTCAGCGCGGCGATCAGCAGCCAGTCGAGGAAGATTATTTATTCTCCGGGGAACGCATTCGAGAGGACGACCAAGGAGGGGATTACTTTCAACGACCGGGAATGATTAACAATCATATCAACTACAATAAGTACAATTCGATTTTCATGAATCCCAACGAGCGGAGACCCCAGCGGCACGATGAATGGACCCAGCAACGGAAGACGACGGCGGGTTACTGGGAAGAAAGGAGCGTGGTGGCCGGGAACCGTCAGCGAGGAGGTAGTTTCGTTGTTCGATGATCCGGAAGTGGTGGTTTATCGGGGTTACAAAGAGCTGATGGACGCTCCGGGTGTACATTCTAGGGCCGATGGTGAATTCTAGGTAGTCTTAGTTAAATCCTGATGAATTTTGATTTCTGAATTGGAACAAAGGATGCGCTATTGAAAATTCCGAAACAGGAAAATTTATTCGGCAGTAGTCAAACTTTCAATCGATTTACTTGAAATTTGTTTGCACACAGGTAGGACGAGTTATCTATTCTACAGGGTGGCAACGGTTGCTTGTCAGTAAAATAAATGTTCATAAAAACACAACGTATGACTTGAAATCAACAAACGCTTGTTTTCCTATGAGCTTACATTTTATTATTAAAAAAGTGCTTGTGGAGCTCGGACCTCTCACCTTTTTTTAAGACCAGCCTTAGACTTTTATTGAACGCTTCGCAACTGCCATCTACCGTTTCTTCGAGCCTGATATTGAAAGATTCAAGAATGTGATCTTTTATGCTTCAAATTTACTAATCTTCTATCCCCATGCAAAGAAACTCAAAGAATTGAGATCTGGCTATGAGGTAGTAGGCTGTGTCGATTTTCAAATAGAATCGAATTTACGGATTTGAACAGTAAATCATAGTTGGTAATGTTCCAAAAACCCATCCCTGAAAAGTTTCAGATTTTTTTTTAAATCTTCTAGTCAATAGCCGACAAATTGACTTGAAGTTTCGTATGGGATGTTGATTTTTCCAGTATTAAAAAAAGTAGTATTTTCTGATTTTATTCATAAAAGCTACTTTAAAGTTGAGCCAAAAAATCGCCTTGAAAACACAATGAACTCTTTTATGAAGCACTTGAAACAAGCAGTGCTTATTTTGAGTTTAAAATAAGAAAATTATTCAATTTTGAAGCGCTGCGTAACTTTGTAGGAATATTTTACACTTTTCAAAGTGGCACCACCGTCTGGAAGTTAATAGAGGCGCACGTAACTGATGAATTTAATATAATTTGAACGTGTAATATTCTTATGATTTTCACCTTACAGATCAATGGTGGCTTGTGAAAATGTATTGGGAAGAGCAAGGGTAACCTCATAGTGGTCTAATTTAGTCGGGATTGGCTCGCTGGTGGCGTTAGCTGGCATGAAAAATGTTTGTATTAATTCGTTTTAACATGGAATACCTCGAGATCCTGGCCAAATGGAAATTTATTGTCTTCAACAAAGTTGTTCAGTAGATCAAGGCCTTTAGGCTGGTTGATAGAAATTTGGCATTGGCTCACTGCGCAGCGCTATTGTACTTATCAATATCTTGTACAAGCTGTCTCTCGAGGAGATGCTGGCCATCTAGGAAGACGCCGTTTTCGATCAAGTTGTTCAGACTGCCACCTGAGGTCGTAAGTCAATGCCTGACGCCATTTTGTTATCCAAGATGGCGGCTTCCGGTTTTGGAAAAATTGGGAATTACTGGCAAATACTCTCAGTAGCAAAAAAAAGCCGATCAAAATTTTGCTTCCAAAAAACGCCATGTTTAGCCTACTGTAACTTTTTCAATTATCGATATTTTTATCTGAAACTTTTACAGCACTAAAAACAATGTATAGACCTTATATGGTCAAAGTTTTATGTTGATCAAGTTTATAAATTTGAAGTTTTCATTACATATGTGAAAAAAGTCATTATGTCTAAAATGTCCAAAACCAATTTAAAAAAACCCGTATTTCTGTGAAAAATTTAGATAACATATTTTAAATTTCACCATAGCCAAAAACTACAAAGGAAATAATATGGACAAAATTTATACTGTTTCAAGTGGTTTGGACTACAGCTGGCGTCCAAGTTAACGCACCAACATGAGTATTTCCCTTTTTCACCCGACATTGCCCATGCTGAAATATCGGTGCAAAATTAGCCTGAAAATTTCAAATTTTTTAACCTGATCAACATAAAATTTTGACCACATAAGGTCTATACATTATAGTATTGTATTGTATTGTATAGTATTGTAGTATTGTGAAAGTTTCAGCTAAAAATATCGATAATTCAAAAAGTTACAGTAGGTTGAACATTGCATTTTTTGGAAGCAAAATTTTTCTCGGCTTTGTTTTTGCTACTGAGTGTACTCTTCAATATGGATATTTTTGAATCAGAAATAACCACCCAAGGCTGTAAAATGATGTCCGATGCCATTTTGGAATCCAAGAGTTTCGGAGAAATTGAGGAGTACTGTCAAATACCCTACAATATCGATATTTTTGGATCGAAAACGGCGTATAATGGTTAGAAATTAATTTTCGACGCCATTTTGGAATCCAAGATCGTATCCTCTGATAAAGTAAACATGGGAAATACTGTCAAATACCGGAAATCAACGTCCGACACAATTTTGGAAGGTTGGAAGATTGCGTCTTCTGATGTAGAAAAAGTAAGAAATGGTGTGGAAAAAAAACCTACAATATGTTTGACGCGATCCTGATCCGTAAAAAGTTTGACTAGTTGGCTTTGGGGTATATACAAACTGTGCGTACATGTTTTAAGACGGACATGCGGCCTCAATCAATAAGAAATCTTGAAGTTCATTAACACACGATGATAGGGTTGGATTGGCTCGAAGTCAAACATCGATTTATAGTCTTTATACGCCATTCTTGATCCAAAAATATCAATATAGTAGGCTTTTTGACAGTATTTCCCACTCTTTACGGAGCTGAAGTCACCATTTTGAATTCTTAAACGGAATCGTAAATCGATTTCTGCACATTTGTAGTCCTTGGCTCACCCTGATTGTGTCGGATTCTGCCAAATTTGCTCCCTTGCTCGTTTCATAATTATTTTGATCGCAACCGTTGTACAGTGGGATAAAAGTACATGAATCTCAAAAAAAATTCAATATTTCAGCTTCGAGTAACACGAAGTCGAGTATTAGGACACGACACTGAAAAAGTTTGCACATTGTAGACGAAATACGCGTATCTGTCAAGATAAACAATAAAGGTAGTTTTTCCTGAAAGATTGGACTTTTTTACATAACATATCAAAAAATTGGCGATGTATTTTAACTAGAAATTAGAAGAAGAATTAGTATCTTCCATTTAATTCCAACTACCTTTGCTTATCTTCGACAGATACGCGTATTTCGTCTACAATGTGCAGACTTCTTCAGTGTCTCGTACTAATAACTCGACTGATGTGCAGTCGAGTTATTAGTACGAGACACTGAAGAAGTCTGCACATTGTAGACGAAATACGCGTATCTGTCGAAGATAAGCAAAGGTAGTTGGAATTAAATGGAAGATACTAATTCTTCTTCTAATTTCTAGTTACAGGTATTCCACTAAACAGCTCAAACCCTCTAGGATTCGATGTATTTTAGTTTTTGAGATGAGTTTTTTCAAAACTGCTATGTTTTTATGTTTTTGCTGACTTTCCGACTACGCGTTTTCATTACTTGAAGGAAATTGCCAACCATGTGTCCCCATCAATCGGAAGTTATTTGTATAAATATATTTAGCTTTTTGAGAGCTGCGTGGTGATCCATAAGCCACGAGTTCGCGTTTTTTGGAAAACTTGACTTTCCCCCTCTTTAGTGGTTCTCTGTTCATACATGTTTTTTTTAAATATGGTGCATGTGTTCTGGTCAACTCCCTCGTGTAACATTTTTTTTAAAAGCCTTCCGGGTATATACAAGCTTCTCAAACCGATGTATGTTCTGCTATGATTTGTTTTAAAAAAAAGGACCACCCTAATAAATAAACAAAAAAATATGGGTCGAATATTTTTTGATAAAGATCAAAACTACCAATTATTATGAAATTCTGAGTGATCGTATAACTTTTTTCTATAAAATTGCTGCATATCTATGGTCGAAGGGGTTTCCGGTAGTCTTAATTTTCCTATAAATCGAATGGAGGTGGTTGCATTCCTAGCACGGATCGGCAAACGAAGATATATACTGATTTTACCCCACATGCCCCGTATTTCAGAATTATGCCCATTTATCTATGCTCCGAGGCGTTAGTCAAACTATGCCGTATCTTGTGTGATCTACCTAAGACGTCGGTGAAAGAAGGTGTTGCTTATTTACCCTCCTTTCCTATATTTTCAAATTATGCTCGTTAATCTATGTTCGACGGAGCTACGGTAGTTAAAATAGGGATAGTCTTATGTAAACATTTTCTAGGAATCATATAGAGGTGGTAACATCCATTGCACAGCTTCGTGAACAAAGATATTGCTGATTCAAGATTCAATGACAATGAATTAGCTTCGATAATTTAATCTGGCTCAAGGATTAGAGTATAGACAAACGGGCCTAATGTAGAAATACGGGAAAGGCGGGGTAAAATCAGCAATATCTTCGTTTACCGAACCGTGTGGTGCATGCAACCTCTCCATTCGATTCCTAGGAATGTTTTACGTGAAAATACGGGGTAATGGGTTAAAATTAACAGTATATTCGTTCATCGATCCATGCAGTGGATGAAACCACCTTCTTTCGTTTTGTTACAAAATTTTACGTAAAATTAACCCTACCGAAGACCTCTCCGTGCATAGCTAAGTGGGCATAACTCAAAAATATGGGGAAATGGGGTAAAATCCGTAATATTTTCATTTACCCATCCGTGCGGTAGATGCAACCACCTTTATTTGATTTTTAGAAGAAAAAAAAAATAACATAAGATTAGGCAAAGTTTGACTACCAAAGTCGCTTCCGAACATAGATAAAAGGGCCTATTTTGGAATTACAGAAGAAGTGAGGTAAAATGAACAATATTTTCTTTCGGCTACCCGTGCGGTCAATGCGACCCCCTGCATTAGATTTCTACTCAAATTTCAAATCTACTCAAGATAAAGCTTATTTAGAGTAACACAGAAAGCATTTTAATACAATGATTAATAATTGTTTGTTTCATAAATGTAGGGTAAGGGGATGTAATGTTAGCCTAGCTCCTTCATTCGGCCTATGTACTATATGTGTCATTAATTTAGCGATTATCAACAAAATCATGTTACTATTTGGATGACCATTGTAATCCAAAGCTATTGAGATAATATTAATCAACTTATAGTTGTTCACTTCCACGTAATTTTCGATTTCTTGAACTTTTGGGGCATTATGATTTCACTGGTTATGCAGAACAGATGATCTACACGATTTAAAGTGATCTAAATTTGGCTTAATTGACTCGATAAAGCAAGTCATGCAGATTGGATGTGCAGAATATAGTTACACGTTACAAATGAACTGTTCACATAGCTAAAATAACAATGATTTTACAAGAAAATCGTAGACCCAATGTTGGGGACATATTTTTTTGCATGTTCCCAATTATGGCCTGTTCTAGCAATAACGTAGTAAAAACGTTGTTATTGGTAAAACTTCAAGTGGAAATGCATGAGTTTGTGGTTGTTTATATTTAAGTGGCTCATCTAAACATAAACCGAAGGGACAAAATCATTGTACAGTGAATTATAATGTTTTCATTATTGAATGGCTGATGAATCACATACGAGCATCACTTAAGTGTTTCGAGGCAGTTTTACTATAGTTTGTTTTGTGAAATGTTGTATTAAGTGAATCGGATACAAGATTGCATTTAGTAATAAATCAATCGAATGGGGCGAACTTGCATCCATAAATAGACCCAATTTGGTGCCTATAGACCGACATTACATCCATATCCCTCGAATGTTTCTGACTTTATAAAAAGAGTTGTGTAACTTTTCGTGATACATACTACCAAATGTCTCATCAAACTTATCTTAGCAAGTATTTAACTAGTTGAATCTCGCATACAGCTTAAAAACTTTATGAGTTATAATGAAAAATGTAATCTATCACTGCATAATAGGCTGAGTCAAGGGAGACATACCCTATTATAAATGTATTGTAAAACATGCCTACACAGTTTAAAAAAAACATGTAATATTCTGCGTTATCTAATGAACATAAAGGGAATGTTAGATTTGACAGAAAATAATGGGATATTTCATGTAAATATAAGCCCGATAACGCCTGAATCTAGGCTGTTGTATGGAAGATTGCAAACATTGTTGTATGGCCCATGAAAGATTGCAAACAATTTCCTTGTTTACGCTTCCTTTGGCTTGGAACTAAACTAGGGGAGATTTTACGCGCCTGTTACTAACTCTAACACTAACTCTAAAATGAATGCAACCACTTCCATTCGATTTCTAGGAAAATTTTAAATAAGATGAGGCCTATTTGGACTACCGCAGTCCCTTCCACGCATAGCTAAACGGCTATTTAATATAAAAATATGGGGATGTGGGTTAAAATCAGCAATATCTGTGTTCACCAACCAGTGCGGTGAATGTAACACTTCCACTTGATTCCTAGAATGTTTTTTTTTGCATAAGATTTGGCCTATTTTGACTACCGCAGACCCCTCTGAACATGGATATATAGACACTATTTAAAAAAACCTGGCGAATTGGGGCAAAATATGTCTAATATCTCCGTCAGCTGAATTTTGCGGTGAGTGACCTCAGGTGACCAAAATTCCAAGTTGAAAAAGTTGCTAAATTTGACATACCAATTTCAAATATCCGTATATTTGTGAAAAATTTAGGTAGCATATTAAAAATTTCACCATAGTCTAAAAAAATATAGAATATGAATAATGTGGACAAAATTTTAACTAGTTCCATTCAGTGGTTTGGACCATAGCTGGTGTCAAAGTTGACGCACCTACATGAGTATTTCCCTTTTTCACCCGATATTGACCATGCAAAAATAAGCCTATGCGGGTTCATCTGATCAATAGCTATAACTCGTTTTTAGAAATGAAATGATTAATATGCTACCTAAATATTTCACAAACATACGGATTTTTTAAATTGGTATGTTCAAAAACGACTTTTTTTCACATACGTTATCAAAAATTTAAATTAAGAAACTTTTCAACTTGAAAATTTGGTCAAAGGAGGTTTTTTGGAAGCAAAAGTATGCTCAGCTTTTTTTTGCTACTGAGTATAAATTTACTATCAGCGTAGCCAAAACATACAATCATCCAAAACAAATCACATCCGTCAAATGCCATATGGCACATTGATTTTAAACGTACAGCGAAAAATATGCACATATCGGTAAACAAAACTGTACAAAAGATACACTGGGACAAAAAAAAAGTAGACAGGCAACCTTTGCCACCCTGTATAGCAGAATTCACACTTTTTTATTCGTATTTTCGCAGCGACGTACACACATCTGCCGTTGCTGCTAATATTTATTTTCTACGCAATCCTTTATCTATTAGAATCAAGTCAGACTTGTACAGAACGGCTTGAAAGTGTTTTTATAAAGCACCATTTTTTTTCGAGTGAGTGTAACTATTGTCGGCAGCCCCTTGTTTATTCGGCTATCGTTCCATTAGAACTGCGTGCGAAAAAAAAGTTCTACTGTAGGGAAAACATTTTAGAACATTTTAGAGTGCTTATAGTTTATTTGAAGAGAAATATGGCTTAACGGAATGGCTCACAATTTGAGAGATAAACAAGTTATAGCTAAATAACTAACAAATTTATTCAGTAATGCGATTTAATGGACGGATATATGGGACTAGAGATTTTAAAATCGGTTGCCGAAGCCAAAACTTTCAGTATTGCAACAATTTGACATTTTAGCTGCTTTAACGAGTCGAAAGTCAAACTAACACTTTTTGATCTGACATAGTAAACTTAAACAAAATGATTTAACCCCTGGCTTAAAACACAGCCTTACACATTCACCAATTAAGCCAAAAGCGTCCTCTGGCCTGAAATCGCGAGCGTATTCTTCAATTAGCACATGATGTCAAATTGCATCATCATTTCTCGCTGGCCACACATGCACGATCTAGCGTTTAGTTAGCCACCAAAAAGCAAGAAAAAGCTAAAAAAAACTCTCCAGCAGGCAGCCATTAGCTGTTCTTCGTTGTCTTTCGACTGAATCCATAGCACATTCACACCCGTTTCGTGACCCGTTGGTGTAAATGATCTGGCCATACAGCAGCTCTGCGCTAGTTTTGCTTCCTTTTCTAGTGTGGTACCCCAAACCAAACCACGCATCCACGGCAGTCCAGAGGCCTACACAAACGCCAAACTGCATCGAGGAGCATGGAACCGTAGAATATCTCACCTGTAGAGCAGTCAGCATTAACATAAGCTTCGAAACTGCAGCAGCAGCAGCAGCACACCCACGATCAAGGGGAACCAACAAGTTTCTGCTGTCATCGATGAATTTGTACCTCTGGAACCTGCTAACAATGCTCGTTGTTTGACATTAATCCGTAGTGCTTCTCTCGCTATATCTGTATTCAACATGCTTCCACCTAATCTAAATTCCCATCATGTGTGCCCGGGTCTGGCAGAGCCGCATGAGAATCAATCCTTCATATCGAACCTGCCTTTGCGTACCGCCACTTCCATATGCTAATGTTAATTTTAGACGTTTCATGTATGTTTACATTCGGAGTTTCTCCCTTCACACACCATCCAAGCAAGCATCTATTCAAATCACCATCCTCGCCTTCTCTCTCATCGGTTCCAGTTTTAGCCTAGTGTAGTAAGCGCGCAAACCGCAGACCTACGATGATATTTGAGCATCAACGAATGTCTCATCATCGTGGCCGCGCTAGACTGGTTTGTATATGCAAACAACTATACGTAGCATGCGTGAGAGCATAACCTGTACAACCCAGTCTACGCCGCCCGTCAAACCTTACATCTGAACTAAATTTACCTCAAACTTACCGAAATCCTTCACTCTTTCTTTCTTTCCCACGAACCACGCGCATCTCGTTATGCTGAAATTGCTGGTGCGATAAACAGTACCACATAGGCCTGTCCATCGTGTTCATCCGTGCGAGCAGAGCAGTTGCTACCCGGCGACGGGCAATTTGCTGATCGGCCGCGAGAATCGCCTGTTTGCCTCGTCAACCTGCGGTTCGGAGCGACCCGAACGATACTGTATTGTGTCCCATCTCGAGGAGAAGAAATGCTTTCTCTGCGACACTCGGCCCGAGACGGCCCACATCCCGATGAAGAACCACCGGGTCGGGCAGATCATCTACAAGAACCAGCCTGGGTAAGTTAAGCGAAATGAAAATAGATCCCGGATAATACCTACTTCCTGGAACGAACAGATTTTGATTTTATTCTCATTGCATCATTGGTGCCAAAAACACACACGAAAAAAAAACGCTTCTATGTAAATATTTGTGTTTGGATACTGGTAATAAAATATGATTGTATTTGCTACCGACTTTTTTCCCGTATCAGAAATGTAAACAAACTTTGGCATTGACTAAAGCAACAAGAATTATGTCATTCCGTTGTAGGCGATGCGTTGTGATCATCCAGTAAATATATAGGGTAAAGAACTGTTTTCCTAACCTTGAAATTGTCAACTCAAACCTCGAGCAATGAATACTTCATTAACTTATTAAGAACCGAAGAATTGTTTGGCAATTTCCTGAAGCCAAACAGTGCTTCTTGACTGCACCACCGGCGAACGAATTGAAATGATGAGATATTAATTTCATGCGTTCATATTTCCACAAGAAAATGTTTGTTCTCGGGATGATGAAAATGTGCACATATGTCGAAGTAGTGCTCTACCGTGGAATAGTCAAAAGACTTCGTGGCGATTGTGTCAACATTTGGCAGGGGCTTGTCAGGGCGGGTGCCATCTGTGATTCCAAAGCGGTGGAGTTGGGATATGATGTCATGTTGTTGATGCGATGATGATGATGATGTGCATCGTTTCCCCATTTGTTGAAAACTAATACATTGGTTGCTTTCACGATAGTTTGTAGCACATGGCGCGTTAGTGATCTAATGAAACAATTGTTTAAAAATAGACGATAATGCGTGTCCATGAAATGTTAGACGATGATCCCTTGATGTTCTAAAACCATCGGTGTTTTAAGAGTGAAATATCCTCTCGCTTTCTGGTGTAGAATAAATTGATAATTTACTGCCTGAGTATTACAAGGGATTCCGCGTAGTTAAATGTCATTTAAGCAGAACTGTTTGAATATTAGCATAATACACACTTAGAAATACCTAACACCTGAGTGAATCTACCCTTGGCAAAGACGTAAACAAACAAGTCATATGAAATTGGCTTTTCCGAGACCAAAAAGCTCAACGATCATGAAAAGTAATTTTCATTGAAACCACATTTACCTTTTCAAAATTTCAAAGTTAAGTCGAAATTGACACTCGTACATGTTTGTCTCAGAACAGTTAAATTTTCATGAATCCTGGAGAGCGGGAGCTGTTTAGTGGAATACCTGTAACTAGAAAATGTGAAGAGAGATTAGTAATTTCCATTTAATTCCAACTACTTTTATTGCTTATCTAGACAGATACGCGTATTTCGTTTACAATGTGCAGACTTTTTCAGAATCGTGTACTAATACTCGAGTATTAGTACACGAAACTGAAGACGTCTGCATATTGTAGACGAAATACCCGTATCTGTCAAGACAAGCAATTAAAGTAGTTTGAATTAAATGGAAATTAGTAATCTTTCTTCTCATGTGCTAGTAAATTTACATGTTTTTTAAAGTGTTTAGCTATAGTGTGTAGGACCCTTCTGAAACAAAGTAGTAATATTCTTATAGGTCATTTTGTCAACTACAACTTTGTTCAAGGTCGGTTATCAGTAAAACGTCAAGCTTGGGAAATTGTCTCGTATGCTATTAATCCGAATAACGAGCAGGATGAGAACAAAAAGTTTTTTCCCACAGTAATTCCCATGGAAACACCCATGGACCAGTGCTGCTCGAGTTCTTATTCTATTGCGCTTAAATATTAAGAGAAGGCCTGTTAACCTGATTACCTGATTTGATATCGATTGGGTGGGGTGGACTTAAATCTATATTTTAAACCACCTTAATAGTCGAACGAAACTTTTTATTAGAAGTGTCCGGAAAGGGCTTGTAGAAAAGAGTAGGCTAGATTAGGTGGTGCTTCTTTGTTAGGTAAATCTGATGTTTCCCATAGTAACCCGTATGAACACTAACCATAACTTAACTTTATCAAAAATGGTGTATGGTTTATGGTTTTATTAACGTAACCTGTGATGGTTATGCAACTTTACCCAAACGACGGTATGATAAAGTTTCAACTTAATGTCATATGGTTTCTCAGGCCTGGATGTTAAAAATAATGGGTTGTTAAGAACCATTACCATTCAGATTTCTAGATATAGTTTCTCCATATAGTTTCAAAATGAAAACAACAGTAGAACCTTATAAACTGTGGTTCACATTTAAACATTATAGATTATTGTTTGTGTATGATTTGGTAATGTTTTTATTAAATATATTGAGAAAAGTTTTCAAATAGTTATAATTTAAAATAACAACCTTATTTATTTTAATTTGGATATACTTTTTAAACTTAAATTAAATCATAATGTGTATGATTTATTGTTATTATAATCAATTAAAGCGTGTTTCAGATTGTGATTCTTATTCATTAATTTTTTTTCGTTATCTGGCTCGGAACAGTTAATGGCTTGTATAAACCAAAACACTTTTTAGTTTCCATGACAATATCAACCTTACGGTTCGGATGACAACCCCTGTGATAAACCAAATATATTATTGATCACAGAGTTCGTATGTAAATTAACAAACATGCATTTTATCAGAAATTGGTTAACCACATCAGATAATAGTTAGATTAGAACCCAAACAGGTTTTCAAATGTTCAAATGTATGGAGACAAGTCTACGAGGAGGGACGGGGGGGGGGGGGAGAGTCTGAGATTTTCAAAAATGAGTACGTGGTTTATGCACAGGCCCTAAGTGAATTTTATGTTTTGGGAGGCTTTGAGGCGAATTGCTGCTTCGTGTATTTTTTCCTATCTTTTATCTCTCTGTCGCAAATTTCAAATTGATCTATTCTTCGCTATTTCAAATTGATAAATCTCGATTGTTAGTGAATGAACATAGAATAGAACTAAATCTATATCATTTCAATATCTAGTACAGATTCTGAGTAATATCAATTCTAAATATTGAGGTAATGGCTGTCGTCGAGAATGCTTTAGCAAAAACCCTTAAAAGATCTAATTTGAAATCGGTTAGGCACATGGTACAAATCAGTAGATACTAAATATTGGTATGTAGAATATTTGTAGCTTCTTAGATGTGTGCTTTTAAAAATTTACTTACTAATAGCCGACAACTTCACCGAAGAGCACACAGTTGGTTTGAAAATCAAAGGACGCCACCGAATAAAATATCTTCATATTGGGAATACTTAATCAAAACCACAGATTCAACCGAGTCCATCATCAAATTTGCACTATTCTCTCAATAATAACTTTGCACTAAAATAGTTTTTCACAAACAAACAAAAAATCTATGTTGCCATTCAAAAGAAGAAGAAAAACTACAAGAGACAGCCCAATGAGGTTGTATGCAAAGGTGACGTAAGACTACGTAGCAATGTGTAATGAATGTTATAATCATTTGTTTCAATATTTCGTGACGCCATTTGTAAAATATCTATTTGGCATACTACTCTCGGCATAAACCTGCTTTATTTTTGCACTTCGAAATACTATAGAGACCGTACTAGCGTCATATTTGCTACAGTTGTTAGCAGATAATTGAAATTCATTATCTGCTAACTACTAGTAACTAGCCATGCTATTTAATGTATTTTCTACACAAATTAGCGATGATGATGGTGACAGGCTTATACCGTTCAATCCACTCAACTGCCTTTCCGGAAGATGGCTGCTAACTAGATTACACTTATTTCGCTCGTGGTTGTGCCAACCGGCTGGCTGTAAAATCACCAGTGGCTTGGTTAACCAACAGCCCAACCAATGGCAACCTAGCAAAAGGCGATAGATCCACTAGCTACCTGTCCAATGGTTGCTCGCCAGAGCACCCTCTGGCTACTTGTCGGCGCTAGCTCCCAATTCAATACTGGCTCATTGCCGCTCTTAACAGCTCCAAGGCGCCGAGTGAATGAAGCATTTTGCTTTTTATTTTTATTTTTACTTAATTCGTTTTTTATTTCAGTTCTTTGTCTTACATACTACTTCACAATTTTAAGAGTTTGAGCCCAATGGGTTCTTCAGCTTTGTTTAATGTTCTATGTGTTTTATGTGTTAAGTGTGTTTAGCTGTTGGTAGGTGTTGGTAGGTGTTGGTAGGTGTTCCCCTTTTTATATGGTTCACTGCTGCAAATGACTTACTTACATCTGAAGTCTGTGAAAGGAAAATACTTGGCATTGGGGTAAATATACTCTGCAAACCAAAATTATAAGAGATCCCCTTATATTTGCGTTATTTTCAATAGTTTAATGTTGAAAATCAATAGTTTTCATAATCGACGCGTAGAGATATTTCCGATCGATTGGGACAAAAATTTAGAAAACGTTTGTAGAAACCACTGAGATATTACCACTTAAAACCTGACCGTTTTTCGTGAAGGTTGCAATAGGTTATTTTTTTAAATTGTACCCCAGTATAGAAAACAAAGACGTAGCCCTACGTCAAAAATCTTTAAAGTGTGTCGTCAACTTCAGATTAATTTTATCAGCAGTATATGATGAAACATGCGATAATATTGATGACATTATCAGCTATTATTTCAAACTGACACTTTTATTTGACAAACATACACTTACACATCCCGAAGTCCATCACAAAACCCAGGTGCTACTAGTCAATATTTGGAAAGTGGTGTGACGAGCTGGAATCAATTCGGAAGTAATACTCTAAGGAATTCTTGCATGAATGAATTTTGAAAATTACCCGCCGTCCTTCGATTGATCAAAATGAGGCTTTGGTGTTTATGAATAAATCAGAAAAATAATTTGATATAGTGGTTGTATTTAGACCTTTGCCCCAAAAACTTCTCGGATTAGCTAAAATACATGAAAATTTTGAAAGACTATCCAACAGCTATTTATAGACAGATATGAGACTTGACTTGACTTGACTTGACGCTTGTTGATATGTCGAAAGAGCCATACGGTGGTAGATCTCAAAATCTCTCGACCTATACTCTAAGGAGCTCTCTGATGACTTTGAACACTTGAAGA
The DNA here is from genome assembly GCA_034211315.2 of Aedes japonicus. NCBI lineage: Eukaryota > Metazoa > Arthropoda > Insecta > Diptera > Culicidae > Aedes > Aedes japonicus. The sequence continues at coordinate 86,105 of JASCZW010001746.1, forward strand.
TGAAAATAGAATATCCAATATTTCTACATGGGCTACAATTAGGCGTACAATGACGCTACATCGGAAAAGCCATTTGTTACAGTGGTTGATCTCAAAATCTGTTTATCTAGAGTTCACCAAGATTTTGGATGACGTAGAATGCTTTATCATGAAGACATACTATAGGCCGAACTTAGGCCCTAGCGCTTGGGAATACAACCAAAAGCAATTTATTATTGTAATTGATTTTGATGTCGATTTCGATTACAAGGACTAAAAAGATTTCTAGAATGACTGATATAACACTATAGACAATTATAATTACCTATCCAAGTGTGTTTATAGACCGACATGAGGTTCTATGAGGACTTACGTTAGAATAATCATTTACAAAGATGCTCAGTAGGGCGACAATAAATAATGGGACATTGATATTTGTGACAAACCTGTTGTTGTCCGACATTCTTTCTGCATGTCCCGCCCATTTTACCCTTCCAGCTTTAACGACTTTCTGAATATTGTGTTCGCTATGGAGCTGAGTCCTCCCTTAGCTCAGTCAGTAAAGGCGCAGCTACAAAACAACACCATGCTGGAGGTGGCTGGATTCGATTCCCGGTCTGGTCTAGGAATTTTTCGTTAAGGAAAATTTCTCGAATCCCTGGGCATATAGCGTATGATTGTACTTGCCACACAATCATACTAATGCAAAAATGGTACCTGGCATCGAAAGCTCTCAATTAATAACTGTGGAAGTGCATCTAGAACATGAAGTTGAGAGCAAGCAACAAGCTAATTGTGAAAGCAATAAGCTTGAAAATGCTAAAGAAGAAGAAGAATGGAGCTGCGTCAGCTCGTGGTTCATCTTTCTCCTCCCTTCGCCGTTTTAACATACACCACCAAAAATGGTTCTAAAAACGCGTCGTTCGAAAACTCCAAGTGCTTGCAGGTCCTCTTCGAGCATTTTCCACGTTTCATGCCCGTAGAAAAACTAACGGTCTTACCAGTGTTTTGTACATGGTACATTTCGTACGGGGGTGAAGTTTACCAACGAACTCATCTTCATCGATTGCCACAGTTCTGCCTATGCGAGCTCTATCACGCTCGGTTCCAACAGATACTTAGTCTTCGACGCATTCAACTTCAATCCAATCTTTTCCGCTTCACGTTTCAGCTTGGTGTACTGATCAGCTACCACCTGGAACTTTCTGCCGACAATGTCCACGTCGTCAGCGAAGCAGATGAACTTGCCGGATTTATTGAAAATCGTTCCCCGCATGTTAAAGTCCGCACGTTTCATAATACCTTCTAGCGTAATGTTGAACAGGAGACAGGAAAGACCATCGCCTTGTCGCGTGTTTCAAACGAGTTCAATAACGCACCCGATATCTTCACGTAACACTCGTACAATCCATCGTAGCCTTGATCATTCTGGTCAGTGTCTTCTGATTTCACGGCTGTTTTCATTGTCTCTCGTAAGCAACGATCCGAGTTAGACGAATTCCTCCACCACCACGAACCAGTATCTTCGTCTACTGTAGCGCTGCTTCCAAGGCGGGCCCTTTCGGGCTCTGTCCCTCCTACTAGCATGAACTGAGTATTCGATTCATTCAACACTACACCAAAAATCTGGACAGATAAATTTGGAATAAAACAAATTTGCTGTTAGTTCAATCCAAGATGCATTTTTAATAAATTAATTTGTGCGTTATTAATCATCTTAAAACTTATTACAATTACCTAATTAGACTGCATGAAGAAACTATGAACTTTTGAGTTTACTCCAGCCATTAGGATCTTTGCAGACTTCTCTGCAACCGATTTAGCTGCTTTTGTCCAAGATTTTCGATTTTTTTGTATCACGCAGAAAAACTCAAATATTCGCGATACAACTTGCAAGCCCGGATTTTAGCCGTCACATTCTGTTTATCACTACGGTTCGGTACAGTTTTCAACTTGAACTACTTTATACCTTGCCTGGAAGTTTGCACGAAAGTTGGGGACATTTTTATTTTTCTATAGCCACAATACATACCGAAAGATCTGGTCTCTTCTGCAATGTTTGCTTCACCTTAGCTTCCTTTAGGTGGTTCCTGAGATCCATTTTTGTATTTAGGGGTGTCCAGATTTTGTCACGAACAAGCTTTAGGACAGCATGCGGATGGGCCGCGGCTTATAAGAAGATAGTTACTCCAAATCGATCGCGACGATAAACAAAAACAAGACGGCAAAAACACGAACCCGGAAGCTGGACACCACGATGAACCTACGTCGAGCCAGACTTCAAAAGCTTCCTAGGAAAGATTTTTGTAGGGAAACAGGATGGTATAGGCAGCAGACATATTCAAGCATATGAAACTGCCGAAGTTCGCTAACAAATATCTGATATGGCAGGCTATCTGTACCTGTAACTTGAAATCCTGCTTTTTTACTGCAATCGGTCCCAATCCCGTCAAACAGGAAATCTATGTGAACGAGCGTCTAGATAAACATCTGCTGACTTTTCTGAAGAAATACTTGTCTCGTACTGTTTTTGCCAGTTTTGACATCCTGTCATTACGGAAAGACGACATGGAGTGCAGGTGGTGCCCAAGAGCAAGAACCATTTCAAAGAGCTTCGCCCAATTGAGAAATTTTGGGCCATCGTCAGGCGGAAGCTGAGGAACTGTTTAAGCAATACTGGCCGGGGACAAAGTCTTTTTTTGAATTTATGATATCATCTGCTCCTCTTGCCTTCTTCCACAGCTTTCCTTTCATAAAAGCCCAAAATTTCTCAATGGGCCTTATTTGCGGACAATTTGGAGGATTCATCGCCTTTTCCACAAATTGGACATTGTTCTCTTCATACCAGTCCAAGGTGGAACGCGCATAGTGGCAGGATGCCAAAAACGAACGACTTTTTGTACAAACACTTGTGACAAAAAGTTCTTCGTTTCGAGTTCCAAAATACGGCCCCAGGCCAAAACAGTGTCGAACCATTGTGTTTTCGGATTAGTGGCAGAATTCGTTTCTTCAGGCATTCTTTGTGGTACATTTGGGCGTTCATATTTGCGGTAGGTAAAAAAATGTGTCGATTTCATTCCGCTCTGGCAAATTGCTTGCCAAACCAAACCATCTTTCCAAATTTTTCACAAAAAATCGATTTTTCCGAATTTGGGACAAACGTTCCACGCTTCATGATCTAAAACTGTGATCCTGGACGTGCCCTGTAGTCCAGTTTGACGTACGTCTTGTCACCCATGATAATGCACATGTCATTTTTGTTAAAAACGTCGTCTTACAGCTTCCGAGCCCGAGCTTTCACGGAATCCGCCTGAGTTTGGCTACGTTTCGGACATTTTTGTTTCCGATACGTCTTCGGGGAACTCCGCTCCTTTGCGCGTTGGACCATTCCAATCGCAGTTCCACACTTTTTTACGCAATCTTTCCTTCTTTTCTCCTTCGAAAACTTTGCAAATATGTTTGTCCAAATTTGGGTTTGACGCACCTGTGTTTCTACCACGGCCTGGTAAGTTCTTCAATGTGTTATGCATAACAATCACGAAAGGTTGTGTTATGCATAACAACAAAAAACAAAAGGTTGATCACATTTTGGACCGCACAGACACTAACACCTTCTTCTTTTGCTGATTTTCTTAGCGACAATCCCTTTTCAGTGCAGTACTTGATCACAATCGATTTTCGCTTTTCTTCCGTAAGACCTCGCATTGTTCCGCTTGAAGTGAAACTTTATCTTTTAATGAAGGTTTTCGTCGTTTTAAAAGGCAAGCAACACATTAACACTATATAGCTGTCAAAATAAGTCATAGTCTTTTCCAAACAGAACCTCAAAGGTGTACTCATAATTAACGATGCAGTCCTTAGTTGTTTTTCTTTCTATTGGAATAGCCCTTTGCTCAATTTTAACTTTTCAGACTACCGTAAGCTAACGGAACTATCTCTTCATATCTCTCTCTAGGAAACCAACTTCCATTTCCAAGTCTCAGGTTGATATGAAAGTATTTTCTTGGAATGTTTTCCTGTACAATTGAAGCTACGGTATAATATTTCCAGAATCAGAAAGTGGATGCGTTTGTGATTATCCCAGCAGTGGTACTCAGCGAACTTGATAAGAATACTTGATCGACGGTGACCTTACCATACGTCAAAATCGCTGTATAACTGTTCCATGCATTATTAGAGAACATACGGACAACGATACCCTCCTACAACATCTTTCTTTAATCCCATTGCAGCACCCTGGAACAATCCTGGTGGCAGTCTGAGAACGGCAAGGAGAACGTCACGATCCAGCTGGACCTGGAGGCGGAGTTCCATTTTACCCATCTGATCATCGTGTTCCAGACGTTCCGACCGGCGGCTATGTTGATCGAACGGTCCTACGATTTCGGCAAGACGTGGCACGTGTATCGGTACTTTGCACACAACTGCCGCGCTGCCTTCCCGGATGCACCGACCATCGGTAAGAACATCACCGACGTGATCTGTGACCACCGGTATTCGAGTGTGGAGCCGTCGAAGAACGGTGAAGTCATCTACCGGGTGTTACCACCGATGTACATCGAAAATCCCTACGCGGAACACGTGCAGAATATGTTGAAGATGACCAACTTGCGTATCAACTTCACCAGGCTGCACACGCTGGGTGATACGTTGCTGGATGATCGCCAGGAAATTCAGGAGAAGTACTACTACGCCATTTCGAATATGATTGTAAGAGGTTCGTGTTCTTGCTACGGTCACGCGTCACGGTGTTTACCGCTGGAGGGCGTCAGGAATACGATCGATATGGTGCACGGTCGGTGTGAGTGTACGCATAATACGAAGGGTTTGAACTGCGAGGAGTGCGAAGATTTCTTCAACGACCTTCCGTGGAAGCCGGCATTGGGCAAGCAGACGAATGCTTGTAAAAGTAAGTGTAATTTTTGGATATTTCCAACCAAAAAATTAAATGTAATATCTCCTCACAGAATGCCACTGCAACAACCATGCCACAAGCTGTCACTTTGATCAAGCAGTGTACGAACACTCGGGCCGCGTGAGCGGAGGCGTTTGCGATAACTGTCAGCACAATACGCAAGGTTATCATTGCGAGGAGTGCGCTCCGTTCTTCTATCGGGATCCAGTGGAAGACATTCAGAGTCCTTACGTGTGTAAGGCTTGTGATTGTGATCCACGGGGTTCGCTTGATGATGGTATCTGCGATTCGATTGCCGATGAGGAGAACGGCATTGCAGCCGGAGCTTGTCATTGCAAGAAGAACATTAACGGCCGGCGGTGCGATCAGTGCCGGGAAGGATTCTGGAACTTTGACGAAGGCAATCCGGACGGTTGTCAGGCTTGTTCGTGTAACATACTGGGAACGGTTGACAATGCCGGTTGCAATGTTCACACGGGAGAATGCATCTGTAAACGGTTGGTTACCGGACGCGATTGTAATCAGTGTATTCCGGAGACCTACGGGCTGTCGGAAAGTCCCGAGGGTTGTACGATGTGTAACTGTCATCCTGGAGGTTCGTTGGATAACAGCTGCGATGTGATCACCGGACAGTGTCGGTGCAGGCCGCACATGCAGGGGCGGGACTGCAGTGAACCGAAGCAACATTACTTCATTCCGACGTTGCACAAGGTGCTGGAAGCGGAGTTCCCCGGAACTGTGAGTTGTTTGATTTTGAGTGTGAGATAAGTGATACTAATGTTTTCATTCTTACGGTTTAGATCTGCGATCATCATTCTTCGGTTGGAGTAAGTATTTTGAAATGGTGTTTTGATGAGTTTTCTAAAAAGGTGCCTTATTTCCACAGAACTGCTCCGCAGTTATTCGTGAACACCCGCATGGTCACCCACCGACTTGGACCGGACCAGGATTTATCCGGGCGTACGAGGGCACCGAGCTCAAGTTTACCGTCGATGATATTCCGAAAACGATGAACTACGACGTGGTCGTTCGCTATTCTCCACAGATGAAAGGTGACTGGGAGGATATCCAGACGTCGGTAATACGACCGGATGTATATGATCCGGAAGGTCCCTGTGCCAATTCCTATCCCGACTACGAACGAGATATACATACGACCTTATCCGAATACGAAACCAGTGCCGTGGCAATGCACGACGTTTGCTTGGAAACCGGCAAGATGTACAAGATCATCGTGTCCTTCAGGCGGCACGATCCGTACAAAGACAACGGTGCAGCGCAGATTTTAGTGGATTCGGTATGTTTTACTGTTTACGATAGACATTGAAGGTATTTACATGTTCTGTTTTTATTCTATAGATTGTGCTTGTGCCAAGGATCGAAGTTACTCCGATCTTCCAAGGTAATCCACCGGCTGAAGTGAGATACCGAGAGTACCAGAATCTGGGATGCAACCAGACGTACTATGACGTGAACTACGATATGGATGCCCGGCCAGAGTGCAAGGACCTGTTGAACATGGTCAGTGTGTTCGTGTTCAACGGTGCTACACGTGAGTACCTCTTCCTCAACCCCAGAGACTTCTTAGTAGATGCAGGATAAAGAACGTGTTATCGCAAGAAGATGAATTCGCGACAGCCTTACTTTTACGAGTCCAAGTATGACCCTAACTACGCCACTGCAAAGCAATGTGCGCGAATAATCTATAGCGTTTGAGAGTCAGTCCAGTGATAAGATGTAGCCAATCGCCTAATTGGAATACACAACATTGTTCAGTCGAAATGATAGTAGAGACAATGTATACAAACTACACTTCCCAATAACGCCAATCAACACTCCATGATGCATATACTTCTATCTAAATCCTATGTGGGGAGCCAACCTTCGTTCAATTGTAGGTCCACGCTGAATTATTACATCATATATATCTTATCATGACGCGATTTTCTAATTTAACACGCATGGCAGCCGAGCGTCGTTATCTCATAAATAATCCAATGGGTAGTTCAAAGTTACTGCCTGGGCTGACCTGATGCAGGAAACACAATGCGTATAACGCCATTTAGTTTATTCTGTAGTTCTATCGTTCTTTTCACGGGAATCTGCCACCTTCAAGGGCAAGATATTGACATCGGTGACCTTGATCTAGAGAGCTCCGGTTCGACGGTCAAACTTCGGTGAATCAACAGTTCTAATCACTTTCTTGTTTTGTGTTTTCAGCCTGCGAGTGCAACCCAACCGGCTCGACGACGAAGAAATGCGAAGAATTCGGTGGATACTGCGCGTGCAAAACCAATGTGGTGGGTAGGCAGTGTGACAAGTGTGCCCCGGGAACGTACGGCTTCGGACCGGAAGGATGCAAGGCATGCGACTGCAATAGCATAGGATCCAAAGATAACGATTGCGATCTGGTAACGGGACAGTGCAGTTGTCACCCGAATACCTACGGCCGGGAGTGCGACCAATGCCAACCAGGTTTCTGGAACTTCCCGAATTGTCAGATGTGCGAATGTAATGGACACACGCCGACGTGTAACTCGAAGACGGGAGAATGCGTTCAATGCCAGGACTTTACCCATGGATGGCGCTGTGACCGTTGCTTGGAGGGTTATTATGGAAATCCGTTGTTGGGTTCGGAAATCGGTTGTAGGCCTTGCCGCTGTCCGGATACAATTGCTTCCGGCCATTCGTACGCCAACGAGTGCTTGCTGGATCCGAAGGCAAATGACGTAATTTGCTTGTGCGACCAGGGTTATGCCGGAGCGAAGTGTGACGTATGCGCGGACAACTATTACGGCAATCCGGATCGACCGGGCGGAATCTGCCAACCATGCGATTGCAGCAAGAACGTGGACTTGAATCAACAAGGTAACTGCGATCCCAAGTCGGGACAGTGCTTGCAGTGCCTGTACGATACGGAGGGTGATCATTGTGAGTTCTGTCGGGACGGGTTCTACGGAAACGCTCTGGACCAGGACTGTCGGCCGTGCGATTGTAACGTGCTGGGTACGAATCAGACGGTGCAGCATTGCGACCGATTTACCGGGCAGTGTCCCTGTTTGGCAAATGTACGCGGACAGTATTGCGAAGAGTGTATTGAGAACCACTGGAAGATCGCTAGCGGAGAGGGATGTGAGGCGTGCAAATGCGATCCAGTCGGATCGGTTAACGAGCAGTGTAATCCGGTACGGTTTGAGGAAATCAGTTTGGGCAGGTGTGCTCCAATAACGATGCGATTTTCAATTTCAGTACGATGGACAGTGTACCTGTAAGCAGGGATTCGGTGGACGCCAGTGTAACCAGTGCGAGGCCAACTTCTGGGGCAATCCAAATGTGTATTGCCATGGTAGGTATATCAGGATGATTGAGCCATAACAATCCTGCTCACAATTCGCTTGTTTTTCAGCTTGCGATTGCAACCCATACGGATCGGCCACGTTCCAATGTAACCGAGAGACGGGCCAGTGTATTTGCAATCCAGGAATCGGTGGCTACAAGTGTGATCAATGCGCACGTGGCTACCTCGGCGAGGCTCCGTACTGTGAACCGTGTGGCGAATGTTTCGACAATTGGGATATGATTCTGGATGGCCTGAAGGAGGAAACCAATCGTACGATCGGGGAAGCTAAGGCCATCAAGACGCTCGGAGCGACGGGAGCGTACAAGAAAGAATTCGATTCGATGAGCAAGAAGATCGATGTCATCAAAGATCTGCTGACGAATACGATTTCGGATCGGGAAATCTCGACTATCGACGATCGGATAGCGGAGGTACGGCAGCATTTGAAGACTTCGTTAAGGGCACTGGAAGAGTCGGAGAAACGCTTGCAGGATACGGACGCGACTATCAACTATGCGAACATCGAAATCGACAATTTGAACAAACGAACTGAAGAGGTGAAACAGTTGGCCGATTATCTGAAGGAAAATGCCACGAAATTGCAGGAGGGCAACATCGAGGGGGCACTTAATTTGACCAGAGATGCCTGGAATCGAGTTACATTGCTGGGTGAAACGAACATGGAAATTCAAGAGCTCAACGATAATGCCGAGAGGCAGTGCAAGCGAACGGAAATTCTATTGAAGAAGCAACAGGACCACTTTGATCAGATGCACGATTCAAACGAAGCATCTTTCTTGAAGTACCGGAACGAGCTGGACATGCTGAATGCGAACATTCCGGATCTGAACGAGCGTATTTGCGATAGACGAGGTGATCCCTGCGATGAGTTCTGTGGAGGAGCGGGATGCGATGGCAAGTGCGGTGGTTTAACCTGCGACAAGGGAGCTCTGACCAGGTCGGAAAAGGCACTGTCCTACGCCAAGAAGACCGAACAGACCATCAAGGAGAAGGAGGAACTGGCGGATGATATTCTGCGATCGGTAGGTTGGGTAAATTACTATATGCAGGGTGGGCACAGACTCGGGATACTCTGGAAATGCAGGAAAAATGCGGGAATCAAAAATAATCGGGAAATATGCGGGAAAAAGTCGGGAATTTCTATCATATGGCAGGAACCATGCTCAAACCTTTATCATATTGATGATTTGAGTTGCGATGGTAGGTCTACTCCTTCCAAGGATCTAATTAACGGAATGAAAAAGTGTGTTCCAGCATTGTTGAAGAAGATAGCTCAGTGCTCTATGGATGCTCCAGCTGTCAACTGGAAGAAATCAGAGATTTGCAAGTCAGCACTGACTTTTATATCCTCAACATCGGTAGCTGCGGATTGCACGTCGTACACAATTCCTTCAAGAAGGAGCTAAGACAAACAGATTTACATGTGGATCATTTTCTGCTGGCTTTGTCCAGCCTTTTCATAAACGTACCGCTTCTTAGATGATCTGACAACACCAGGGATGCCAGATTTTTTTTTCAAATGTTTGTTCTAAAAATTTGAAATGTCTGGGAATGCCAATAAAAGTCTGTAAAATTCTTTTTAGAAAATTAAACTTCTTTCAACGAACAGACGTAATAAAAGAGTGAGTTATTATGTAAACATTTCTTGGATTGGATCTTACACTATTGTTTCATATTTTTAAAGTGACACTGAAGCTTGAAGCATTCGCATAGATGACACGATTTTCTATAATTTTTTCCCCCCTGTAACGCTCTCTCCAGTTTTGTATTTCAAAATCAAAATTTAGTTTTCATTTGATAAATTCAACAGACTTTTTTTTTATTGATTCAACAATCACCATTGATGGTGTGTACCATATTTTAATATGGTGTCATCATCACTCATGATCATCAATATCGTTATGGACATATGAATGATTTTTGTACAGACTGCTTCCTCGGTTAGTCAGTGATTATCTCTTAAATTTCAGCGAAACTCTCTCCTAAACTTCTGCAAGGCTCTTTGCTTTATTCTGGGAAGTTTCCTCCTGAAATTCAGGCAAAATAACTCATGATCTTCTTGGCAGTCACTCCTTATTTTCTTCGAAATTCACATTTACGAACCCAACCTTACCTTCCAGAAACATTTGGTATTTTTTTCCTGACCATAGTTACTTTCTAAACTTCTGATAAGTCCTATCCTGAACTACGAGGAAAGTTTCTGCAAAACTTTGAGAAAGTACTCTCCAGAATTGCTTGGAAAATCTTCTCAAGTTGTTAGAAGTTTCTTCCTGAACTTCTAAAAAGTTCTTTTCTGAACTGCCGAAAAAATCTCTTCTGAACTTCAGGGGAGTATTCTCCTGAACTTCAGAGAAGTTTGTTCCTGAATTTCTGACAAATTTCAGCTTGAACTAGTAGAAAGATCCCCCTAAACTTCTGTTTTTTCCTGATTTTATCAAAAGAATCTACCATAACTTTTTGAATTTCGTGAATTTCCAGAAGTTCGTATTCAGAAATGCAGGAATGTTCGATTAGGAACTTTAGGGAAGCTCTATAGCACTTCTGGGTAGTTCCAACTAAACTTTTGGTCTTTTCGCAACTTCTGAGTAGTCCTCTTGTGAACTTCTGAGGAGTTCTTTACTGATTTTTTTGAAAAAAATCTATCTTGACCCTACAGGTAGTGCCCTCTCTGGTAAGTTTCTTCCTGAAATTCGGGGACGAAGAACATTGGGGAAGTTGGTTCCGGAACTTTTGGGAAATTCGTGCTCAAATTAAATGGAAGAACCCCCAATGCTCCTGGAATGTTTCATTCTTTTCTCTCTAAAGAATTTTGAGAAATCCGTATTCTGAAATGCAGAATGTTCTCCTCTGAGCTTTGGAAAAGCTGCCAAGCACTTCTAGGCAGTTCCAGCTAACCGTTCGAGAAGTTTCTTCCGAAACTTCTGGGAAGTTATTTCCTGAACTTGTGAGAAGTTCTTTCCGCAACTTCTATGACGCATCATCCTGAGGATTTATTTTTCCAGATTTTTAGAGAAATTATAGGTAGTGCCCTTCCTGGTTAGCTCCCGTCTGAAATTTGGGAAAGTTTTTTTTTCTGAACTTCTGGGAAGTTCAATCTTGATTTCTGGGAAGAACTCCAAAATCTCTGAAAAATTCCAAACTTCAGAGAACTTCTGAAGCTCTGATAAGTCCTCTCCTGATTCTTGGTGAAGTTCTGTCTGGATTTTCTGGTAAGTATGATCTTGAACTTCGGTAATGAATTTTTGAAGGTCCTTCTTGCATGAACTGCTTGCTCCCAATACTTCTGAGAAGTTTCTACCTGACCATAGGAGAAGCTTCTTTTTTTCGAGGAAGTCTCTAAATTTCTCAAATATGATTTGTATTGTTGTGAACCATGATTTTCGATGTGACTTAATAGCAAAGGACCATTATTACCAACGGTTTGACAGTAATTTTTCGCATGGGTTTGAACACGCGTGGGATTGAACACTACCTTTAGTAATAACTCCATGTTACTCTCGAGACTATGGCTCTATCACGAGCTCATTGTGTCCATGTGGCCCACGCTTTCGTTTCTTCAAGGATTTCTACTTTAAATGATACCTACGATATTTTAAAATATTTCAACAAAGATTCTTACCATATCTACTATATGGTTCAGATTCTCGTACGTTTTAAATCCGAACTTCAGAGAATACCTTTATTTGAAATTTAAAAAATATTCCAAATGTCTGTATAAGTCTTGCACATAAATTAAATGTCTGCTAAATGTCTGCATCGTTAAAAAAGTCTGCAATTAAAATGAAAAGTCTACACATTTACAGACATGTCTGTGAATATGGCATCCCTGGACTACACGGCTGTGACAGGTTCGCACATGACTTACTTTGTTTTTATTTTACTTGGCTGGAACTCCTTACACGGAAGAAACAAAGTACCTAAAACTGAGTATTTTTAAACTTAAAATTAAGTACTGTTGTTGATGAACTGGAGAGATGGGTAAATTTGATTTTGCACATTAGGTAAAGATTACTCAATGGGTGAGTATTCATTGACAACTCATTTTTGAGTAAAATTGGAAATCGTTTGCATACTTTTATTATTTGACGTATATCAGATTTAAATTCAGAAAGACAATAAATATGTTACGGTTCTTAACTAGCCGTTATTGTAAAAAATCGCGGAAATTAAGAAACACAAAAAATCAATAAAACTATTAAGTAAATTTATAGCTTTATTCTATCATCACTAGAAAGGCACTTTATTTTAAAAGTTGTATAACATTTGCTAACTAACCGTGCGGAAAACTGCTCATTTTTTGGTTTTTACCAGTTTTATTGCATAAGGTTAAATTTACCCACCATAAACTTTGGATACAGTTACTCAAATTTGAGCTCTACGCCATATACTCAAATTTGGTTTCCCGCACTTAACTCCAGAGTTGGGTGAAATGAACATAATTTTGGGTACTTTGTTTCTTCCGTGTAGGTGATGCTTATGACTGAAGCATCGCCATTGTATGCATTATTTCTAGTGCAAAGATTATCTTTGCGAGTACAGGGTGCGGCAGAAAATAATGCGAAATTTTATTCTATTTCTTTCAAATCCCATTTTCAACTAATTCAAGCAATAATATCAACATTTTCGAGTGCAGTTATCTTTATAACGTCATTTTCAACTAATTTATTCAATGTGTCCTCAATTTTTATTAATAACATCCTCGAACCGACGCCGGAAGCCAGAGCATGCCTCCGACATTGACTGCCATGTGCGTGTTATGGTTGACTTCAGGGTTTTCACACTAGGGTGTGATGTTTTGCAGGCTCGTGCTTCAACATATGCCCAAATCGAATAATCCAACGGATTAAGATCTGGACTACTAGGGGGCCACAAATCCTTCGGCCAAAACTTCATGTTATCGTTCAACCATTGTTGGGTTCGATTGGACGTGTGACACGGCGCTCCATCCTGCTGTAGGACAACGTTTTGGTCCTCGGAGAAGTTGGCCTTCACCCAGGAAAGCACTTGGTCCTTTAAAATACCGATATACACTTCGGTATTGATTTTAACTCCAGCATCAATGAAAACAGGCGGCATTTTCAAACCGTTGGATGCCACCAAGCCAAACATCATGACACCAGCCGGATGTTTGGTTTGAAATTTGAATTTCACTTTTTCCGGAACGTTCTCCATTTTCTGCGGTGAAATAAACCGGTCCGTGCGGCTGTTGGCCACAGCATCGATGCTGAAAAGCTTTTCGTCGGAGAACAGGATTATCATTTTTTCCTTCTTCAACAAGGAAAGCAATCTCTTGGAACGAGTCACTCGTAGTTCCTTGACCCGGTCCGTAATCAAGTGGCGTTTCACTCTGGTTCTGGAAGATGCATGCAGGTCTTCTTTGATGATTCTCCGCATGGATTTCTCCGAAATATTGGCTTCCTTTGCAAAGCGCGGACGTCCGCTTCCCGGCTTCCGCTGCTTACCATCCTGCAGGGACTTTATTATGCGGTAAACTGTTGCCAAATGGCACCCTACGGCCTTGGCAATCTCTTTCGGCTTCTTCTGGGCGAGCAACAAACTGGTGATCACTTCTTTCGCGAACTTTTTGACGAATTTGCAATAAAACAAATAGAATGTTTGGATGCAGCACTTGAAAGTAAACATAAACAAATACACTTTCGTCCGAAATTAGTCATTAGCTACACGAATTAATCCAATACTCGCAGGGTGGCCACAGACTCGTAAAAATCGGGAAATGCGAGAAAAATGCGGGAATTTCAAAAGTCATCGGGAATTTTTTTCATATGGAAGGAACCATACTCACACCTTTTTCAAGATTTGAGTAGCGTTTTTGTCATTTCCTTTGTTCACCGATATCATTGTTCAGCCTGTTCAAAACGTACCTCTTAGAGCATCTTCAGCGGTGGTCTATTTTATCATCTTTATAGTTGATTTGTATCAGCAAACTTAAAAAGAACCAACTAAAACAGACCAACTTTGCGTTCCCCGCACCGGTGTAGTATTTCTTGTTGTTAAACCCACCAACACCTATCATCTTGTCAATCATACAACATCCAGAGATCAGAAGTTTTGTATTTTTCAGAGACAGAGGATTTTTCGCAAACTTTTTACCATGGATTGGTTTGAGTGCTGGTGAGTGTGGGAATGCATGCATCTCATTTAAACGAGAATAAATAGTGCTGATAGTGATAGATAGCGCCACGCCAACCTATGACAAGAAGCACTTTCTGCAACGTTTCAACATGCCAAGGGATATGATCCTAGACATTATGCGACAACTAGAGTCAACTGATTACTCTTTCCAGCTGTTGCGATGCAGCTGGATATATTGGGCTTAGTGTTACATAGGTGCAACGGATGTTGGCGTATGTCCTCAGCTAGTTCTCTCGACGAAAACTTGAGGGTTGGTGACCCTGAGGATTTTTTGCAAATCTGTCCTTAAGACTTACGGCCCGTAGTATTTACGCCCTGAAAATCGGAAAAGGTTAAGAAACAAAAGTTCGAAAAAAATCTTGTAAATTCACTTAGAAACTCAGGGAACTTATCAGAAGCTCGGTATACTTTTTAGATTTGACTTAGACTTTCCCGAGGTTCAGATATTCTCCCTGATGTCAAAGGAACATACCATAAAATCAGGGAACTTTCCAGAAAATCGGGGAGCTTTCCCGAAATTAAGGGTTCTTCCTAGAAGTTCAGGCAACTTTCCTGAAATTCAGATTGTTTCCTAGAAATTCAGGGAATTGTCCACAAACTCAAGGAGCTTACCACGAGTTCAGGGAAGTTTCCAAAAGTAAAGGGTTCTTCACAGAAATTCAGGTAACTATCCAGAAATTCAAGGGGCTTCCAGAAGTTTAGAGAACTTATCAGATTATTTTGGGTATTTTTCAGAAGTTCATAGAACTACTCAAGATGTTCAGGGAACTTACCAAAAACTCAAGGAACTTTCCAGAAAATTAGAAAACTTCCAACAGAGAACAGTCAAGAAATTCACTAGAAATTCAACAGTTTGCGGATCTTCTTAAAATTTCATGAAACTTGCTATACATATACAGAACTTCTTAGGAGTTCAGCGAACATGTAGCAGTTCAAGAAACTTCCTTGAAGTTCAGGGTTTCTCATGAATTCAAAAAACTTCAGGAAATGCTCACAAAGATCATGGAACTCCCCCAATGATCAGGAAACTTTCCAAAAGGTCAGCAAACATCTCAGACGTTCAGAGAACGTCCCAGAAATTCAGAAAATTTCCCAGAAGTTCAGGGAACTTTCCAAAAGCTCAAAAATACTCCCAGATGCTCAGGGGATTCAGCAATTCAGGAAATTTCTCAGTAGTCCTGCGATCCTCCAAGAATTTCAGAAAACTTCCCCTAAGATCGGGGAACTTTCCAGAATTTAAGAAAACGGCCCAGATAAACAGGAAACTGGATTTTTTGAGCATTCGAAAAGTTTAGGAAATATTCAAAGGATTTTTCCATAAGTTTGGCGAGCTTCCTAGAACTTCAGGAATCTTTCCAGGTGATGGAGAAACTTTCCAATCGTTCCGAAAACATCCCAAAAGTTCAGGGTATTTATGTTTTAAGAAGAACTTAAACTTCTTACTACTCGATAATTTTTCGAACCCAACCAAAACGAGAATGAAGAAACCAACTACTTTTTAATCAATTTCATAGAATTTCCACCTGTTCACAATCTTGGAGATCATAAACAGTTCTTGTACGGTTTAACAACATCTCGGTAATAGTTAGCATTCACAGAAATTCCACGGCTTCCAAGATTTTTTTTTCAATTTCTCGTAAGGTATTTAAACTTTTTATCACAGAATATGTACCTGCTGGAAGTTGAAATAACTTCTGGGAAACAAAATCTAATTTTCTAAGTTCCTGTCATTTCCAGAAAGTTGTTCTTATTCCATGGATGATCAGCAAACTTTTTGGAAGTTCATCCAAGTTTCCAGAAACGTTAATAATTTTTCGGCAATTCAATGAACTTCTCTAAAGTTCCACCATTTCTCTTCTCGAAAGACAGCGAGCAAACTTCATGATTATCTGGAAACTTCCAATTATTTTATTCAACTGCCGAGAAGTTTAATCAACTTCTGGCATGTTCATTATAGATATTTCCTCCCAATCTTCATAGATATTCCGAAGTTCATTAAATTAAATTTTTAAAGAGTGCGTTCAGTAAGAAACTAAGAAGCTTATATAAGTTCTGAAATGATGCATGATGCTACATAGATCCGGTATGTAGCAAAACTTACAAACACCGGTGCAGCGATGTTTTTGCGTTTGGTCTAAACAAATAAATCCAAACCACGATTTGAGCCACCGTTGAAGATGCCCTTAGAAGATCTGGCTACACGGCTGTAACAGGTGAGGCCAGAAATGAACTTATCTTTCATGTGGTGGCGAATGTGTTTGGAGTTTGGAGAATTGCGTTTGTAAGGGTGTTAACACATGGTGAAAGAAGAATTTGGGCAGCTGTGCTTAATGCCGTCTGGCGTTGTTTGCCGGATTCCAGAGAAAAGAAAATGGTTTGGACACATTTTGGCTAGAACCAAGAAGGAGTTACCAAATTTGACAACATTTGTTGAAAATTGGCTCATCGTGTCGCACAAAAAAAACGTATTTTAAATAAATGGAAAGTGTCTGGTGGTAAATCAAGCTGGAAAAAGGTTGGGAGCTCAGAGATTTAGCTACGAGTAATTTATATTAACTCATCTTAACAGTCGGCAAAATAAAGCAAAAATGCGGAAATTTTATATTAAGATTGTGTGGCCACCCTGTACTCAAGTTTGAACATTTTCGCATTATTTTCTGCCGCACCCTGTGTTTTCACTGCAGTGGACAAATTGTGCAGGGCACCTATTGTTTCAGTCATCTTACAATCACCCAAATTTCGAAAGGAGCTTTTCGTCGGTATTCCAATCGAAAGGGTTCACTGTTGTGGCTAATGCGGTTGACGATAAGATGCTGGGACTAAAGCTGAATTTTGTCATCACGTCTGCAGCCATGGTCGAGGGTTCTCACAGGAAATACCAGACAGAATCTCCTACGGCACTCCTTCGACGATTTGATGGGACTTAAAATTAGAACCGCTATGGAAGAAATTATTATGACAGTTAAAAAATTGAAATTGAATTGACGAAAGGCAATCTTCTGCCAGCCCTTCATATGGATATCGGTTTTGCCTCTAAATCGTCAATAAAAAAAATAGCGACAGAATTTAATTGTAACCAGTCAGAAGCATTCCAGATTGAAAAAAATACTCATAAACTTCAAAAATATCTACTAAGCCAACTTATATTGACTCATTTCTAAGTCGGGAAAATTACGCAAAAATGCGGGAATAATGCGGGAACTTTCAAATTAAGATTGTGTGGCCACCCTGTATATGCAATAGAGTAAACCAAGCAAACATTCATTTTCAGATGTCTCAAGCGAAGACGAATGCTTCGGAAGCGTTCAAGAAGGCGAAACGCGCCCACGATAAAGCGAAGACTCACTACGATCATACGCACACGTTGATCGAACAGGCCAATGGCGTGGTGACGGCACTAACTGATATCATCGACAACAATACCGCTACGCCGGACAAGATCAGAGTGCTGGCCGACGAAATTATGGGCTACACTTTGCAGCTGGATCCGGACCAGATTCA
Source organism: Aedes japonicus (assembly GCA_034211315.2). Lineage (NCBI taxonomy): Eukaryota > Metazoa > Arthropoda > Insecta > Diptera > Culicidae > Aedes > Aedes japonicus. The sequence goes on from JASCZW010001746.1 coordinate 104,014, forward strand.
GAAGCTTGCCCAGCAGATCGACGAAGCCGTTTCCCATCTGGAGAACGTCGAATCGATCATCAGGAATACGGAGCATGATCTGCAGCGTGTCGAAGCGCTCAAGGACAACACGCTAGCTACGAAGTAAGCATTCTAGGAGGTGCGCTTGAATCGATTAATTAATTCTCTATTTATCGAAGGGATCGCGCCGAGAAGGTTCTAGAAGAGGCGATCGATGTGACGAAGGCACTGGACGATGCAGATGACGCACAGAAGAAGGCACGACAGTCGATCAAGCGAGCCAATGAGGATATCCAATCTGCGAAGATCGATTTGGAAGAGGTATTGTTTTGAGATCGTTTCGCAAAGGGGGGTTTTCAACGGTTTTTTTTTTCTTTTGTCCAGATTGACAAGGAGACGGATGATGCCCACAAACGAGCCAATGTCACTGCTTCCAAGGTGGAAGAGCTGAAGACGCGATTGAACAAGCTGCACGTAAGTAACGCCCAGAACGATCAGGATGCCGAGGAAATCATCAAGCAAGCGGAGACCGTCAAGGAGTCGGCTAATACCGCGCATGATCTGGCTACACAGGTAAGATTTCTGAGCAATGCGAAGCCTCGTTCGGACTGTCATTAACCCTTCATCTTTGACACAATTCAGCTAAAGGACAACTATAAAACTGCCAACGCAACACTGACGGCGAGATCGAACGCTTCGGAAAGTGCACGAGAGCGGGCGCAGAATCTGCTGAACCGTGCATCTAAGATCACGGTCGAAACGACTAACCAGCTCAAGAAGCTTCAAGGTATGTTTCAAACCCTACTCCCGCCTACTCCTAGCGTATAATCAATTCAAATAAATCTACCCGCAGAGCTGTACAAAACGTACGAATCGAACCAGAATGAGCTAGGGTCGCTGGAAACTCACATCCAAGGGCTGACCGAGCAGATCAACGCCTATCTCAACAAGATTCAGAGCGATGCCGATCGTTACCGACAATGTACGACGTAGAGAGGACGACAAATTTCACGATTAAAGCAAAATAAAGTGAAACAGAGCGGTGTCTTTAGATAACTAAAGTGTTTGTGTTCAATGGTTTATGCGTGAAGAAAGATTTAAGTGTTCGTAATTACTGTCTGTCTGCCGTTCTTTCACTCTAGGCTAGCGTTGTGGCCGAAGGCCTAAAGCCGCAGGTCACAAGAAATTTTACTGCCCAAAATATAAAACGAACAGATTGGAGGGAATCTGCACAACGAAGTCGTAAAATATAGTTGATTACGTTATTTTATTTCCTTTAAAGCATATTTCGCAAAACAGTTATTTCAGTACCAGTGTTCCATATTGCACTGAATGATATTCAGAAGAAAAAAAAATAAGAAACAAAAAACAACGTGCCAAATAAGTAAAACGATAGACTAAATCAACTTCCATGTATGTGTGCTTTTGTTTAAACAAATAAATAAATGTAGTTAACAGCAATCGTATTATGTAGAGGAAATCTCACTCGCTGCTTGAACATGTTTTGTGCACTTTGAATGATCCAATATACACGTGTAAAAAAAACATAACAAAAGTAACAAAAAGTAACTTCGAAAAAAGCCATTTAGTCCTACCAGTGGGTAATTTAATAGTTCTTAAGAAATTCTCCAATCCGAGACGCAATATTTTTGACAATATGGTAATAATATATGACAACATAAAAAACTACACTAAACAAACAAAAGAAATCAAAAATACAAATTGAACCATTTTTTTATTTTTCGCTAAACATAAGAATCCAAACCTATTTAGAAGCGTAAGTTTTGCCCGTGTTGCAATACACTTAGAATGTAGAGAAAATTAACAAAATTAAATTTAAAAAAATACAACAATCGCGACTTAGTCATAAACACACGATTCTACTGCTAATAATTTGTAACTTCGATCGGTAAATAAAGTCTAATTCCTAGTGTATAACTCGTAGACAAGCGTTGTTTGATTAAATCGCAAACGAGAAAATGTCCTCTGAAAAAAAAAAAAGATATTGTTTCCGCCCGGGATCGAACCGGGGGCCTTCCGCGTGTTAGGCGGATGTGATAACCACTACACCACGGAAACTCTTGTATATCATTGTATCATAGATAACTCATGGTTAATAAGCATAACTGAAGGTCAACATGGTTGTACTTATCTTGTGAACATCGAGAGTAAGGGATGTATTTCGGCCCGGTTTTTTACTTTGGCCCATTTTTTCAATGGACAAATCCAACTTGAAAAATGAAAAAAAAAAAAAAGCACCGAATGGTGATAAATCTGACAGCTCCCATGTTAAAGTATAGGACTAAAATTTTAAAATGCTTCTAGAAAATTGAAATGAAATTTTAATTAAAAGTGGTTTGTTGTATGATGTAAGAAAAATCCAAAACTACTCAATTAGGACATTTTCAGAAAAATAATTATAATAATGCCCCTATTGTGCAGTTTTGGATCTTTCTTACATCATACAATAAACCGCCTTTAATTAGAATTTCATTTGAATTTTCTAGAAGCATTTTAAAATTAAAGTCCTACACTTTAACATGGGAACTTTCAGATTTATCACCACTCGGTGTCTTTTTCTTTTTTCAAGTTGGGTTCCTCTATAGCCCGTTGAATTTCCAACCGACATCAAATATTTGTTTGAGTCAAATCAATGTATGTTTAGGAACTATGACGTGCAATGTAGGAAGATCGATTCGAAATATATCCACCTATTTGACCTATTTGTATTCAGTTTCCAACATTTTATATCAAAGAGTAGTTCAATACAAAACTAACATTTGCAAAGTGGTTGTATTTTGGTTTAAATTAAAACTACGATAATTAATCCCATTGTTCCTATACTCATCCTTCGCTAAATCAAATGGTTAGAGCGATGAGATTAATATGGGAATATACAACTTGTGATAAAAATTGACTTATAGATACTTATCAACAAATGTGGGTTTGAATTCGTTCCGATAATGGTTGATTTGAAGAAGATCGTCAATGTAATCGGTGCGGCCCTGTGATTTGTGACTGCAAGCCTAATGTTGACATTTATTTAACCAATTAAACAAGTCCTCGATAGTAGAGTGGTCAGTATCCCCGCCTGTCACGCGGGAGACCGGGGTTCAATTCCCCGTCGGGGAGGTTATTTTATTTGTATTTGCGTTCATATCCTACTATCACACTGCGTGTTTTACGTAAATCGTATCGATGTCTTCTAAATTAAGTGCGCAAATTACCCAAAATAATATTTAACCTAACCCCAACGGGAAACATCACGTTATTAAGAGCATCCGTAGCGGTGCGTGACTAAGCTATATTTGATCGACCTCACCATCACTTCAAACCAGAGATCTGGCGGACAGAGAAACCACGAAACGTAAAAAGACCCATTGTTTGTAAACAATGCTGGCTTTCCTGCCCGTAGTAACAGACGGGCCTTATTCAAATAAGGCCCGTGATATGTTGCATACTGTCAAACGCTAGTAAATAGTATAGGGTTGCCAGGCCCCTGCTTCAAACCGTATTGGGCGCAACTAAAGGCGCTAGCAAAATTGTGGCGCGACTATCGGAAAGCATCAGGCGCTCAAATTTAGCAACGCCGCGATAGTGGCGCCGAGAGAGAGTTTAAATTCGAATGCCACTAGGATATTATAGGGGTATGTGGATTAAAACATTGTTCGATAGCAAATATAATAATATACCGGCAGTTAATTTATTTTTTAATATTGATAAGCGTAACTATTGAAAAAACAAATATTATGAAAAAATTTTGGTTGGAAGACAACACCATCCTATTTCACCATGAAACACGCTACAAAAAACAGACTACCTAAACCAACGAAGCAACCATTGATTTCTAGTATACATAAGTTGACATTATGGGTGCCCCCGTTACTGAAAATAAATGTCACTTTGTGAAACTGCATGTCAGTTTGTGAAAATAAAAATGATTGGATTTTCTTCACTTTCACTTTAAAAAAAACTTTTACGAGCGTATTAGTAGAACGATTGTGATTGGGAAACTAGCAGAATTTAAAATTAACACTTCATTTGATCACTTTAAAAAAATAAAAAATAAAACATTGAAACACTTTTTCAAATTTTCGCTAGTAAACGCGAGCAAATTCCTTTAAATTCCACTACGAGCTTATCTTTTGACAGATAGGCCTATTTCGTCTGCTACTTACAGACTTCTTCAGTGTTGAGTGCACGACAAAAAAAAATCGAGAAAATCGAGAAAAAATAGTTGAGATTCATTAAAAATATTGTCGTGTTAGGAAGAACACCCATCATCGAGTGATGCTTTTTTCATGATTTCTCCTGGATAGATTTTTGATTGGTATGAAAGAGAACCATTAGCCACAATGGCCGCTTTGGCCACCTTTGTTTGGGGTGTCCCAGGGGAACCAGTTTTTGGCTAAACCATGGGGTGCGACGGTTTTTTTAATTCTTTTTCTTCAGACTTTCGGTAGGCCTCATTAGCCTCTCTCGGAACCTCTGAGGTGCCCCGAGGGAACCTGTAGGAGGGGACATTTGTTTTTTTTTGCAGCAAACCACGTCGTGCCAAAGCTTTTTCTTTTTTATTTCACCTGGAGAGTTCTTCGATAGCATGAAAAGAATAGTATTACTGAATGGCCCCTCTGAAACGTCGGGGTGATTTGGTGAAACTTATAGAATGGACATTTATTTTTGTATCAAACCCCAGTGGTTCCCAGAGAGACCACAGTAACCAAAACTATTGAGAAATGATGAGGTATTCGGTGTTGTTACAGTTGTCATTGTTTGTTTTGTTGGCAATGAATCAAATTTTATTGAAAGTTTCGCTATTTAAAACCCTTTGAGAAGTGAGAGCACTTTCTAAGGCAGGCGCCCTTTTATCAGTCAAAATCAGATTCATTGCAAAAAAACAAACCATGACTCTGATACTGACCATGCATCAGAACCCTAGTCATAACCAATTCAAACTATAGAACATCAAATGAGACAATGAGAATTCACACAAATGAAGACTAACCATGTTTTACTTATTCTAAGCTCATCCTCGCACAAGCGCAAAACGAGTATTGTCACTTTTCATAAGACATAAAATGTAATAAGGACTAAGATATGTTCCTTTGACTACAAAAAAAAAAACAAATATGTTCCCTAGTTTGAATTAATTCGGTCTAGGGTTCGGTGGATAGATCTGATTCCCGTAACGCACCACGAAAAGGTGATCTGCCAGCGTTACGGGTCAGCATCGACCGATACAGAACACGGTAACAAAATATAGTAGCGACCGGTATGAGATTGAGTGACTAAACTAAAATGACAGCTCTGATGCGCTAAGTATTTTAGTCGCCCAGATAGTTGCGCCCGATACGGATGCTCTAAGCGAGCGTTTTCGCACAACTTTCGCGAGAATTTATTTATGTATTCAGTCTAGCCTCACCAGGCTTAAAGCCCCAACGGTGGTATTAAAAATATGACGGTACAATAAGACTTAAACCCAAATATCAAACCACAACACACTTGTTCATAAAGGTCTACATTTATCAGGAAAATATGACGGGACGCGTTCGCAGAGTTTGTTTGTTACACAGCACCAGTTGACAGCCTGACCACCAGGCGGAATGATGCTGCAATAGCAAATAGCAGGTCAAGCTGAAATTTAGGGGTTTATTCAACGTATGACTTGATTGGAGGCATTCAAATAACTTCTTTATGAAAAAGCCCACATGAATAGTAGTAAATACGATATCAAATTGTACGAGCACATCATACATGTAGTTTGAGCGGTTATTTTCAAAATCGGAGTTAAATAGAAACAAATAAAAACATTGAAAATTGCTTGTGTTCACTTGTTTACACACGAGAGCTCACTAGCGTACGTTGTTTGACAACTGCTGCTTGCAAAAACAGAGAAAACAAATGACAGTGCCTCGCTTGCTGAGCAACGTAGAGTTACTCGAGGTACCTCAAAGCAACTCTGAAAAATGCTCGCGACGAGCAGCTGTCTTGCCCTTTGCAGTCATGCGAGGTTTTTCCCATAGGATTTTGACTTCCAAATTTCTGATCTAGTCTATAAGAATAGCTGCTAAATCACATGTAATCGATAGAGTGCAAAATGCTTTTAGATTTGCTTCGGAATTAACATTATCATCAATAAACGTTCTTGTAATTGAAGAATCCAAGTAAAGCTAAAGTGAGGTTAAATATCGTAATATCTAAAACTGAAATTGATAATAACTTTCTGGCTATTTTTCAAACTGCATGGAATCTGTCAGTAAGGTCATTATCGTCGATTTTCTTATCTTTTTATCACCAATTACTTTGCTTCGAAGGTTCGAAAAACCATTTTAAACAAGCGCCATCTACGATGTTTAACCATAGACTAACTCTAAGACCAGTAGGTCCCATACAAAAACGATTTTTTTCTTGGCTCAGTCAGTACTAGAACATCGGTCCCAAGCTCAGTCCCAAGCTTGATAATGCGCCCCTAATAATGAACTCACATGAACACACTCTCAAATATTCTGTCAAAATAACACAGCAAATCAAAACAAAGGCGCAAATATGTATAACAAGGTGCTGGCTTCAAGGTGTAATTCGGACCAAGGGGTTCTACAACAGTGAACCAATTTCAAATCGCTAGTTGCATATTGATTGTTGGTTTAACCTCACTTTTTCGATACCTGGATTCCTCCATTGCGATGAACAAAGCAAAGTCACGTTCTATCGTGGCAAAATAATCAGATGACACATTTGAAGCATCTCTGAGAAGAATCACGGTGAGATTTTTGTGGTGACTTTGATAAAGCATTGTATGAGATTTTTCATTGAAAATTACATTTTCCAACCTTTGCTCTCAAACAAATGGAACCCAAATTTCTGCATATTTCGAAAACTAATCAAGCAAATGGAACCAAATTTGGAATGGACGAGTTTTTTAAGGCATGAAATATTTTTATGGTGGTTTAAAGACCCTACTCCCTCTAAAAAGGGGGGCTACCATACATACGAAACACAAATTTAAACCAAACATGAGAACTACACCTACTGCTTTGCAAATTTGTATTCAGTGGTTTTTGGGTCCGGGAAAGCATCTTATGATAGTTCGAGAGCCCCCAAAAAAGCCTTTGAAAGGGTGGGATCCCATGCAAATGAAAAACAAACGCCTGCATAACTCAAGAACTAATCAAACAAATGGAACCAAATATGGCATGTGGAGGTTGTGTAGGCAAGAAAAGTTTTTACGGTGGTTTGAGACCCCCCTCCTCTTTGAAAGAAGGGGCTCTCATACAAATTAACCACGAATTTGAGCCAAACAGGAGAATTATCCCAACAGGTATGACTATTTTTATGCAGGGATTTTTGGAGTCGGGGAAGTTTTTTATGGTGGTTCGAGACCCCTCCCGCATCTGGAATGGGTGCTCCTACACCAATGAAACACGAATTCCTGCATAACTCGAGAACTAATCAAACAAGTGGAACCAAATTTTGGATGTGGGGGTTTTCGGAACCAAGAAATGTTTCTATGGAGCTTTGAGATTCCTCCCCTCTCTGGAGAGGTGGGCTCGCATGAAAATTAGACACAAATGTCAACCAAACATGAGAATCATACCTACCATTATGAAAACATATATGTAGGGGTTGTTGAGGCCAGAGAAGGTTCTTATGATGGTTCGAAGCTCCTTCCCGCCTGGAAGGGAGGACTTCCACACAAATGAAACACAAATTTCTGCAAAGCTCGAGTTCTAGGAATTGGAGTTGTTCAAATGGAACCAACTTTGGCATGTGTGGATTTTTGGGCAGGATTTTTTTTCTTAGGTGGTTCAAGACGCCGTCCCTCTGGAGAGGGTGAAGGAGGGCTCTAAAACCAATGAAATTGACATTTGAACCAAACATGAGTATTACCCATGCAACTAAAAAAACAAAATGTGTATTTCTCGGGTAAGAAGCATATTCTGATAGAAGTTTGAACCCCTTTTTAGTCAAGAATTGCAAGAGAAAATTACGTACGTAAATTAGGATACGGCTTCGTTTGTCTTTGAAATGCTTCTTCGCAGAAAGCAAAACCGGTAGAAACTTAAGGGTTAAAGGGTTAAATTAATAACACAAACCTTTTTTTTGCATAAATAACACACACAAACAAATAAACATATTTTAACCAGATTCATTCAGAACAAAAACCATAAACGCACCAATTCTATTAATTTTTCATTCATTTAGTCGCATGCGTTGCAAGGCTCGCACCGAGTTCAGCTAGTTGTTTTATAATTTAAATTAAACATTCCACTCGCCCTCAAAGTTAAATTTTGTTTTAACATCTTATCAAAACGTACTCAGTGGTAATATCAACAATCAATATGCAACTAGCGATTTGAAATTGGTTCACTGTTGTAGAACCCCTTGGTGCGAAGTACACCTTGAAGCCAGCACCTTGCTATACACATTTGCGCCTTTGTTTCGATTTGCTGTGTTATTTCGACAGATTATTTGAGAGTGTTCGTGTGAGTTCATTACTAGGGGCGCAAGGCGCAATATTAAGCTTGGGACCGATGTGCTAGTACTGACTGAGCCAAGAAAAAAATCGGATTTGTATGGGACCTACTGGTCTTAGAGTTAGTCTATGGTAATATTACCTACTCAGGCAGGAAAAGCGATCATAAACTAAAAACACGAAGAAGCACCAGAAAGAGCAGACAATACGACTTTTTCTGTTTTTTTGTTTGTTCATATTATTTACTAATTTTTTTTTTTTCTCTGGACATTTCGGGACATAAACCACTGCGACCAGTAATTTGATGTATTGTAGTATATCCCGTAGCCTTTGTTTAGTGCATGCCGAGTTACTTCATCACTATTGAGAAATGATGAAGTATTCGGTGTTGTTACAGTTATCATTGTTTGTTTTGTTGGCAATGAATCAGATTTAATTGAAAGTTTCCGCTGTTTAAACCCTTTGTGAGCGACAGCACTCTTCAAAGGCGCGCCCCTTTATCAGTCAAAACCGGATTCATTGCAAACAAAACAAACAATAACTCCGATAGTGACCATGCATCAGAACCCTAGTCATAACCAATTCAAACTATAGAACATCAAATAGAAAATAAGAATTCACATAAATGAAGACTAACCATGTTTTCTTTATTCCAAGCTCATCCTCGGTGGCGCAACCCGAGTATTGTCACTTTTCACAAGACATAAAATGTAATAAGGCCAATTATACGTTCCTTTGACTACAAAAACAAATATGTTCCCTAGTTTGAATTAATTCGGACTAGGGTTCGGTGGTAGATCTGGTACCGCGTAACGCACCACAAAAAGGTGATCTACCAGCGTTACGGGTTATATTTACTAATTAAGAGTGATATCGTCTCGGCTTCCTTCAAAGCGGCTATCCCATCAACACGTTCCCTCGTATTTCCTACTTGACTTGCATTCGGGCACGTCCAGCGCCGGAGGATGTATGTTAGTTCCAAACATCATCTGTTGGTTCTTTGGAAAATACAGCTCACCTGGCAATAACGGAATAGAATCCGTGGGCGGTCAATCATGCTTATATGCTCATTATGTATTAACATTATATCACATTTTCTCACACACACTACTGTCAACATTAAGTATGAGTTGTCCATTAATTTGTTTGCTAATTAGGATGAAAACGGTATATAAAAATACTCGAAAAAGAAGACTTAAGTGTTATGGTATCACGAAAGCAAAAGATCTATCAATGTACATTCGATAAAAAATCAGAACGAAAAGTATTGCCACGGCTGGGGCCCTATGTCGTTCGTTTCTAAACGTTCAACGGTTCAACTCGTTCCGAATTAATGAAATGAAATACATCATAGTGATGCCTGATGCTCATTTTCATTTAACACTGGAGAAAAGATGCTGAGCTTAAAAATAAACAGATTAAGCATCTTCATTTGTTTCGAGCCATTCTTTTTATTAGTACTAACGTGGGCCGATCCCGGCGGTACTGCAATACCGGGCCAACCCGTGGCGGAAGTGGAGCAAGCCCCTAACCGTTCCGCCCTTTTCCAAAAAATCAGTTTTAACATTTGTTGTCTCCTATGGGAGATCTATCCAGATGTTAAGCTGATAAGATTCAGATCGACAACAAAAATTTTCATTAGGGCCTAACTGACAAACGTAAACAATGGCTTCTTCCGTAAATTTCTCGTGGCACAAAAGCTACCCATGTAAGCCTCCAATTCTATCGGATAGGTGAACACTTCCTTCGAAATGATCGTGGTGGATTGATTAGGCGAGTTTCTCACAACGAGAAATTTAAGGAAGAAGCTATTGTTTACGTTTGAAGTTCCCGACATGCACTAAACAAAGGCTACGGGATATATTACAATAGATCAAATTACTGGTCGCAGTGGTTTATGTCCCGAACAGAGGAAAAAAAAATGGGAGATCTATCAGATGTTAAGCTGATAAGAACAGATACTACACTTTGATCTTAGCCTTTAGGCCGAGAAGCGATAACTATTAACTAATATGGCAACTATACTCCCTTTCGAGCGACGTTATTTGCTAGCGATTGGTAGAAGCAACAGTTACACCACACCACACCAAGTATTCTACATTGAACACAGTATACCGAAAATCCAATGCGAAAATCGTCTTTCTGTACGCGAGAAAGAGACGTGGTCAAAACAAGAAAACAAATCCAAGTGGATGCATGAGCATGAGATATTTCTGCATTTTCTTATTCGGTCACTCCTTCAAAAACATTGTATCAAAATCTCAATTTTTAAGTTCAAGGATGTCATGTCCCGCATTCGCGTTGTCTGCATTGGCTCTCTCTCACTCTCGTTACACTCTACTCAGACTTATCATAAGGAAAAAGAAGTAGATGCACTCAAAAGCAAGTAACATTTCAGCAAGGCGAAGGCTCGCTAATTTCTCCAAACTCCTTCGAAAGGAATACTTCGGACGATAGAGGAAACACTTATTTTCCCAACAAAATGCTTAGGGAAATTGGCAGCAATTATTCCAAGGCTCGCGTAAATAATGTTGTTTCGTTTCTGCAGAGCAGCTGCTTCGGCGAATGCACGCTCACTGATGTTGGTCAGTGATACGAATAAATTTCAACTGTTATAACGTACAGGGTTGCCAGATCGTATTTAACTACTCAAATATTGCCTGGTACAGACATACAACGTACAGCGTTGTACTCCTTTAGTCTAGTACGTGTTTTTTGGTACTGGATTAAAGTATTTGACAGTTCGTACAACGGTCAGCGTTGTATGTCTGTCCCAGGCAAAATATATTATAAAATATGCACACAGAGAAACGAAACAATAGTTGTTTGTAGAGTTTCTTTATAAAACCATATAAAATCAGTGTGGGTACCTACGCGAATATCGCTACCACCCCAAACGCAATTTTGCGACGTTTTTTTCAATCCAAATTTGAGTACGATTGACTCAAATTCGTCGCAAGAATGGCTACTATGAAGTGAGTAAAGGTTGTTAGGAGTACTACGTTGACAATTAGTAAAGATCGATCGGATTCAAGCTGATGTTGACTGTTTGGCATCTTCCACTACGTACAATATTTACATACTTCCGACGAATTTGAGTCAATCGTACTCTTGGGTTGTTCAGAAACAACGTGCATTTTGTGGACTCGGAAACGGGAGTGTTTGGGTAGTTTCGTTTCTCTGTGTACACGCTATTTCTAAACAACCCAAATTTGAGTACGATTGACACAAATTCGTCGGGAGTATGGCTACCCAAAAGTGAGTAAAGATGGTTAGGAGTAACACGATGACAATTAGTAAACATCGATCGGATTCAAGCCGATGTTGACTGTTTGTCATCTTGCCATTACTAACTATCTTTACTCACTTTTGGGTAGCCATACTTCCGACGAATTTGAGTTGTTTAGAAATAGCGTGTAGATATTTATATGAGTGAGTTAAATACGATCTGGCAGCCCTATACGTTATAACAGTTGAAATTTATTTGTATCACTGACGAATTCACGCTAAGATCAAAATATCTAAAGATAGTTAAAAAGTACCGATTATCGCTCAAAAGTGCACATACACAGAGGGGAGTTTGATGGTCAATTTTACCATTATTGGGGGTAAGGATGACTATTGCAGCATAGTGATTTTGAACCGACTATGATCATGGTCAAAAATACCATTAAAAATAGTTGATCCAACATTTGCCATAATGTCGGAATAGTCCTCGTTACCATGATCATAGTCAAGAATGCCATGAACGTGGTGAATTCGTCTATTTTCATGGTTATTGTAACCATTATATGCAATAGTCACCTTGACCATGATTTAATTGTCGGTATAACGATAGAATTTTTTTCAGAGAACGTAAATTATGCGTTAACACATATTACCTAATATGGGGTAAGAGTATTGAAGGAAGATAAACGATAAATATTACCGATTTTGTATCGTTACTTTTTACTCAAAATCTCATACGATTTTTTTGAAGTTTTGTTTTACAGAACGTTTAAAAATATACATGCAATTTAACAATTTATCCATTTGTACTAGTTTTACAAATTCTGCACTCAAGGAGAAACAAATAATCAAATGTATGACAGATTTTATTTGTATTAAAAATAAAGTATCAATAAAGATATTGTATGAATCCAAGTCAAGCTAAAGTGAGGTTAAACATAGAAATTAGAAGAAAAATTAGTATCTTCCATTTAATTCCAACTACCTTTGCTTATCTTCGACAGATACGCGTATTTCGTCTACAATGTGCAGACTTCTTCAGTGTCTCGTACTCGACTTAAAGAAAACCTTCGCCACCTGCCGTATATATACTATTCTCTAAATACTCACTTTTGGGTAGCCATACTCCCGACGAATTTGTGTCAATCGTACTCAAATTTGGGTTGTTTAGAAATAGCGTGTACACAGAGAAACGAAACTACCCAAACACTCCCGTTTCCGAGTCCACAAAATGCACGTTGTTTCTGAACAACCCAAGAGTACGATTGACTCAAATTCGTCGGAAGTATGTAAATATTGTACGTAGTGGAAGATGCCAAACAGTCAACATCAGCTTGAATCCGATCGATCTTTACTAATTGTCAACGTAGTACTCCTAACAACCTTTACTCACTTCATAGTAGCCATTCTTGCGACGAATTTGAGTCAATCGTACTCAAATTTGGATTGAAAAAAACGTCGCAAAATTGCGTTTGGGGTGGTAGCGATATTCGCGTAGGTACCCACACTGATTTTATAAAGAAACTCTACAAACAACTATTGTTTCGTTTCTCTGTGTGCATATTTAAAATATATTTTGCCTGGGACAGACATACAACGCTGACCGTTGTACGAATCCGTCAAATACTTTAATCCAGTACCAAAAACACGTTACTAGACTAAAGGAGTACAACGCTGTACGTTGTATGTCTGTACCAGGCAATATTTGAGTAGTTAAATACGATCTGGCAACCCTGTACGTTATAACAGTTGAAATTTATTCGTATCACTGACCAACAGAGATGCCATATTCACAGACATGTCTGTAAATTAATAGACTTTTCATTTTTATTGCAGACTTTTTTAACGATGCAGACATTTAGCAGACATTTTATTTATGTTGCAGACTTTTACAGACATTAGAAAAAAAATTAGATTTCAAATAAATGTATTCTATAAAGTTCGTATTTCAAACGTAGGATCTGAACAATATAGTAGATACGGTAAGAAACTTTGTTGAAATATTTTTAAATACCGTAGGTATCATTTAAAGTAGAAATCCTTGAAGAAACGAAAGCGGTGGGTCATTTGGAGACACAATGGGCCTGGAGGTAGTGTAGTGTTATGGTAGTGTTCAATCCCACGCGTGTTCAAACCTATGCGAAAAATACTGTCAAAGCGTTGGTAATATTGGTCCTTTGCTATTAGGTCACAACGAAAATCAAGGTTCACAACAATACAAATCATATTTGAGAAACTTAGAGACTTCCTCGAAAAAATATGTCTCCTTTGGTCAGGTAGAAATTTCTCAGAAGTATTGGGAGCAAGCAGGTCATGCATGAATAATCTTCAAAAATTCATTACCGAAGTTCAAGATCATACTTACAAGAATTTCAAGACAGAACTTCCCCAAGAACCAGGAGAGGACTTATCAGAGCTTTAGGAAGAGGTGTAGGGTTTCAGAGGTTTAGGAGTTCTTCCCAGAAATTCAAGATTGAACTTCCCAGGAAGGGAAGTTCAACCTTGAATTTCTAGAATTATATTTGCCTATAATTTCTCAAAAAACCAGGCAAAAAAAACCTCTGGCGTTATAGAAGTTGAAGAAAGAACTTCTCCCAAGTTAAAGAAATAACATCCCAGAAGTTCCAGAAGAAACTTCTCGAAGTGTTAGTTGGAACTTCCTAGAAGTTCTTGGCAGCTTTTTCAAAGCTCAGAGGAGAACATTCTGCATTACAGAATAAGGATTTCTCAAAATGCTTTAGAAAGAAAAGAATGAAACTTTCCAGGAGCATTGGGGGTACTTCCTTCTAATTTGAGCACGAATTTCACAATAGTTCCGTAACAAACTTTCCCAAAGTTCTGGAGAAAACTTCCCAAAAGTTCAGAAGAGGACTTTCCAGAAGTCCAGGAAGAAACTTCAAGAACAAATTTAAGGAAATTTTCCTAAAAATGTTGGAATAAAATTTCCTCCAGATAAGACCAATCAGAAGTTTAGAAAGAATAAGCTCAGGAAAAACTTCCCGAATTTCAGTAAGAAACCTACCAGAGAGGGCGTTATAGGGGCACTATCTGTAGGGTCAAGAAGGATTTTTCAAAAAATCATTAAAGAACTCCTCAGAAGTTCACAAGAGGACTTCTCAGAACTTGCAGAAGAGACCAAAAGTTTAGTTGGAACTACCCAGAAGTGCTAGAGAGCTTCCCTTAAGTTCCGAATAGAACATTCCAGCATTTCAGAATGAGAACTTCTCGAAGTTCACGACGTTATGGTAGATTCTTTTAATAAAATCAGGAAGAAACTTTCCAGAAGTATAGGAGGTTGTTCTAGCAGGAATTTCTTAGAAATTCAGTAACAATTTTCCTCGAAGTTCAGGACAATACTCCTCTGAAGTTCAGAAGAGATTATTTCAGCAGTTCAGAAAAGAAATTCCCAGAAGTTCAGGAAGAAACTTCTAACAACTTAAGAATATTTTCCAAGAAATTCTGGAGAGTACTTTCTCAAAGCTTTGCAGAAACTCTCCTCAAAGTTCACGATAAGACTTATCAGAAGTTTAGAAAGTAACTAAACTGGAAAAAAATTACCAATTGTTTCTGGACGGTTATGATGGGTTCTTTTATGTGAATTTTGAAGAAAATAAGGGATGACTGCCAAAAAGTTGATGAGGAATTTTGCCTGAATTTTAGGAGGAAACTTCCCAGAATAAAGCAATGAGCCTTGCAGAAGATCAGGAGAGAGTTTCCCTGAAATTTAAGAGATAATTACTGATGATCATTAGTGATGATGACACCATAATAAAATATGGTACACACCATCAATGGTTATTGTTCAATAAAAAAAAAGTCTGTTGAATTTATCAAATAAAAACTAAATTTTAATTTTAAAATACAAAACTGGAAGGAGCGTTAAAATGAGAGAAAAAAAAACTACAGAAACTTGTGTCATCTACGATAATGACATAACTCGCTCTCTTATAACGTCTTTTTGTTGAAAAAAGTCTAATTTTCTATAAAAAAAAGTTTACAGACTTTTATAGACATTCCCAGACATTTCAAATTTTTATCACAGACATTTGAAAAAAATATCTGGCATCCCTGCTGACCAACATCAGTGAGCGTGCATTCGCCGAAGCAGCTGCTCTGCAGAAACGAAACAACATTATTTACGCGAGCCTTGGAATAATTGCTGCCAATTTCCCTAAGCATTTTGTTGGGAAAATAAGTGTTTCCTCTATCGTACGAAGTATTCCTTCTGAAGGAGTTTGGAGAAATTAGCGAGCCTACGCCTTGCTGAAATGTTACTTGCTTTTGAGTGCATCTACTTCTTTTTCCTTATGATAAGTCTGAGTAGAGTGTAACGAGAGTGAGAGAGAGCCAATGCAGACAACGCGAATGCGGGACATGACATCCTTGAACTTAAAAATTGAGATTTTGATACAATGTTTTTGAAGGAGTGACCGAATAAGAAAATGCAGAAATATCTCATGCTCATGCATCCACTTGGATTTGTTTTCTTGTTTTGACCACGTCTCTTTCTCGCGTACAGAAAGACGATTTTCGCATTGGATTTTCGGTATACTGTGTTCAATGTAGAATACTTGGTGTGGTGTGGTGTAACTGTTGCTTCTACCAATCGCTAGCAAATAACGTCGCTCGAAAGGCAGTATAGTTGCCATATTGGTTAATAGTTATCGCTTCTCGGCCTAAAGGCTAAGATCAAAGTGTAGTATCTGTTCTTATCAGCTTAACATCTGATAGATCTCCCATAGGGAGACAACAAATGTTAAACTGATTTTTGGAAAAGGGCGGAACGGTTAGGGGCTTGCTCCACTTCCGCCACGGGTTGGCCCGGTATTGCAGTACCGCCGGGATCGGTCCACGTTAATGCTATTATAAAGAATGGCTCGAAACAAATGAAGATGCTTAATCTGTTTATTTTTAAGCTCAGCATCTTTTCTCCAGTGTTAAATGAAAATGAGCATCAGGCATCACTATGATGTATTTCATTTCATTAATTCGGAACGAGTTGAACCGTTGAACGTTTAGAAACGAACGACATAGGGCCCCAGCCGTGGCAATACTTTTCGTTCTGATTTTTTATCGAATGTACATTGATAGATCTTTTGCTTTCGTGATACCATAACACTTAAGTCTTCTTTTTCGAGTATTTTTAAATACCGTTTTCATCCTAATTAGCAAACAAATTAATGGACAACTCATACTTAATGTTGACAGTAGTGTGTGTGAGAAAATGTGATATAATGTTAATACATAATGAGCATATAAGCATGATTGACCGCCCACGGATTCTATTCCGTTATTGCCAGGTGAGCTGTATTTTCCAAAGAACCAACAGATGATGTTTGGAACTAACATACATCCTCAATGTGTAAAAACTCGTGACCAATTAGCAAGCAATACCGGCGCTGGACGTGCCCGAATGCAAGTCAAGTAGGAAATACGAGGGAACGTGTTGATGGGATAGTCGCTTTGAAGGAAGCCGAGACGATATCACTCTTAATTAGTAAATATAACCCGTAACGCTGGTAGATCACCTTTTCGTGGTGCGTTACGCGGTACCAGATCTACCACCGAACCCTAGTCCGAATTAATTCAAACTAGAGAACATATTTGTTTTTGTAGTCAAAGGAACGTATAATTGGCCTTATTACATTTTATGTCTTGTGAAAAGTGACAACCCGCATAACGAAAAACAATTTCCTATATAGTCAAAACTATACTTTGTTTGTAAGATATATTATCACATTATATGTTAGTGTTATCGAAAAGTTTAATCTCGTTTAAACCATATAACCTCTACATTAACACATAATGTTAATGCACGCCATATTATCATCGAAAGGTTTCTTATTGTCTGCACTCGGCCTGGATTATATATCAACCTTTTGGCATAGAGTTCAGCTAAAATTTTGTTCGTGAAAATTGCCACTTTTTTATGGTAACCTAACTTAACCGCCTATTCAGCATATTGTTATTTGGCCTTTTACCATCTGACATATTGTTAAAACTATATAGGAGATTGTTGGTTCATAGTTGTAAACTGAAAGTGTAAATGTCGTAATAATAACGGAAATGGTCGTCAACATTAAGGGAAACAGTGCAAGAATGGTTTGTGATTATGCGGGAATACTCGGGTTGCGCCACCGAGGATGAGCTTGGAATAAAGAAAACATGGTTAGTCTTCATTTATGTGAATTCTTATTTTCTATTTGATGTTCTATAGTTTGAATTGGTTATGACTAGGGTTCTGATGCATGGTCACTATCGGAGTTATTGTTTGTTTTGTTTGCAATGAATCCGGTTTTGACTGATAAAGGGGCGCGCCTTTGAAGAGTGCTGTCGCTCACAAAGGGTTTAAACAGCGGAAACTTTCAATTAAATCTGATTCATTGCCAACAAAACAAACAATGATAACTGTAACAACACCGAATACTTCATCATTTCTCAATAGTGATGAAGTAACTCGACATGCACTAAACAAAGGCTACGGGATATACTACAATAGATCAAATTACTGGTCGCAGTGGTTTATGTCCCGAACAGAGAAAAAAAAAAAAAAAAAAAATTAGTAAATAATATGAACAAACAAAAAAACAGAAAAAGTCGTATTATCTGCTCTTTCTGGTGCTTCTTCGTGTTTTTAGTTTATGATCGCTTTTCCTGCCTGAGTAGGTAATATTACCATACACGGCCAGCCGTTTCAACTCAGTTTTGAGTCGTTTTTGACTCACTTTCGTCATTAGTGGAGTCACTCAAATTTGAGTAAATGTTACTGGCATTGACAAGTCGACAAATCAAAAACATCCATCTGATTTGAGTCGATGTTTTTGATTTGTCGACTTGCCAATGCCAGTGACATTTACTCAAATTTGAGTGACTCCACTAATGACGAAAGTGAGTCAAAACGACTCAAAACTGAGTTGAAACGCTGGCCGTGTAGACTAACTCTAAGACCAGGGTCCCATACAAAAGGATTTTTTCTTGGCTCAGTCAGTACTAGAACATCGTCCCAAGTTCGGTCCCAAGCTCAAAATAACACAGCAAATCAAAACAAAGGCGCAAATATGTATAACAAGGTGCTGGCTGCAAGGTGTAATTCAGACCAAGGGGTTCTACAACAGTGAACCAATTTCAAATCGCTAGTTGCATATTGATTGTTGATATTACCATAGACTAACTCTAAGACCAGTAGGTCCCATACAAAAGGATTTTTTTCTTGGCTCAGTCAGTACTAGAACATCGTCCCAAGTTCGGTCCCAAGCTCAATAATGCACCCCTTATAATGAACTCACATGAACACACTCTCAAATATTCTGTCAAAATAACACAGCAAATCAAAACAAAGGCGCAAATATGTATAACAAGGTGCTGGCTGCAAGGTGTAATTCAGACCAAGGGGTTCTACAACAGTGAACCAATTTCAAATCGCTAGTTGCATATTGATTGTTGATATTACCATAGACTAACTCTAAGACCAGTAGGTCCCATACAAAAAGGATTTTTTTCTTGGCTCAGTCAGTACTAGAACATCGTCCCAAGTTCGGTCCCAAGCTCAATAATGCACCCCTTATAATGAACTCACATGAACACACTCTCAAATATTCTGTCAAAATAACACAGCAAATCAAAAAAAAGGCGCAAATATGTATAACAAGGTGCTGGCTGCAAGGTGTAATTCAGACCAAGGGGTTCTACAACAGTGAACCAATTTCAAATCGCTAGTTGCATATTGATTGTTGATATTACCATAGACTAACTCTAAGACCAGTAGGTCCCATACAAATCCGATTTTTTTCTTGGCTCAGTCAGTACTAGCACATCGGTCCCAAGCTTAATATTGCGCCTTGCGCCCCTAGTAATGAACTCACACGAACACTCTCAAATAATCTGTCGAAATAACACAGCAAATCGAAACAAAGGCGCAAATGTGTATAGCAAGGTGCTGGCTTCAAGGTGTACTTCGCACCAAGGGGTTCTACAACAGTGAACCAATTTCAAATCGCTAGTTGCATATTGATTGTTGATATTACCACTGAGTACGTTTTGATAAGATGTTAAAACAAAATTTAACTTTGAGGGCGAGTGGATTGTTTAATTTAAATTATAAAACAATGTATCGATGTCGGTGCAAACAAAACAACTTGTTTCCGCCCGGGATCGAACCGGGGGCCTTCCGCGTGTTAGGCGGATGTGATAACCACTACACCACGGAAACCGAACAAAATACAATTGACGATGATGCTACATAAAAAACATTTTTATCTCCAAACATATTAGTTTAAATTCACATTGAAACATATGTTGCCAATACATCTGCCTTTTATAAAACATCCGTAAGGAAAATCGTCCATCAATTCAATTGATGCATCAAATTTTTACGCTTGATCGCTTATTTGCTCACAAGTATGATTGATGTTGAAACAAGTGCACAAAATCAGTAAATGTATAATTTTAAGAGAAGACGATCCTTAGCGAAGTTTATCGAAGAGGCGCTAATCGGGGCTGGAAAATGTAATTTTCAATGAAAAATCTCATACAATGTTTATCGAAATTCACCACAAAATCTCACCGTGATTCTTCTTTGAGATAACGTCAAATTGTCATCGATTTTTTCGCCACGATAGAACACAAATTTGATCATCGCAATTACAAGAACGTTTATTGATGATAATGTTAATTCCGAAGCAAATTTTGAAATGCATTTTTCACTCTATCGATTGCATGTGATTGCTTGGCTAATTTCTTATAGAATAGTCAGAAATTTGGGAGTCAAAATCCTATGGGGAAAAACCTCATGACTGCACAAGGGGCAAGACAGCTGCTCGTCGCGAGCATTTTCAGAGTTGCTTTTGAGGTACCTCGAGTAACTCACGTTGCTCAGCAAGCGAGCACTGTCATTTGTTTTCTCTCTGTTTTTGCAAGCAGCAGTTGTCAAACAACGTACGCTAGTACATGAGCTCTCGTGTGTAAACAAGTGAACACTAGCAATTTTCAATGTATTTAGTTGTTTCTATTTAACTCCGATTTTGAAAATAACCGCTCAAACTACATGTATGATGTGCTCGTACAATTTGATATCGTATTTACTACTATTCGTGTGAGCCTTTTCATAAAGAAGTTATTTGAATGCCTCCAATCAAGTCATACGTTGAATAAACCCCTAAATTTCAGCTTGACCTGCTATTTGCTATTGCAGCATCATTCCGCCGGTGGTCAGGCTATCAACTGGTGCTGTGGAACAAGGACAAGAGACAAAGACTTACGGGCTCAGCCCGCTGCACTCCGACCCAAGCTTCCAGCTTCGCAGAATCTATGTCTAGCAAATTACCAGTCTATAAACATCGTATGATACCTGATGATTGGACTTCCTTTAAAGCCGTCCGTATCACGTATCGAAAACTAAATAATCCTAGAACCCTCTTTGCCGATGTTCTATCTTCTACCGCCATTAGTAGAATGTCCACAATTTTTCCAATCAAATTGGAAGCCAAACTTTTTGAAACCTTGGGGACCGATAAGAAGCGATGAAGATTGATTCAATTTTAAGCTATATTGAGTTACTGAGATACTCGCGAGCTACTCGGTGAATCAATGCAAATCAAAGTACAGCTGTCTCACCCCTTGCGACTGCATGATGGTTGAAAAAGGACAAGAAAGCTCATGATAGGCCGTTTCTTTTCGTGATAGTGGAAGCACAATATTTTCATTGTCGCATGACGAATGGAAGCGCATTCTAGATCCCGGAGATGTCAACTAAGCTGCACAAACGTTTTCACATGTTTTGCCTTATGTCAATGACAGGTATGTCCCGAAAAAGACCATCCGTGTCGATTCTCGTGTACCTTGGATGACCAACGAACTTCGGTCGCTAAAGACTACCAAGCGAGCTGCCTTCAAGAGGTTCAGTAAGTACCGTACGCTTCCGCTAAAACAATATTACGTCAGGCTTAACCACTAGTACAAGCGCTCAAGCAAGTTCTGCTATTTTCGTGGGAAAACGTGACGATCCATACAAATAAATTTTAAGGTCCATACAAAAAACGTGATACGGGGGGTTATAAAAAGTCACTTTTTGCGTGACGTAATTAATGGACGTTCCCTTACGGCCGTGAGATTTACCAGCACTGGCGCTAATAAGTCTTATTCGGAGGGCACATGTACAGGTTCATTAAAATAATACTTGTTTCCGCCCGGGTTCGAACCGGGGACCTTCCGCGTGTGAAGCGGACGTGATAACCACTACACTACGGAAACTGACGATACCAATAGGGAATTTAATCAACTCAAATACTGAGTTAAATCTCCAAACGTGAAACAGATCAGTATTTTAACCCTTAAATGCATACTTATGCATAACTGTTGGTTCAGGTTCAGGAAGAAAACATCTGTGCGCTCCATCAGGTCATGCCACACAAGTTCCAATTCATTAGGTAAAATACATTAAATCATCAAATTGGAAATCAATCCCCTGAACTGACGACGTAACAATTGGTGGTTAAAAACATTGAAGACTGCCTCACACTACAACATTAGGTATGTGGACTGTTTTGCTGAATTGTGTTCTATAAACATGCTTACCCGTGCTTACACTAAAAATTCACACATGCATCTCAGTCATCCACAGAACACATGACCCGATTGTTTTTGAATACATCATCGACGATCAGCCTTTAGAACATGTTGGTCAAGTACGGGATTTGGGAATTATCCTTGACCCAATGTTCACCATAGCTTTCATTTCCACCCCTGCTGCGAACGGAAGGAGCTACACTGCCGTGAAACGCATATCAGTCCCATATGACTTTTTGGTGATTTTGAGTTATGATCATTATTAGTTCTAATTATCGTTGTTCTCTATGTTTTAATGAAAAACTTGGGTAGTTTGTTCAGACCAAACATGAAAACAACACTGGGCCAATTTGTCCCACCTTAAAAATAAACGCATATCAGTCCCACCGTACGAAACAAGTCATAGTAACGATCTTTCCTTAATTATCTATTCGGGGTTACATCCAAATCATAAGGCATTTGGGTTGGTATCATGGTATAGTTTATGCATTTGGGTTATCGTTCGTGTATGGTAATGTTTTATTAGAGAGGTTACAATATAAGAAAATGATAGTTTAAGGAGATGTTTTTTTTATCCTTTTTTTGTATTATAAACTTAAAATGAAAATGGAATAAAACAGTGCTAAAAGTAATAACAGTAGGCATACCGAATTTAAAATTCATAGACGATCGACCCATAATGGCTTCGTAATTCAACCCAGAATGGCTTCTTACCTTCGTCCACTAACGGTATAATGGTTTTAAGTAATGCTTTCTCTCTCCATCAATTCCTTTTGGTTGGCTTTTACGTTTCAAATGCTCTTCAAGGGAGAATTCATCCGAGCAAACCTTCTTCCATTGTTTCGCTGTAATAATGTTGCAGCTTTTCTGGTTCAGTCCATCCACAGAGCTGCTGTAATGGAATTTGTAAGATCCCTTTTTAACATCAACGTGTCTTATTGTGTCGATGTATGGTCGAGGGTTTAGCTTATTTAAAACGTATTGCGAGACATTAAAAACATTCGGAAAGAAGTGGCTAGGGAGCATATCCATCGCTTCAACGTTGTCCTTCGCTTTTTTAACCACCTCTTTGAAATCAGAGTACGTGATTGGCGGGTTTTGTTTCATTGCTCCCTCAACAGCGGCGTGAAAGCTGTCGGCAGACATAAAAGTGTGCCCAGATTCAAAATATTTTAGAACCAGTTCCTTAATCTGTACATCCTTAGAATTTACAAGAAGGATCAAATGGAGGAAAAGGTTCCAGTTTTTGTTCTGGGCAGCACAGTTATCTAACCACAGAACAAGCTTGTCCACATCTTTAAATCTGGTGATTACTCGATGGAAACAACTAAGAATGTCATTTGCGGATCGTCCACTCACAGCTTCATTCCAAACACACGCAAGCACAGGTGTAGTTTGGGTGTATTTTCCAACCGGAGCGAATGTTTCGTTGAAGGCAATTAGCCTTTGCGAAAACACAATTGTCTTTAATCCATCCAAACGCGGAAGCTGAATGATCTGTTTATAAAGAGAAGATAAGAATCTATTATATTACGATTATAATCTTCAATTCTCTATATTACTTTTTGTAAATCAACCGACAAAATCACATTTCCAGATTTCGTAAATACTTACCCACAGTGTTCGCCGTATCCCAGAGTGTTGAGAAAAAAAATCCTGCAAACGAATAAAGATTCTTCACTAGCTACTGTCCGGAAATGGAAAATGTATGAATGACGCTTTCGAAAATGCTCTTCTGTAAAACGATGCCGATTTCGTGTTTCTACAGTCACTCGGTTAACTCTCTCGCGTATGAAGCATTTCTGGCCGGCCCCGTCCAAATCCCAAAAGGATTTATTCATATCGATTCTGTCATCTTTCGACACCAGTGTGGCACATTCCTTACTGCAGTTACAATTTTCCATAATAGCGTTGTGTTCAAGACGCCGTTTTCTTGCGGTATCCAACGACGTTTTCCGTGTATCCTCATTTTCGTCAGCCTAAAAAAAGCTGCCATCCGAATCTGGATCCACCGTTGATGGTGCGATCACCTTCGGAGCTTCGATGCTATTTTTCGTCGATTTGCTTCTTTTTCCATTTTGTTCATGACTGGTTAAAACTGATGAGGTGTTGAAAAAACATTGGAATTTTTTTTTATTGTTTCCACTTCACGACTTGAAAACCGTTCAATTTTTGTCGATGCCAAATCGAATCCGGGACAATCTTCATCGGAACTTTCATCGGTAGCGTAAGAAACCTTGATCATGTGTAACGAGGACATATTCAAGACAAATCGTTACAACTTTTACGCGAACTAAAAACAACTTTGACGATAAAAAAAATAAACAACTTTGACAGCTAAGAAAGAAGAAAAAAAATCATCACATTGGAATAAAACGTGGCTTCATGTAAAGCTCCGCTCATGATAGCAGAAGTAAAATGGAAAAGATACCCCGCAAAACGTAGAACAATTTATCATAGTCAAAATTATTTCGATAATATTATCACATTTTATGTTATCAAATAATTTAATCTTGTTTTCACCATATAACCTCTACATTAACACATATTTTTAATGCATGCCATAATTTCATTTTAAGGTTTTTTATTGTCTGCACTCGGTCTGGATTTTCGCTGGCCCTCTACTTAGGAATACTTCCCAGTTGTTACTGGAGAGCATAGGAAATATATGGCAGCGCAATTATAGGCAGCAATACCAAATCTCGTGGGATTAAAACATGACTGTGCAACAGCAAGCCACAAGTCTTATGCCACCATTTAAAATACTGCAAGTGCCATAAAGTTGTATCAATCTAATTCTATCGAAAAAAAAACTGGGACTCATATGCGATTATTTTTCACTCGGACATGCAAAATAAACGCATATCAGTTCCACTCCGGTTTTTTTCGCAGGAAACGTTATAAATTTGTAGTTTCTTGGGCCAAAAGTATTGAACACACCATTATTCATGTCACAGGGTGGAAAAAACTACATACATTATTAACATAGTGAAGGACTGCTTTTCACTCGACAGTCTAGGGGTGATGGGCTCAGCTAGGCCTTTTCTATCGAAAGACGACGAGCGAGCCGGGCAACTGCTAGAATCCCTGACCCATTCGAAGGGGAAGCGGTACAAAACAGGGTTATTGTGGCGGTAGGACGCCGTGTGACTTCCGAACAGCAAATCAATGGCTATGCGTCGGCTAGTATGTTTGGAGAAGCGAATGCAACGCGACCCTGAGCTGGCAGAAGTGTTGAAGCAGAAGATACGGGATTACGAGTACAGTGGGTACATTGAGAAGCTGACGGATAGCCAGTTGTCACGCGTATACGTATCTCCCAATATTCCCCGTGATGAATCCTAATAAGCCGGGAAAACTACATATCCTGTGGGATGCTGCTGCAAAGGCAGCGGGAATGTCACTGAACTCCTTCCTGCTCTCCGGTCCCGATCAACTCACTTCTCTTCCGTCTGTCCTACGCCGTTTTCGAGAATTCAGAATTGCCGTTCACAGGTGATACTCGGGAAACGTAACTGGCTTTCGAATTCAAAACGTGTACTGCGGGAGATGGAAGCGGTGAAAAAAGCCTGAATTTGTCAAACGAGATGGGAACGGAGAAAGTTCTAGGTATGTGGTGGTGCACTTCTACTGATACGTTCACCTTTAAAGAATCCCCGAGAATCAACACAGACTTACTCCAGAGTTGCATAGTTTATTTTCATTTTCATTTTCAAGCACAGAAGGGGGTCATAGGGCCAGGTCTCCAGCGATGAAAATCACTGTCCATACAGTACCAGGGTAGAAGTATAGATTTGGTATCACAGAATAATAACCACAGGGGTAAAGTGAATCCTGCTTAAGATACCGGATAGTAAGAGGCTGTTGAAAATAGGGGATAGTCAGAGTGAAGGAATAGTAGGAGGCAGAAAGTGAAGCAAGACAGAGAGAGGCGTTTGATTGCTGAAACGAAACCGGAATAATAGTTTGGTGATTAGTACATTTTAGCAATTGATAAGTTCAACTATGAATTAGTTCTCATCTGTTTCTTCTCCTATTGGTTGTTGTTGCACTGGTACCGTAAGTTACTGTCATCCAACTTGCTTTTCGATTTAATCCACTTACTGTTGATTACAATTTTGAAAGCATTTGCCACTTCTCAAGTGTCTGCAGAGATAAATTCGATGATACAAATCTAGCTTTCCTGTTGACTCCAGTATACCAAAAAAGAAACAGATATATAGTCATTAAAAAGTGATATTATCAAAACGAAATGGCTTTTCAGTATTGTTCAACGGATGTGAAATGAAGAAACATCGGAATTAAGCATTTTTGGAAGAAACAACGAGATGATAAGTTCAATTTCATATACATTTGTTAGCCTTGCGTTATTAAATTTTTCAATAAAGCATCTCAGTCAACATGAAACATCGACTCATGTTCTATGCTAATCTTAAAAATGTTTCGTCATATCACATCTTCAAGTGATCCGTGTAAGCCACTTATTTTGTTCAAGCCCTTTTGAACAAGATGAGGTGAAATAAGGAGCCCAGTATTTTAGAACTAGGATTCAAACAACAATGACATGATGAATGTCATCACTTACTCCTACTTGATTTCCGTCTCGACCAACCTGGCGGAACGTCACCCAATTCCTTACTGAAGCAGTTCAGACAATGATCATGCGTTATTGGCAACAAAAACAAGAGACGGAAGAGAAGAAAAAAGAAATAAAAAAAGAGACAATAACAAAGTAATTATTAATGTGAGTTGATTAACAGAATTCTAATAGACACTTTCGCCTACCACCAAGAGTAACAATAAAGCAGGAAAGAAAAGTTAGTAATAATACATAACTACAATATAACTAATCTACGCAGATGAACGTTGGTTTCGGGGTCTTGTTAGTGCTAGAATTGTTAGTATAGACCCGTACTTAAGCCCTGGCGGTCCCTCTAACAATAGTGATAGGCAGCTGTAGTTAAATCATGCGCAACTGTTTCTATAGCTATGTTAAAGGTATGATAAATCAAGTTTCGAAAAAATAAATAACTTAAATAATTGAAATATCTCAGCTATAATTACTAGTATTAATCAGAAAATTGATTATATCGACACTTGACGAATCATCGTCAAACCCTTCATCCTTGGCCAGGGACTTACTCCAGAGTCGCATGATTCCGACAAAGAGGCAGATTTTGAGTACACTGATGATGATCTTCGACCCACTGGGACTGTTGGCAAACTTCCTTATGTTCCTGAAAATCCTTCTTCAGGAGATTTGGCGGAGCGGCGTCAATTGGGACGTCAATTGAGATCAAGACCGAACAGTTAGAAAAGTGGAAGACGTGGTTACGCGTCCTCCCACAAGTGGAAAATGTCAGCCTGCCCTGGTGTTACCGAATGAAGACTGGCGTAGAAGAGCCGAATATGATACAACTTCATGTGTTCGTGGATGCGGCGGAAAACGGATTTGCTGCGGTCGCGTATCTGCGGTTTTGAGGAGAATGGTGAAGTGGAATGCGCTCTTGTCGGTGCGAAGACACAGGTAGCTCCATTGTGGTTCGTGTCAAATCCTAGGCTAGAGCATCATGTAGCGGTTATCGGAGCTCGTTTGGCGAGTGATGTCTTGGAGTCGCAACTAATTAAAACCCTCACGAAGGTTCTTCTGCTCGGATTCACGGGATGTTCTGTGTTGGCTTAATTCTGACCATCGGAAATATAGCCAATTCGTAGCGGTGCGGGTTAGTGAATTACTGGAGTCAACAGAAACGTACGAATGGAACTGGATCCCGACGAAGCTGAATGACGCCGATAATGCCACTAAATGGCAAAAGCAACCGGATCTCTCTCCTGCGAGCCGATGGTTTCGCGGACCAGAGTTCCTATGGAAGCCGAACGAGCAGTGGCCTTTTATAGCGTCGAAGTTTGAACACGCTGCGGAAGAAAAGCTTCCCCATATTGTACAATCAACGCCGTTTCGATGGGAAGATTTTTCGAGATGGAAGAGTCTGCTGCGTCATGTAGCGTTCGTCAAACGATATCCAGCGAACCTTCGTAAGAAGTTGGCAAAAAGGCCCATAATCACTGGTCCGCTAACGCAAGAGGAGCTTATCGATTTCGAACTACTAATCTTCAAGCTGATGCAAGACGCTGAATTCGCTACGCTATGTTTGCGGAAGAAACCGAATCCTGTTCTATGGAAAAACGTGTTGCCGAAAAGTCTCCCGCTGTACGGGCTTAACCCATTCTTGGATGAAGTTGGACTGCTTTGTATCAAGGGCCGCATAGACGCCTGCGATCTGGTTGAAGAGTGTACGAAGCGCCTGGTATGGTTGCCCAAATGACATCCATTTACAGACCTCACATTGCCAGCGTCCATCAGCAGTACGGTCATTCGAATCACCAAACTGCGGCGCAGATTCTACGTACCCCAGCTCCGTGTAACGTACAATCGTGTGAGTCAAGCGATGCCATCTGCTCCCAAAATGTCCGCTCTTGCACCGACACGATTGAAAGCCTTTTGCCGTCCGTTCTCATATATCGGCATTTGTTGTTGGTCGGAGAACTGAAAAACGTTGGGGAGTCTTGATAACTTGCCTCACTGTGCGCGCAATACACCCGGAGGTAGCCCACAGCCTTACAGCGAACTCGTGCATTCTTGCCATCAGAAACTTCATCGCCAGAAGAGGAACCCCCCTGGAGATAGTAAGCGATCGTGGCACTAACTTCATCGGAGCCAATCGAGAACTAAAGGCAGCGCTGCAGCAGGTGAACCAGGAGAAGCTAATGATGTATTTCGTTACGACCGACACCAAGTGCTTCTCCGCATTTTGGTGGGGCAGGGGCACGTCTTCTCCAATCCGTAAAGAAAGCCCTAACGCACACCCACCGACGAGCTACTTCAACACATGTTGGCCGAGATCGAACTAATCGTCAATTCACGGCCGTTGACAGAACTGCCACTAGATGATGAAAATCATTTCCTGTTCGGCTCGCTTGGCGGATCTAAGCCTCTAATCGCGTTCGATGACAGCAGCTACGCACTGAAACATGCAGGTCTACACTAACAGATTCTGGCGCCGCTGGGTAGCCGAATACCTACTAACCCTATCCCGGAGGACCAAATGGTTTCATCCTGTAAGAGAAGGAGATATCATCGTCATGGTGGACGAGACGCTGCCAAGGAACTGCTGGCCGACAGATAGGGTGGTCCATGCAACACTGTGGTCCGTGGTGCAAACAACAACCGGAATTCTAGAGATACCAGCCGTTAAAATCGCAGTGTTGGACATCGGTGCAAGCGTAAGTACGTCGGATCAATGACCTCGAAGTACTGGGGGGAATGTCGAAACTTCTCGTTCCTTCGCTTCACACATCCAACCACAGCGAGGGTGAATACCTTAAAGCCAAAAAAAAACAAGTTGTTATTCTATTCTGTGTTATGTATGTTTCATTAATTTAGTTTAAGCTTCGTCAAGACGGCTAGTCAGATTAGGTTTACTACTAATAGTAAATAATAATAATAAATCTTAATGGTTTCTTTCACCTTCACTCTTCGAACTGAATACGCATATTATTTGCTTTAAATTTCGATAGCGTTGCTATTTTTTATTAATAATTACAAAGCGCATTTTATTCACTTACTAAAAGATCTGATAGCTGTTTTTATCGCTAAGATCTTTGAAAAAGACTGTAATTTCGATCAGGAACAATAGCTCAACGTTAGAAGTAATATGGATGTCATCTGAAATCATTCGGGTATCTCTAACATCCTTTAACTATATGGAATTCGTTTATTTTAACGAATCGTCTGTTGAAGTTGTAAATTGTAGCCATTCTATTTTTTTTTGCGAATCCCGCTCAATCAGTTACATTTTAAGATACATAATCATACCCACCTTTCCAAGTCATTTAATTTAATTTAGGCCATCCTGAAATAACAAAGCAAAACAAACATTAAAAAACAAACTCTTTCCCCAAACGAAAAGGGTGCCAACAACTTACGCCTCGATCAAAGATGCTCGTAAATTGTTCGTCACTCCGGCCGGTTGCGCTTCGTTCAGCTTAAACACGCTTTCCACCACCGACAATTCCGTGGACGTTGTACTCATCCCACAAAAAGCGCACCAATCGTTAACGACCACACCGCCAGCAAGCACCTCCGAGCCGCGATTTACCGTGCCAGCCTGCCAACCAAGAAACAGATTAGAACAGTTTGCATAATAAAGGAAATCCACATCGTCCATCGTCCACTCACCACCAACGGAATCTGCAATAGCGAAGCCAACTCGTCCAGCTCTGAGGTAGGTGTCTTCGGATGGACAAGTCCCCCTTGATTGCTCAGCACCGAGTACGCTCCCACCAGAACGTTGTTGGCAAGAGTCTGTCGGTACACCTCCACCCCAAGAACATCGCCTACGATCTCTTCGGTTTCTCTGTCAATATCCGGATGGACCAAGGCTACATAATCGTTACAGGCGATGACATTTCCCAGAGCCGAAAGCCGTTCCTCGACGCGTTGAATCTTAACCGTATCGGGAAGCGAATTTCTCAGGTGCTGCAGTTCGACATCTGTGGTGCTACCGGGGACGATGAGGCCATTCTTGTTTGCCACAGATAATCGACCTATGATCCGGCATCCGGCTATACTGGCGTGCACCACGGGAATCGTATCGGCCAATTCTGATTCAAATACGCTGAAAAGTGACGATTTCATTAAATCAAGCCTTCACTGTACTTTCACGGGGCAGAGCATCAACCAAAACAAGGGCACATGGAAGTGTCATAACCTCGAAAATACTAATAAAACATTTTGTCAAATTAAACCACCATTAAAATCAAGTCTTTTTTTGTAACTGCAAACATAAAAACGGAGAGAACCTATCTTGAACAGCTAACATTCCACGCCGAAGCGCCGGAATTTCACAACACCCTCGGATTACTCACCTATAGAATGCTTCTGCTCCTCCTATCGCCACCAGGCAGTAGGAATTTGTTAGTTTACTGAACACGCCAATGTCGTCATTGTTTTCGAACTGCGCACGGAGAGCCATTGTGATTATATTCTTGAGTTTTCCGGTAAAGTTAGAGGGAACAACTACACGCTATTTCGTGAAAATCAGAATCAACACGCGAATTGCGATTCTCTCACAAAGTGATAACAACAAAATGCTTGCACAGATTGTCCGAAAGATTGATTGAAACGGTTTGACATTTAGTGGTACGCAGCCATTTTAGTAGGGCTGCTGCTTAAAAATGACGAAAATGTTCTAGAACGGATTTTGAAAAGGGTCAAACAGCGAAATGAAAATCGGATACACTGAACCAACTTGTCGGTGCTTGAGTGTGTGCCCAAGTAACCACGAGGCTGTAATAGCATGCATATATAGGGCATATGTATTACGTCTAGTGCATCATTGAGGTTGGATTAAAGCTAAAAAGGGCCCCACAATGATCGAACTAATGCTATATCTTTTGTAATGCCTTAAGACATTGCTAAAGTATCATTACTGCATTGGTAATGCATCACTACATTCTTAAGCTAATCTAACGCTTCATTACTTGACATGTGTTGAATTGATGCGTTTCCGCATTACCGATGTTGATTTTGGGTTGGATAAGTGTAATAATATAATGCTTGTGGTTACTTGGGTGATGATTGCATTAATTAAACCTCTGAGAAAAATTTGATGGTCAATTTTACCATTATGGGGTGATAGGATGACTATGACAGTATAATGATTTTCAAAATACCATGGTCGTGGAGAGAACAACCTTAAAACATTGTTGATTCAACATTTCAAGCAAAACAATGCATTAGGTCCTAAGTAACAATGAGAGATTCTCTTCTTCGACATTCTCTTTAGTTAATACCCAAGTAACCACAAGCATTATATTATGCACTTATCCAACCCAAAATCAACATCGGTAATGCGGAAACGCATCAATTCAACACATGTCAAGTAATGAAGCGTTAGATTAGCTTAAGAATGTAGTGATGCATTACCAATGCAGTAATGATACTTTAGCAATGTCTTAAGGCATTACAAAAGATATAGCATTAGTTCGATCATAGTGGGGTCCTTTTTAGCTTTAATCCAACTTCAATGATGCACTAGACGTAATACATATGCCCTACACTGGCGTAAAATACCTATCAAAATTCATAAAATTTGCCTTATGAAACTTCACGAGGCCACTGTATTTTAATTTCATAAGGCTCTTATAATATTCACGTGTGCAACTCTGGTTCTTTCAGTAAATAGTTGCGATGTTCTAAAGTCATTCTTATCATTTTCATAAAACTGCCTTATGATATTCATGATTGTTGTTTGTGCATAATATGATGCTGTAAAAATGAAGCCACAAGTTATTGTTTACTACTCATGATAAATCCGGATTACCCGGATAAAAATAACCATACAATTACATTACATTAATATAAAATAACATTAAAATCTATTTCCGACCATGAATCTTATTGTTCTTAAATCAGATAAAGGAAAAATGCATATTGTCATTACAATAGATCTACAATTCACTCCATATGATTGGATTTTCAACAATTGTGAAACAATACAATTAATAGTTATTGGTTCAAATTTGTTCGGAAAATAATGATTTTTTCTATAGTTAAGATACATAACAACCCCCCTTTTCTATTGTCGATGTCTCAGTTTACATTAGAATCTATTGTGATAACAATAACTCCTATTGTCATCCTATATTTGTGAACAATACCATTAATTGTACATACTATAGATTCTATTGTATGGTTACAATACACTCAATTGTAAATCTATGAGATTTTTTTATTCGGGTATCCCGATACGACGACGTGAACCAATCACTGGAAACCCCAAATTAGGTACTGTATAAAATATATGCATTATATCATAATCAACCTTATTGCACGTGCTATTTCATAGCTTCCAATTATTGATCGAATTTTTGTATGTATTGGATGTAGGAAGTGGAAACTTAAACGTGTATATTGTCGCGTTACAATCAATTTTTCGCATTATTTTCCTCATTTCAGTCGGTAGTTCAACAATGACCGACAACACGGCCATCATCATATACACATCCGGCCTCATTATTGGTACGTCGAAGGGTTTCCTCATCTTGGTTCTCTTGTCGTATTTCAACTGCACTTCTGCGAAATCCTTAAAATCTACCCGGACGACGTGCCGAACGGATTTCTGCCACTGGACCACGTCTTCGTATCAAACTTCTGGTAGGTTGCTTTTACGTTGTTCCTCCCGATAGTGTTCCATTGGTGGTTGACACTCACGCCACGCAGATTCAGCTTGTGTGGTGAAATAATCCAAGGCTGCAGACTAAAGTAGACGACCACCGGAAATGCTGTAACGGAAAGTAAGTCTCTAATAAATATTTATTAAAACGGTATAATATTAGGATGAAATATTTTTTTTTCAGAGTGGCTCATGGCTTACAATGTTGTGGGATCATCATTGTCATCGTCAAATCCTACCCGCAAGGGAAGATCATCATTATAGAAGCGACTGATTCCGAACAGGCATTATCGAAGAATGATGGATTGGTCAAGATTACCATTAAGACCCCTGTTCGATTCCCACATGCATTATGAAAAATGGATGAAAAATAAAATTGTCACTTACTGAGAGCATTGAATTTTTTGTGAATGGAAATTCCAGCAAAATGCAATGAAAAGTATAACGGATTATATAAATTAACATATTCAATATAGTACAAACGCATATGCGTACCGTAGAACTAACAAATAAATTTCATAAGGTTGTACAATGAAATTCATACGGTTGCAATAAGTAAATAATTAGGTGTGGTTATGACAACAAACATAGCATTTCATAAGGTAATGTAATGAAATTCAAACCGTTTTCTTGTGGCTAATTTTCATAAGGATATTTAAAGAATTTTAACAGGTTTTTTGTGCTAGTGTATATATGCATGCTATTACAGCCTCGTGGTTACTTGGGTAGCTTGTTTATTTAACGATTTGCTGATGTTGTCAACGTATTGGATCCCTTATCACAGTACGGTAGTATTGAAAATAGTTAAACAAAAACATAGCCGTAGGAACGCAAAGAGAAGTCGACAAAGAGAGTCCCTCAATGTTACTTAGGACCTAATGCATTGTTTTGCTTGATTTATCATACGGTCGGAATAGTCCATATTACCACGGGCACAGTCAAAAATGCCATTAACGTGGGGAACTCGACCGTGTTGATGGTTATTGTAACCATTATATGCATTATATATATCTTGACCATGATTTGATTGATGGTACAACCATGGAATTTTTATCAGTGTACACGGATAAAAAATAATCATAACAAAATTTGTAAAATTTAATGTATTTGAAAATCTTTTTTTTACCATGATGATTTACGAAAAATATCTTATCGATTAGTTTTGAAATTTACAAAGGAATTGAAATAAATACCTCGATTATGGCACCCAACAGAAAGCTCTCTAATGTGGCTCGACCTCTTTCGTGTTCCACCGCAGCAGAGGTAAGACGTGTCTCCGAGCCACAGAGCGGAATGGTTGATTCCTTGCATCCCGTGATTCACAAAGACCACTCGCGCCAATCGATGCCGCTTGCATTTTATTGTGTCGCATCGGCTGCTCTGTATGGCACAATAGATGGAATATTTGAAACTTCTAATATTTATGCAATTTCCCTTTTTATATTACCTAACATAAACAAGTCGCTAAACAATATTAATGACAATATTTTAATCACATCGATGAACAACAACACAGTTAATTTTATAAACTGAAAATATGACATTTTGAATATCCCTGGAACATTTTCGAATTTACGATGAAAGTATGTATCCAGTACCATATTGGCCACGTTAGAGTTAGTTATTCTGATAAAGTGTTAGAAGAGTTCAGTCTCACCATCGGTTTCGGATTAATTCGGGTTTTTTTAAAATGATATCACCTTTAAATTTACATGCTTATGTAAATTTATATGAATCTCCACCAAAAATCCAACATGACCGATGG
This sequence comes from Aedes japonicus, assembly GCA_034211315.2. Classification (NCBI taxonomy): domain Eukaryota; kingdom Metazoa; phylum Arthropoda; class Insecta; order Diptera; family Culicidae; genus Aedes; species Aedes japonicus. The sequence goes on from JASCZW010001746.1 coordinate 139,280, forward strand.
ATAAGATAAGTTTCAGTGCTAAGACGGGAGGATCGTTGAAATTTCTCGAACTTCTTAAGGAGTGTTAGAAAACAATGAAAAAGATCTATAACTATGTTTTATTAGAAAGTTATTATAAAACGTATCTCACTGTCAACAAACTTGTTGCAGAGAATATTTTACTAACGGTGAAACATTCTACAATAGATTTGAGCGAGGATCACCTAACCTTCCATCTTGTTACTCAATTTCGTTACTAAAAGTTTTAATCCGCAACATCAGCTTGTATATATTTTCAAAACATGTATTAGGTAGCAATAAAGCAATACTCATGAAATTTAAAATGAGCATGTAAATATACTAGATCAGTACCAAGCAATACGTGTAAAATTTGATCGAATTTAAATTTTACATGCATTTATATTTACAGGCATGTACATTTAAAAAGTTATTTAGTATAACATTAATATGCATGCTCCTTTTACACACCAAGTTTATTGTACTAAATTCAGAATTTTTTTGAAAAACTCAGAAAAACTCTGAACTCTGAAAATTAATTTCAAACATCTGAGTGCTCAGTAAGCGATTCAGTAAAAGTATTTTCACTAAACGATCATCAAACTATTCGTGAACTCTCAACTGTCAAAATTGACTGAAAAAACCCAGTAAGTGTCAAGGAAGTTCAGCAAAATTTACAGTAAAAAAAAACTGTGATATTGGAAGCACGATAGCTACCAAAAGTTACTGAATACATCATCAATCAATACCGAAGTTCATATAAATTCACAAAATCATCAGTTTAAAACAGGTCATTGATAAGCCTATATCAATAGCAGTGATTGACAGTAGACCGGATGTCCTTGGCCCAAATTGATTTGGGCCCGCTGTCAGCTGTCAAATAGAAATCTAATTATTTGATTTGGTTGTTTGTTTTAATGTGAAACACCACAGAAAGCGATCTTTCTGCTTCGTATGACATGCACAACGAAAACGAGCAACAACAGACACAACTTACAATGTTGACATTATTTTGACAGCTGAGCTTGCTAAGATGTTGTTTACGTGAAAAAGTGGTCCTTGTCATAGGCCTCGTTTAAAATCTTATTTTTCCCAAGGGGTAAGTCGCTCTGCCACATTGTGTTTGTGTTTCAGTGTGTCGTAAGCTGTTTCCATTATAGTCACTAGATTCATAGTCTGGCGGATACAACGACGGGAGCAATTTTGAACTGTCAGTTGGCGGAGCCAATCGAGCATATCTCGAGTAATTTATGTTAAGGGCCTAAAAGCCATTTGTAAACAATAACTTCATATGTTAATTTCTCACGAATTACGAGAATCCCACCATACCCTGCTACTCCACATGGTAGAACTAACATTCTTCTACCAAATGCTGCTCTCATTTCACGAGAGTGATTTGAGATTCAAGAGAAATCGATATTGAAAGTCATTGTTTACAAATGGCTTTTAGGCACTTAACATGAATTACTCGAGATATGCTCGATTGGCTCCGCCAAGTAACAGTTCAAATTGACTCCCGTCATTGTATCCGCCAGACTATGACTCTAGTAACTATAGTTTCCATGTGTTTCAACATATCTGTCAATTCTATAATCGAACATTTATGCTTATTGCCAACCATGGACCATTTTAACTTTTTTACACGCACACTTATGTCTAAATCACATCAGGAAACAAAACAGCGAGAAAACAAACATTCGTTTCGTGTAATAGCGAATTCGTTTTTGATCCAGTTTCAAACTGGATCGGGTATCAGAATTGGATCGGCTTGTTGTGTGTTAAACGTCAGTGTGTATGGTTTTATTTGTAATTCGTATCGGATTGAGGTTTGCACTGACAATTAGTTCGGGTAACTGGTTCCAACCTAGGTTCAAAAACGAATTCGATATAAGTGTTGTCAGAAATGAATTTATCTTCCACATGGTGGCAAGTGTGTTTTTGAAGTGTGGCGTATTGTGTTCTTGAGGGTGTTATCACATGGCGGCCGAGTGACTTGCCCCCTGGTTAGAGGCATATAGAGGGTGAGCTCTTTTTTAATATACATTTTTCTCATAAACTAATCCTGTGGAAGATCAGCTGTATTCTCAAGCGCCTGAAGAATTTTGGTCTCAGGATTCCGGAATAATAGCTGCAAGGTTTGGAATATGTGGATTTACATGAATGAGTCATCGGCGCGGACAGTTTTGTTGACACCATCAATACAGCGAACGACGTTATGGGTTCCGATGCATTTAGGAGTTGGTTGAGGAACATTCATAGCTAACGGTTTTAGAAACATCTGTTGTTGCCTACGTTTTAACACTTGCAAATAAGTCTGGTGCCTTTAACTCGTTCAGAAAATCAATCGAAAGAATGAAAGTAAGTTTTATTTTGATCAGCTGCCACCTTTTAGCACGTGAAAATGACAGAGGTTTGATAAGTGTGAACTACAATCTCGCGTTGAGTAAAGCTTACTGAATTCCAGTGATGTTCACATTTTGCGTCAGTATTTATTATGGTTTTATTGAAAATCGGTGAAGCATTTACTGAACAGCGGATTTCAATGTCCGTTCATTAGTTTACAAAGTACATCTGTAAAATAAATACAAATCAGCGCCAACATCAGATTAGGGCGAATCTGCTTTTGTAAACAATGGCTTCCGTAGTCATTTTCTCTTGAAAAAAAGGTCACGTACACAAATTAAGCACATTAATGTAGAAGAGCTTTATCTCTATCCGCACATATATTCAATTTGAAGGAATTGTATTCAACTTCCCAAAAATTAGTAGACAAAATGTTTGTTTACAAAAGCAGATTAGCCCTAATCAAATGTTGGCGCTGAAATGTTCAGTCATATTTTCATACGAATTGCTGGAAACTAGTAGTTCTTTGACGGATATCTATAAGAAAATTTATAGATCATTCAGTAGAAATTCTATTTTACTGACCAAACCGTATTTTTTTTTGATTGAATATCAAAATACGGATTTTGTGTCTATATGTATGTATATTAATAGAAAATTCCTAATTATTTTCATCATCTTAAGGTAGCTCGATTGAGTGTAACTGACTCAAACTACAGTGGGCAAGAACTGATGAAAACTAAAGAAAAAATCTGTAATTTTTGTCGCTTTTAGGCGCGACTTGTAAACAAGGCCATTTCCGCTTGGAAATTGTCTGGGGAATCGAATGGAACTAGTTTCAATCATCGCACGGATATGATTGCGGAGTTATAGAGCTTATTTAACCCCACTTCCCCTTATATTCTTGAATAATGTATAGACATCTTTGCGCGAAGAGGCACAAGATCAACCAAATAGTGCTAATCCTATGTAAAATTTCCTGAAGAATCGAATAGAAGTTGTTTCATCTACCGCACGGCTCTTCGAACAAAGATATGGCTGATTTTACCCCACTTCCCCTTATATTTTTGAATAATTTATAGATATATTTGCTCCGAGTCGCTCAAGATCAACAAAATAGCTGTCCTAGAGAACCAAGTAAAGGTTGTTTTATGTACTGCACGGCTCTGAACAAAGGTTTATATTCTTGGGATAAATAATTCAACTATATGGGTTAAACTGGAGTGAAATCAGCCATATCTTTGTTACAGAGCCGTGCGGTGGTTGAAATAACCTTTATTCGATTTTCCAGAAATTTCACATTGAACTAGTCCTATTTTTGGATGTTGAGCGACTTCGAGCAAAGATATTTATAAACTATTCAATAATTTAAGGAGAAGTGGGGTAAAATCAGCCATATCTTTGTTCGCAGAGCCATACGGTAGATGAAATTACTTCTATTGGATTTTTCAGAAATTTTTACATAGGACTAGTTTTATTTTGTTGATCTTGGGCCACTTCGAGCAAAGATATCTATAAACTATTCAAGAATACAAGGGGAACTGGGGTAAAACCAGCCATATCTTCGTTCACGGAGCCGTGCAGTAATTAAAACAGCTTCGGTTCGATTTTCCAGGAAATTTCACATGGGATTAGCACTATTTTGTTGATCTTGAGCCTCTTTATGCAAAGATATCTATAAATAATTCAAAAACACAAGGGGAAGTGGGGTAAAATCAGCCATATTTTCGTTCACAGAGCCGTGCGGTTGTTGAAACAACCTCTATTCGATTTTCCAGGAAATTTCACATTGGATTAGTTGTATTTTGTTGGTCTTGACCGACTCCGAGCAAAAATATCTATTAATTATTCAAGAATGCAAGGGGAAGTGGGGTAAAATCAGCCATTTTACGTTCACAGAGCCGTGCGGTAGTTAAAACCACTTCGATTCGTTTTTCCAGGAAATTTCACATGGGACTAGCACTATTTTGTTGATCTTGAGACTCTTCGTGCAAAGATGTCTATAAATTATTCAAGAATATAAGGGGAAGTGGGGTAAAATTAGCTCTATAACTCCACAACCATACGCGTGCGGAGATTGAAACCAGTTCCATTCGATTCACCTGACAATTTTTAAGCGGAAATGGCCTTGTATACAAGCCGCGCTTCAAAGCGACAAAGGTTACAGATTTTTTCCTTAGTTTTCATCAGTTCTTGCCCACTGTGCAATGGAGGCTAATTTTTCAACGCATTTTCTCCGCTTATACTGCTCTAATCTTATGTTTAGATGGTCGATTTTCGGAATACTCGGATGTGTTCATATATTTGACCCGAATCCTATTTATAGACCCGGTTCAGTCGAGACATCTTAAAATTGATGCCGGTTGTTCCTCACCATGGAATTTCTTTCGATAAAATTGTGTACCGTGCCAACTTTGGAAGTTTCTTTATTGGACTTTTAGGACAACAATAAGAAGTTTTCACTTTTAGCTAAATATCACAAAATATTGTACGAAAATAGATTTCATTACCTTCATAAAATGTTGTAATCTCCTTTCCAAGGCTAAACCTGACAATGGATTTGTTTTAAACATATGCTATTTCTACTTTTTGTTGCTATCATAGTGCCCTTGTTTAAATAGCGAGCAATCAATCCGGGTTTCATTACGTTTTACGTTTTGGACTTTTAGTGTATTGTACTTTTATTCTTTACTTCCGCTCACCAGATCAGTGGCTACGGAATATGACTAGTTGATAGATTAGAAGGAAAAATTGATAAGTTCTGTACATCTAAAGTTACGTTACTATAGTGATAACGTTAGAAACATCAATCGGCTCGATTCGATTGGATTTGTACCTTCGTTGATTGGCTGTATCGAAGTGGACCGCCCTGCGGTGTCCCGAGACCATTTCTAGTTCCATTGCGGACGAAGTGTCTCTCGGTACGTATCCGACGGAGCATCTGTTCGCGGGTGTCGTCACTTCTGAGTACGGTAGTTGGTTGATCCCATTCGTCGTCCTCGTTGCTACAACACGACCGGAACAGATGCCGGAAACCGGCCCGAAACTTACGGTTCATGAATGCATACAGGATGGGGTTGATGCACGAGTTGGCCGCTCCCAGCCACTGTGCCACCGGTAGGATTCCGAAGATGACGGCTTGCACTGTCGAGGAAGAAGCTGTTAGGAAGGTTAAAGCTATTCGCTGAATCGTTAGTTAGTACTACCTGATTCGTCATAGATGAGATCACCGGCAAATTTAACGAAGCAAAAGATGGCATACAGAGGCAGCCACGAGATGGCAAATGTTATTATTACAACGAACACCATCTTTATGACCTTCGTTTGGTGGAAGAAGAAAAAAAAGTTTATTAATGATAGACATTCGAATTGAAGGGGCGATGACGACGGTTGACTTACCTTCACTTTGCTGCGATTGTAAACCTCATTCTTCCGGCTGATGATCAGGTCACGTGGCAGTTTCCGGTAGGCGACATTTTTCCAGATAATAACATAGCAAATTGAAATCACAATGAGCGGTCCCAAGTAGCAGAGAAATAGGTTGGCAAATAGAAAGTACCAGCTTTCCGAAGCCGGCGATGGCCACAGCTCGGTGCAGATCTGAAACGTAATGGCAGCAGACGAAAGCGGAGAAAACATTTACAAAGGCGATGTTAGTTTTGCATTAGCATGAATTGTTGTAACGATATGAGACAAGTGGTGGCTCTTCATCTGTCTATACGAATGTTGCGAGAGTAATGTCATCATTTCGTAGCACACAGAGGGCACCAAACAATGTTTAAATTAAATCAAATGGAAATCATCTCGATGCATAATAAGTCGTTTCGGGAAAAGTTGAAGGCCGTTTCACCATCAGGATGAGAACGATTTCGAGTCGTGAGATGTTTTAGACAATTCCACAGAAGAGAAGCATGTAAACAATATGCCAGGCGAATTTATTTAAACAGTATTTGAGACGGGTGAGTGCAAAAAGTGTGACTCTTGTAGGTTGTAAGTGGTGGCTGCTGTATGTTAATATGTTTATAGATAAGAATTCTCAACAAGTCCCGTAAAAGAGTTAGTACTCAATCCGGCCGTCATTTTTGATTGAACCTCTCAATCTTGTAGTAAATTATATAGCATGAAAGCAACGGCGAAAGTTATGTGTATTTTGTTTTATGTCCGTAACGGGTAAACACGCAACCATCATCTAGTGTAGAAGACTTTAGGAAACCATTTTATTTTAATGCAGCTGAGCTTCAGCAACGTAGAGTATAGTTGTAATTGCTTCACAATTATCTTATGCGTTGTGTTCATAATACTGGCATTAAAATTTAACAGTTCAAAAATGCAAAAGTGCAACGAAAGGGTGCTTCGATCAACATTTGGTCGACTTAAACTTGACGTATTTCCTTTCATCGTGCATTAAATAATTTTGCAAACGCCTCGTTTTGAAGATTTGTGCGTGTTGCATCGTGTCTCTCTTTTGATTTTGAGATTAGCACTTCAGTTATCAAAACGTCGTCGAAGCAAGCGAAGCAACGCATTGAAATTTTGACGTGCATGGCGAAAATCCAAACTACTCTCACGCCAAGTAGGCGAAACTGTTGAATGTGGCTAAATCAACTGTTGCAAACGTATTCAAAGTGTTCGGTGAACGTTTGTCGACAGTCAGAAAAGGTGGATCGGGGAGAAATCGAAAGCCGGAGGCTACAGCGACGACAAAAAGCGTTGCCAGCTGTTTCGAACGGAACCCCAACCACTTCGTCCGAGATGTCGCAAAGAAGCTGGGAGTGGCGTCTTCAACCGTGAATAGAGCTAAAAAACGAGCTGGACTGTCGATTTACAAGAAAGTGGTGACTCCAAATCGCGGCAATAAACTAAACACGTCGGCAAAAGCACGATCACGAAAGTTGTACACGATGATACTGACGAAGTTTGATTGCGTGGTGCAGGACGATGAAACTTACGTCAAGGCAGACTTTAAACAGCTTTATACGGCAACCAGATGGGGAAAGGTGGCAGATATTTTCAAGCACATTAAACTGTCAAAGTTCGTGAAGAAATATCTGGTGTGGCAGGCCAGGCTTGAAGAGCAACGTTTACATTATGACCGGAACCGTCAACTAGGAAATTAATCTGAGCGAGTGCCTACAAAAAAGTCTAGTGCCTTTCCTGAAGCGACACAATTGTTCCGTTCTATTTTGGTCGGATTTGGCATCTTGCCATTACGGAAAAAATGCCATGGAGTGGTATGCTGCCAACAACGTTCAAGTGGTGCCCAAGGACAAGAACCCTCCCAACACGCCAGAGCTCCGCCCAAATCGAACAATATTGGGCCAACGTAAAGCGGAAGTTTAAGAAGACTTAAAAAGCTGTTGTGAGCGAGAAACAGTTCAAGACAAACTGGCGTTCTGCGGTGAATAAAGTGGACAAGGAGACTGGACAAAATCTTATGGCAGGTGTTATACGAAAGACCCGGCAATTCGCATTCGGTAAAAAGGAAGTGTAGCTGAATATTTCTCCTGTATTCTGTATTAACTGAACTTGAAAAAGAAAAAGAATTTGAGTTATTAATAAAACTTCGATCGACTCACACACATTACTGTTCGACCAAATTCTGATCGGAGCACCCTTTTGAATCCAACTTGTGATTACTACTGAGAGTATCGGCAATCACGTCTGCATTGTAACTTGTAAATCTCCATTGCATAATAAACCTACAAGTAAAAATCTACAAGTCAAATATTACAAGTTGTTTGTTCTAATATTATTAGTTAAATTTGCAAGTGCCTGTTGCATAATTAAATTACAAGAACAAACTATTCGCTTTGGTTTGTACTTTTGTTTACAAATCTGAATCGTACCATAATTTTATCTACAAGTTCTTTTAAATTCTTGTGCAAGCTGCAAAAAGGTACCGATTCAACGTTTTGAGCGACACAGACGATGAAGAAAGTGGATTGCCAAGTATCCGAAGATATCGGAGGGTGAAATATTACGCACCACGAATCAATTTCACCTTCCAATATGAAGCTGATTTTTATGAAGCTTTTCGGATGACTCCAGCGACCGCAGAGGATGTACTTCGAATTATTGGTCCTGACATCCAACTTTCTAATCGTGGATGAGCACTAAAGCCTCACCAACAATTGTGCACCACATTACATTGGCTCGGCCAAAGAAGTCAATACCACGCTGCCGGGCTAAGTCACGGGATCCATAAAACAACTATGGGAAGGACAATCCATCGCGTTGTGTCCGCAATCAACAGAAGATTGTTCCAGCGTAAAGTTTGTTGGCCTTCCAACATTTCAGGAGTGGTGATAGACGGATCTTTGATTCCAATTGACGCACCTAAAACGAATGAAGAAGCCTTCGTGGACAGAAAAGGCTCCCATTCCATCAACTGTATGGTTGTTTGTGGTCCAAACCTCGAGTTTTTCTACACGCTAAGCTCAGTTTACCCATAATCGCATTAAAGTGCACATACTCATTTATGGGTAAAGTTGACTTTACCCATATTTGAGTAAATTCGTATGCGAAAAAATACTCAAATATGGGTAAGTAGTAACGTACTCATAAATGGGTATGTGCACTTTTCGCGATTATTAACTGTATTCTTTACCCATATTTGGGTAAATTGATCTTAGCGTGTATGTAAGCGCTAATTGGCCAGGAAGTGTCCATGGTGCAAGAGTTCTGCGTAGGAGTAGTTTGTTTCGGCGTATGGAGGAAGAAAACAACAAAAAACAACCCGAATGGAGTCATATTAGGAGATTCAGCTTATCCTTTGAAGGTATGGTTAATGAGGCCACTTAACAATGATCCAACAAGAGAGGGTGAGCGTAGATAAAACAGCACAGACAAACTGTAGAGCGGAGACTGGGAGTTATCAAGGAAAAATTTCCATGCTTGAACCACCTAAGAGTCAATCCTTATTTTGCTTGCCAAAAAGTAAAATGTTGTGCGACATTATTCAACATATCCCGGGAAAATGAGGAGAACGACCTTGATTACGATAACCTGCCGTTATAAAATGAAGATGAGAATTATTATTATGAATTAAATGATGATCACATAGAAGTTACGAGTATCAACGTCAGTTGCAAATTATCCAATCAATGTTGTGAAAGCGATATAAGTTATATCTTGTTTTCAAAATCTTTTAAGAAAAATTGTTTTGAAAATTGTTGTCCCATCCCAACCGTCACAAATCTACTATGAATCTAGGAACTCAGCAATCTAGGAAAAACTCTCGGAATGTCTTACAAAAAACTCGTTCTGTAAAGCCATGAATGTTGAAACTTCACAAACTAGGCTTAGGAAGCAACTAATAAGTAGTACCCCCAAGGAATAAAGTCTCTGGAACATATCGAAATGTGGCCACTACAAATTTTCGGTTTTTTTTACAATGAACTCGTGTAAAATCACGAATTCGTGCATTTATTTTACATTTGTAAAAACATCTTAAATAATGGCATTATCACCAAATTCTTCATCACTTAGATTATCGCTCGGCAAAAGGTAGTCTTCCTGCATTGCTTGTTCTGAATCTCCATCAGCATTTTCAACGTTTCCCAGGTTTTCTGTAAGTTTCGATCTTGGAAGGCTGTGTTTGAGTTCAAAATCAAAGAATGGCTCTCCTTGAGCATTTTCTCGTTTTCCAATGATTTCAGCTCACGTTCTTTCTCAAGAATTTCTATTGTCAATTGCAGCTCAAGACAAATTAGATCGGCCTGCTCTGACGTTTCTTTACTAAACACAGATTTATCTGAAATAAGAATCTATAGTAAAAATAATTAGGGTTATTAATTAGGCTACTACAGAATAATAAAGATTTTACCAATTTTCCTCTTCTTCGGTGCCGATTTTTTGCCTGAATCTTCAGTGGCCGTTTCGGAGGATTTGTTTGGATTTACGGCTTTGGATGTGTACGGCTGATTTTCGGCCTCATGAAATGCGTCCTCCGCCAATTCATCCATGCTTTCCGGAATTCCAAGGCCTTCGAAAAATGGCGATTTTTTGCCAAGAATATAGTACACTAGAACATCGACGTCATTGGTCCTTGCATTTGATCCACCATCAGTTTCCGTTTTCCGAGCATTGTCTCGTATTTCCTAAATTTTTAAAATAATTATTTCCCTTCTAATCAATTACGAATAATCACAAATACATACCACCGACATTTTGCGGACATTTGGCCACCAAACGTCACGAACATACAACGGATCTTTTTCGCTTGGCAGAGCTCCAATTGACTTGGCATATTCACCAATGACTATCCATGCCTTATTTCTCATCTCCTTCGTTAGTGTGGATGAAAATAACACATTTTTTTGTTCGCGAATTGAGTCGACAACGCAAAGCTTCAACTTTCTCAACTGATCCTCACGTTTATTTGCTTTTTTCGCAGACATTTTACGGACAATTTCCCCTGCTTTCGTTGGACGACGTTGGAGTTGGACGTGGACTCGCTAGTGAACTTTGACAGATGAATGAATCGAAGTGACTTGTAATTTTAGTGTTGCCAATAATATAAGTGCTAATATTATTAGCCAAAAAATGAATTATTATGCAACGCAAAATATTGGCACTCGTAGATTTGAAACTTGTAACTTGTAGCTTGTAGCTAATATTATTAGGCTGATTATGCTACAGGGCCCTGGAGGTGAGCTCATCTATGCATCGCCAATCACAGTAACCCTATTATTTACAGTTCAACTTTGACAGCGATATCAGTTGTTTTCCATCTACTACACCCCGGGTGAAGGAATTCACCATCGTGGGGCATTGCGTGTTGATGCGAAAGTGCATCTCAAGAGCGTATTGAAGCAGCAGGCCACCTTCCAGAGGCAGCGGCTAAAGACAATGGTCAAGGAATGTTTCAAGGTGAAGCGCGATGTGGTGGTAGTGACGAACGACGAGGCATATTCAGATTCTATACTGGCAGGATACCGGATATTCTACGTCCTTCATCAAGTTGAGGAGCACCGAGGTCAAGTATATCTCCCAAACTAAGATCCCGAAGAAGGTTCTGTGATTAACAATCAGTGAGAAAAGGACTTCGAAACCACGGTCCTTTTTTTCGGGACTTGCTGTTCACAGTACCAAATCGGAGTGGCCGCCCTCACCCGAAAGCACCTTGCGGGAGAGGATGTAGTGAAATCCGTTCACTACACCGAAGTGCCTGAACATCAATTGTTGTACCGAATAACTTGAATGTTCCCCAGCTGCGACCAATCGAAAAATTCTTGAACTTAAGGATGTGCGGCATATATTTCAACAATTTTGTGGTCCAATCTGACAATCCGAGGATCAGATACTATACTGCACTTCCTGCAGATCTTCATGAAGGATAGTACCGTTCCGAACCTCTCGAATTTTGCCCCAGCCTTAACGTTTGGTGTTCAGGTCGCCTGCGATGAAAAACTCGTCACGTGGTCAGTTTAACGATATCACAGGCTCACAACTTCTGTATGCGTGGTAAAGTTTAGTATAAATAAGGTTTCCGTTTCACCTGTACATACAATTCCTTGTCAGAAGATCTGTTCGATCCCAAACGGCACACGACGTGCTTGCTGTTGTTGAGTAGCACCAAACACGCGTCCCCCCGGGAGCGTGTATTGTTTCCACCCATTGCGAGCGGCTAGCATGCAATGATAGCCTGATGCTATTATTGTAGCTAAAGTGGGCAGCGTGGAACAACACTGTCGGCGCGCCGTATCTATGCGCCATTGTAGCGATGCGGTGCGCACGGCACTATTATCCGTACTTCGTGTCCCCTATAAAAGGGACACAACGATGTATATAGTTTAGTGGTGTTTTAGATTTGTAACGTTTCGTTTTGTACCCACCGAGCTGGCACGCTGCCTCTCGGTGGTAATAAATTATCATCAACAAAGTAGTCGTCTCTCAACAAGGAAATAATTCACAACGTAGGGCCTCGTCTCACCCTGGACGAAACAAGATCATATAGCATCGTTATGCAAGTTTATCGGCAAAGTCGATGTCTACATCGGGATTGTTCTTTCGTAGATCAAACAGCAGTAATGTCCCAGTCGAGTTATTAGTACGAGACACTGAAGAAGTCTGCCCATTGTAGCCGAAATTCGCGTATCTGTCAAGATATGCAAAGGTAGTTTGGAATTAAATGAAAAATACTAAATTTTCTTCTCATTTCAAGTTACAGGTATTCCACTAAACAGCTCAAACTCTCTAAGATTCATGTCCCGAAGCCAAACGTTCTATTTCAAAAAGATGCCACACCTCAAACTGCATTCAGAAGTGGTTGCAGAAACATCTACCGTTCTGGACGAAGGATATGTGGCGGCCATCCAGCTCCGATCTAAATGTGCTGGATTACTCAGTCTTTTTTTTTAGACGGGATGGAAAATCTTCAACCAGATTCCTGAAGAACTCAGGGTGTGGGGATGAGTTGCCAACTCCTCGACCCACTAAAGACGCACCCGTGGCTTAAGCGCTGGACCCTCCCCGGAACCACATTTCGGTATTACTTCGGGGAGGGAGCTATTGTGCTTGTTAAGGTAATTGTGCTTGTAAAGGTAATGACGGCAACCTTCCGTTGATCGTTTCGGCATTTTTGTTGGAGATCACGGACAATCTGGGAGGCTGATATGCATACCGCATCAGGAATCGTGTAGTGACCGCTTACAGCTATCATTCCGGATCTAGCGCCGTCGAAGCGAGGACATGCGAAGAACACATGTTCCGCGATTTCCTCAACTCCCGCGCACTCGGTGCATGCGGAGGACTGAGCATGCCCATATTTGTGCAGGTATTGTCTAAAACAGTCGTGACCTGACAAAATCTGCGTTAAGTGGAAGTTCACTTCACTGTGTCGCCTACCAACCCATCCGGTTAGTTCCGGAATAATTCGGTGGGTCCACCGACTTTTGGTGGAGTTGTTCCATTCCCTTGCCACCTAACTATAGATGCGGCTCTGGTGGTCTTCCAAATACCTTTTGTTCCACGTTGTTTGAAGCACTCTACATCCTCTTTTCAATGCCTATTGGTTGCGTGATACCGTTATGCACTAACCACTCTTAGGCGCATAAGCCTGTGCGTACTCTCTAGCTTACTAGATTAGCTCTTGTTGGCGGTGATCCATGCCGGCCCGCCGTACCTAAGTAGAGACAGGGCGACACAGGCCAGGAGTTTACGCTTACTCCCTTGCACCGCCGAGCTATTCGACATCATGCGGGATAATGCCGATCGAAGCTTTGTTGCAGGCGTAATCGACGTGACTTATTAAGGACAGCTTATCATCGATCTTGTACTGGTACCCAGGAATCTGAAGCCATTGGAGCGCGTTGGCGATAGCCACCCAACTGACGCCATTTCTCACGTCAAGGGTGACCACTGCACAGTAGCGTACTCCTCGCCTCTTGCACTGGATTGCCACTTCAACCGTCTTGGTGACGGACAGAATGGCATCCACCGTCGACTTCCTACGGAAGCCAAACTGAATGTTTGACAGACCGCCTATACCGTGTATTTTGTCAGTCTGTTGAGGATTACCCTCTCGAGCACCTTACCCACTGTATCCAACAGACATATAGGCCATACAGGGTGGCTTCCCTGTCTTTGGTAGCAACACTAGGGTCTGAATTTTCCAGGTATCTTTGTTCAAACACCTTCGCATCACCACCCTGAACATTTCAAGATTCAGCAAGATAGCCGTCTTAATGGCCAGGTTCGGAATACCTACCAGTCCTGGCGTTTTGTTCACCTTCAGCGACTTTGCTATCGCAATGAGTTCTTCGTTTCTCACCGTCGGTCCCCGTTGTGCCGTTGTCAATGCCCACGGGGTCACGGTTGTTCGACTGAGCCGCTCACCCTTCCGTCGCTATGACAGCGTTAAGCTCTGGGATACTGGAACGCTGGTCATGGGTCAAATCTACGGCGGCGGTGGGGCACTACCCGATAGGCGTCACCCCATAGATTCGTATTGGCCTTCTGACACAGGTCCTCAAAGCAGGCTCGCTTGCTGGCCTTTATCTTCCTCTTTAGTCCCTCCCTCTACGCTCGATTCTATCGGCGTCTGACCGCTCTCTTTACATGCTCCGTCTTGCGTGGAGGCATGTTCTTCGGAGGTCGGCGATCGTCTCCGTCCACCAATACACCGGCGATCTTCCATTCCTTGGTTTGACTTCCTTCGGCATGGTCGCATCCCAAGCAACACAGCTTGTATTAAACGAGTTGAAAGTACTGTTAAATGACAATAACAGGTTATACATTTAGGTGTATAATACTTTATTTCGTACTTTAATATGACGCAAAAAGCGCAAAAAGTGAAGCCTTATAAAACATAAAATTGAAAAAAAAACTATCCTCATAAAAAATATAACATCGCCAAGCGTGGGATTTGAACACTAGCCCTTGGCGTGATAGGTTTGTAGCTTCTTTGCTAAGCCAACTCAGATTGTTGAGAATTAAATTCTGAGTATCTATGATATGTTACCGTTGGCAGTGAAATCACGATCTTGTACAACAAATTCATCGTAATGAGAAAAAAGAACACGTTTTGCAAAACATGGTTGATGTAATGTAATTTCAATAGTATATAGAACGTTCGTTCGATCCAGCGCTCCGTTATTTTGGAAGATTTATTCGAGTGCAATCGTTGGAAAAAAATAGTTTTGCTTCTAAAATATACTCACTTCAGTGAGGTAAAGTAAAAGTGAGCTTTTTTTCTAAGAAGGCAGTGTGGTTTTCCAGTGAAGAAAAAAAAATCAAACAGTGCTAGCTGGCGAATTATCTTCCCGCTTATTTTCGATTCACCTCTGCGTGCGTGACGCTAACCAGCGATACACCACTACATCGCCAACGGTCATCCGACAGCGTTGAGCGAGTGCACCTGAAGGCGATCGCATCAGCGCACCGCCCCGCTCCCCGCCGCATAGAAGTGCGACGTTCGCGCATACGGAGCGTCAGCAGCAGTAGCAGCGGCAGCAGCAGCAGCAGCAGCAGCAGCAACAATTCAGTAACATTAGCTAAGTTTTTTTCTTTCCCTGTCGCTCATCCCACTTGAGTTTAGCTTTAATTTGTGTGATCTTTGTTTGTGCTTGTGTGTGTGAGTAAGGCAAATCGTGCATGTTGAAGAGGTTTCTTCGACATGGACGGTTTGGCTGAAAAATTTCTTTGCCACCCGATGATGGGGAGGCACAGAAAATATTCAGACCGCGATCGTATCCGGTTGACTCGGTCGGTCCATGGGTTGTCTACTTTCAGCCCAAATATGAAACCTTTGAATGTGTTTCAAATCACTACTGATCTGACGAAGCGATTTTCAGCCGTGACAGAGATCACGAAAGTAAAATTTAATAAACTCCGTGTTGTCGTCTCTAACCTGAAGCAGGCTAATGAGATTGCTGCTTCCCAGCATTTTACACTCGAATATCGAGTTTATATTCCAGCTCGTGATGTGGAGATTGTAGGAGTGGTCACAGAGGCGAGTCTGTGCCCTGAAATTTTGAAGAAGCGAGCGGTTGGCCGATTCAAGAACCCTCTGCTTCCCCAGTTCAGATACTGGAAGTGACAAAATTAGTGAAAATATCGCACAGCGAGGGTAAGAAAAAAGTTACCCCCACAGACTCGTTTCGGGTAACCTTTCTGGCTCTGCCCTTCCTCAGTTCTTAGAACTGGACAAACTTCGGCTACCTGTGCGGTTATTTGTACCCCGGGTAATGATTTGCCAAAACTGCCAGCAGATGGGGCATACGGCCTCCCATTGCGGCAATAAGGCACGCTGCTCAACTTGCGGGGAGAAACATGAGGCTGGTCCCTGTGCAGATAATACACTAAAAATGCGTTTTCTGCAAGGGAACTCCTCCTCATGCTCTCTCGTCGTGCCCGGCGTATAAACAACGCGGGGAAAAATTGGAACGTTCTCTGAAACAACGTTCAAGGCAATCTTTTGCAGAAATGCTTAAGAAAGCTTCGCCACCCGATACCAATACAAATCCTTTCGCTCCTCTTTCAGATGACGAGTCTGATTCGGATTTGGTTGAGGAGGGGACATCTTTTAGTTTTCCGGGAGGTGCTCCACGGAAGCGAAGACGCATTCGAGCTGTGAAAGCAGCTGAACAGAAGCCTCAAATCAACATGCCCAATACAAAGAGCAGAGAAAAGAAGGATAATCCGAACCCTCCTGGTTTTCGTTGTGCCAACTACACACAGGATTTCCATCTCTCCCGGGGACATCTAAATCCCTGATGCCCCGATTTTAAGAACAGAAGCCCCCCCTTCATCTGGGCTGTTCTCGTTCGATGACATTGTGGAAGGTATTTTCAAGTACCTCGAAATGTCTGACCCTCTTAAAAGTATTGTTATGGCAATGCTTCCCACTGTGAAAACTTTTTTAAAGAAATTAACATTAAAGTGGCCCCTCATTGCAGCTATCATTTCCTTCGATGGATAATTTGCCAAAAGAGGTCGGGGATTTGATCACTGTTCTGCAGTGGAATTGTCGAAGTCTTATTCCTAAATTGGAATCATTCAAATTTTTAGCTCACACTACCGGTTGTGATGCATTCGCTCTTTGTGAAACATGGCTCTCTTCCGAAATCAATCTTCCGATTCATGATTTCAATATTATTCGTCTTGATCGTGAGGATTCGCGTGGAGGGGGAGTA
Source organism: Aedes japonicus (assembly GCA_034211315.2). Classification (NCBI taxonomy): domain Eukaryota; kingdom Metazoa; phylum Arthropoda; class Insecta; order Diptera; family Culicidae; genus Aedes; species Aedes japonicus. Next base: position 156,256 of record JASCZW010001746.1, read on the forward strand.
CTTTTGGGGATCAAAAAGTGCTACTCCTTCTATAGAGTGAATTTTCCTCTTATTCCAGGTATTGAAGTTGTCGCATGTCAGGCTGTTATTAAAAATACAAGCCTTTGCATTGCTTCTGTGTATATTCCTCCCAGAGCCTCAATTAACCGAAAACAACTTTCAGATATTTGTTCGGTCCTTCCTGCTCCACGGTTGGTCATGGGAGATTTTAACTCTCACGGTACAAGCTGGGGAGAACTGTACGATGACAACCGGTCTTCCCTGATATATGACCTCTGTGACAACTTTAATATGACAGTTCTTAACAATGGAGAAGTAACACGTTTGGCTGGTACATCCTCAGTTGGCAGTAGATTAGACCTCACACTTTGTTCGAATTCATTATCGTTGGATTGCACATGGAATGTGATTCAAGATCCCCACGGTAGTGATCATTTGCCCATAAAAATTTCGGTTGCCACCGGGTTCAATTCGTCGAAATCTGTCAACGTCACGTATGATCTTACCCGCCACATCGATTGGACAAAGTTTAGGACAGCAGTAGATGAAGCCGTAACGACGGTAGAAAGGCTTTCACCGCTGGAAGAGTATAACTTCCTCTCCAACCTGATCTTAGACAGCGCGCTTCAAGCTCAAACTCGACCAGTTCCAGGGACGTCATCTCGCAGGAAACCTCCTTCTCCATGGTGGGATCAGCAATGCACCGAGGTTTACCGGAAAAAGTCCGACGCGTTTAAAGTTTTCCGTAGACGTGGAACACCTGAGCACTTCGAAGTATACACGGCTCTCGAACGCGAACTTAAGAGCCTCATCAAGGCCAAGAAACGCGGTTACTGGCGAACATTCGTGAACGGGCTATCGCGCGAAACGTCGATGAGTACTCTTTGGAACACGGCGCGAAGGTTGCGTAACCGAACTACGAACAACGAGAGCGAAGAGTGCGTTGCTTTCCACAGATATTCAGTTAGCTTTTGCTAAAAAAGAGCAAATGGCTTCTGTATTCTTGGATATCAAGGGGGCTTTTGATTCAGTATCTGTTGAAGTTCTCTCAGATAAACTCCATGCTTGTGGTTTTTCACCATTAATGAACAATTTTTTGTACAATTTGCTGTCAGAGAAACATATGAGCTTTTCTCATGGAAACTCTACAGCTTTTCGATTTAGCTACATGGGTCTCCCCCAGGGATCATGTTTAAGCCCTCTTTTGTATAATTTTTATGTCAAAGACATTGACGGTTGTCTAGGTGACAACTGTACGTTGAGACAACTTGCAGATGACGGCGTAGTGTCTGTCACGGGACCCAATGGGGTCGATCTACAAGGACCCTTGCAGGATACCTTAGACAATTTGTCTACTTGGGCTCTAGAGCTAGGTATCGAATTCTCTACGGAGAAAACTGAGTTGGTAGTTTTTTCTAAGAAGCATAACCCTGCACAACCGAAACTTCAAATTTTGGGTACACCGATAACTCATTCCATGTCATTTAAATATCTTGGGGTCTGGTTCGATTCAAAGTGCACCTGGAGATCTCACATTGAGTACCTGAAGCGAAAATGCCAGCAAAGGGTAAATTTTTCTGCACAATTACCGGGACCTGGTGGGGAGCGCATCCGCAAGATCTTCTAACGTTGTACCGGACAACGATTTTGTCGGTTATGGAATACGGTAGTTTTTGTTTTCAGTCAGCGGCTCGGTCGCACATCATTAAACTGGAACGTATTCAGTATCGGTGTCTTCGTATCGCGTTAGGTTGCATGCACTCGACTCACACCATGAGTCTTGAAGTGCTGGCTGGCATGTTGCCACTCTCAGATCGGTTTACAGAGTTATCTCTCCGGCTCCTCACCAGGTGTGAAGTTATGAACCCCAGGTGATCGAAAATTTTGAGAAGCTCCTAGAGTTGAATTTTCAAACCCGCTTCATGAGCTTGTACCATTTGTACATAACACAGGATGTCAGCCCTTCGCTTAATATTCCCAATTGTGTTTGCTTCTCCGACTTCGGAAATTCGGTTCATTTTGATTTATCCATGAAACAGGAGCTTCGTGGAATCCCAGAGCATCATCGTCCTATGATTGCTCCGGTGATATTTGCTGCAAAGTTTGGCCTAATTGATTCCACTAAAACGTTTTTTACTGACGGGTCTTTGATAGAGGACTCCGCTGGCTTTGGTGTATACAATGAAAATTATAGCGTCGCTCGTAAACTTCAAGCACCTTGTTCTGTTTTTTGTCGCGGAATTGGCAGCAATTTATTTTTCTTTAGAAACTGTTGCCTCTTTTACACCGGATCAATACTTCATTTTCACGGATAGTCTTAGTTCTATAGAGGCTATTCGCTCCTTGAGGCCGGTAAAGCACACCTCCTATTTTCTTATGAAAATACGAGGTCTTCTAAGTGCTTTATCTTCACGTTCTTTTATCATCACCTTTGTGTGGGTCCCTTCTCATTGTTCGATTCCTGACAATGAGAAAGCGGACTCGCTTGCAAGGGTGGGTGCTATGGAAGGCGATATTTATGATCGACAAATCGCCTTCAACGAATTCTTCTATATTTTTCGTCAGATATCACTCGATAGCTGGCAGTATAAATGGAGTAGAGGAGACTTGGGGCGATGGCTACATTCTATCACTCCAAAGGTGTCTAAGAAATGTTGGTTCAGGGGATTGGATGTGGGTCGAGACTTCATTCGTGTGATGTCTCGCCTCATGTCCAATCATTATTCTTTAAACGCTCATTTGTTCCGTGTTGGGCTGGGAGACAGCAATCTCTGTGAATGCGGACAAGGTTACCAGGACGCAGATCACGTTATTTGGTTTTGTGCTGAGCACCGTGGAGTCAGATCTGAGCTGTATGATTCCCTTCGGGCTCGAGGTAGACAACCCAATGTACCGATTCGAGACATTTTGGCTGCGCGCGATCTGGAGTTTATGAAACTCATTTATGTGTTTTTGACTAACATTAGCCTTAGATTGTAGATTGATTAACTTACTTGTTTAGGTTAAATTTGTGAGGAATGTGTGCGCCAGTGTGTGAGTGTGGTTGTGTGTGTGTGAGCGTGATTGTGTGTGTGTGTGAGTGAGTTATTCTTTTTTTTTTTTAAATTAAAAACGTTCAATTAAAAAATTGTCATTTGAAGTTCTAGATATAAGAAAACCATTGTTCCTTATGCTTTGTTCAAAATTTCCACCCCAATTTTCCCATCCTTAAAGTTGTTATTCCTATTAACCTCGAGACGACCGCGAGTAATCGGTTCTATCCCCTTAACCTTAGTTCTAAGATAACTGATGTATATAAACATGAAAACTTGGCTCTGTAAAGTTGATTCGATTGAGCCTGTACAAATAAATGAATTCGTAAAAAAAAAAATGTATGGAACCATGTTTTCAAGAACCATAATAAAGTATTAATCACGTGCAGCAGTGAAAAAAGAATTTTTAGCTCGACCGCTTGTCAGAGTGATGTATAGAATACGAGAGTTACTAACCGCTTCTAACTTGACATGTTTTGCAATACGTTTATAATACAAACTATTTAAAATCATTCTAAAAAGATGTTTTGTGTATTACTTGGGATCGCAAGTTCGTGTAAGTGTCATAACGAGTCGTTCGCCGCAAGGTTCCTGGGTACCACGTAAGTTTCGTTTCCTTTCAAACGCCCCTTTAAATGTCTCTACGTCAAAGTAGGACGTCCTCTATTTGCGGGCGAATGGAGTGGATGCTTCTCCTTTCGCATGCTGCCTTATATTGTGGACGATACAATAACGCATGGGCGCTATGGGTGTAGCCATCATCCATCCTCCAGTTTTTAAGCAACCCAGGACTGCTGAAAGATATATCGATTATCGATTCCACTCCGTTACTATTGTAGGTACTCTTGGTACCCACGTTGGCTAGGTCCACATTGAGCCTAGCCAAGGCCCCCAGAAGAATCTGGCCCATGGGGTTGGTAAGGCGGCTCTTCCTCCACTCGAGCGCCCAAGTGTTGAAGTTCCCCGCTACTACCAATGGGTTCAGGCCAGTTAGCTCAGTTGTCATACGATCGAGCATGTTAGAAAACTGTTCAATCGACCACCTTGGCATTGCGTAGCAGCCTTCGTTTGAGATAAACACAACCTCCTGAATCGGGTACTTGCCCGTCGTCCATAATGCCGCCATATTGGACCTGTTCGCAAACCAGTTGCCGTTGCCGTCTGGGATGCGGTATGGGTAAGAAATTATAAGTATTATAAGTAAGACTCGCGAACTGTTTGATACAGCAGCTGCTGGGCGGCCTCACAATGGTTTAGGTTTTTTTTTATTCCTTTATTATCGAGATTTTCAGCCATGGGCTGGTTCATCTCCCATCGTAGTCACTCAAATACCTTTTTGGGTATTTTCGTAACTTGTTCGGGGTGAGATTCGAACTCGTGACTTTGAGAGGTATGGATGGCGTGGCGTGAGAGGTATGGATGTTAACCAATACGGTTATAGTTGGTTAACCAATAGGTTTAGTTGGGTTACCTTAGCGGCCAGGCACTTGCAAAAAAAAGTTCTACGCCCTTGCGAGCGGCCTTCCGACAGTTAACCGGAACATTCACCATGGCAGACAAAAACATGCGAGTAGGCATGTTTTTGAGTTCGTTCTTCGTTTTATTTATCAATTCCTCCTCAGTTTTCGCGACAAAATTATTGGAGTAGATCTTACGGTTCAGGTTGGCCCAGAAATTGTCGACAGGACGCAGCTGGGGGACGTTGGGCGGGTTCGCCGAATTGGGTACCACATCGATATTCAGCCGCTCCATCTCCTCCAACGATCGCTTCAAGTAGTGGGCCGACGCCAGATTCGGCCCGAACACCACGTGTTTTGCTGTTTAACATTGCACTGGAGGGTGTGATTCGAAGAGCTGGGATAGACACGAGTGGCACGATCTTCAGGAAGTCTGTCCAACTATTTGGCTTCGCCGACGACGTTGATATCGTAGCACGTAACTTTGAGACGATGGCGGAAACGTACATCAGACTTAAGGCTGAAGCTGGTAAGACAAAATACATGAAGGGAAGAGGCTCACGAGAAGACAATGTTAGCCTATTACCACGAGTTCAGATCGATGGTGATGAAATCGAGGTAGTAGACGAATTCGTGTATCTGGGCTCATTGGTTCACCGAACCACTAAGTTGACCATCTACAAGACATTAATTAGACCGGTAGTTCTCTACGGCTACGACACATGGACATTGCTAGTGGAGGACCAACGCGCCTTTGGAGTCTTTGAACGGAAGGTGCTGCGTACCATCTACGGTGGAGTGCAGATGGAAGACGGAACGTGGAAGAGGCGAATGAACCACGAATTGCACCAGTTGCTGGGAGAACCTCCCATCGTACACATTGCAAAAATCAGTCGACTACGATGGGCTGGGCATGTCGTAAGAATGTCGGACGACAGCCTTGTGAAAATGGTTCTCGAAAACGAACCGCAGATACAAGAAGAAGAGAAGGTGATCAAGTAGAAGGCGACCTGCGGACACTCCGCAGACAGCGAGGCTGGCGAGTGACAGTCATGGACCGAATAGAATGGAGACAACTTCTGTGCACAGCAGAGGCCACACCGGCCTTAGTTTGATTGGTAAGGTAAGAACCACGTGTTGGTATTTCTTGATCAACGACGCAGGCATTTCGTACTATAAATTTCCCCGTTCACGGCCAGTCCGGAGCGAAAGAAGAGCGGCATTCACATCCCCTTCTCGCTCATTGTCAGCCACAGCAGCACCTTCTTGTGGAAACGGGTGTGTGAAAGGAACTTCACCTCGGAGCTCACTTCCTTCGTGGGGGAAGTAAAAGACGAAGAGGCCTGCCAGTCGTTGCCATCCAGGGTGAGATAGGTCTAGTCGTCCATCACCACTGCCACGTCGCGATTCACCGGGAAAATCGAGTTGACCATCTTATTCAGCCGCTGTCGCTGCGTCATTGCCTGCAGGTCTGAAACCAGAGGGCGTGACTTCCACTTCCTGATATGTATGTTCAAGTTCGCCAGGTACTTTTTCCTCGGTCACTCAGGGTCGTCGGCCGTCCGGAACCGGGCTTTCTTTCGATGCTCTGATTGTTATCTAATAGTGCCAAGATGTTGTAGATGCCGGAAAGGACGTTTTCGGCGTCCTCAAAATGCCGCACGATGTCCGTTTTCGAGGCGGTTGCCATCACGGTTAGAGTTCGACTGATAGAGCTGTCAAATTTTGTCTACTGGCTCATGGGTTACTATGATTGATGCGATATGGGTAGTTTCGTCAGTGCGGGTGAAGGTAAACCCATGAAAAATCGGAAATTTTTGTCCATTTTTTTAATGCAAACGTTAATTGGATTAATCCAAGGGTAATACCCAGAGGACTGAAGAGAGCGTTAGTTCTTGAAGCCAGCCACTTTTGATGTAGCGCTAGAACATTTTAAGTTTGGTTCACAATGGAATATATTTTTTAAAATATTTCTTCTACCAAACTACTAGTAACAGTAATTAAGGTAAAACATTATAATAACTAGCTGATAAAAAATGAAAAAATACTGTCGTTTTAATAACCACTACCCTAAGTACAACACGGATTTTTTTTCTCGAAAATTAAAGACAAAACACGACAACTTCCGCCGCGAATATTGTGTTTGCTGCATAAAACCTTCGAGAAAATCGAGCTGTCAAATTAGCACCACACGCAGCACCAAGTTTTCGGCTTCACGATTGTTGTTCTTGGATGACAGCCGATTCACTCCTGTGGTAATACCGGGTTGAGCAAACCGTTATAAGCGTGTGAGATTTGTGCCAGCAAAAAACTGGCAACCATAATAGCAGTCTATTGTGAATTTGTTCTACCTTGTCTCAGCAAGTTCCTAAAGCGTCGTTCAATAAAATTTCAGAATAGGTTAGTCTTTCGATCCAGCCCTTATCGACGGGTGCGATATCTACTTAGGTGTGAAAATTCCCACCCCTAGTATTCATTTGTTATCAATGCAAGCCAATCTAAGCTCGTCAGTGGCACTCGATTGCGGCTAAGAAGACACATAACCGTATCTATTTTCTACTTGCTATTTAACAGAACCTTTCACCATTCACTGTATCTTCGAGACCGATCTATATCGTACTGGTTTTGCATGCTCATGGAATAACGCCGATAGGGGCTTAAACATACAGTTTCTATTCAACAGGGGATGTTGTTCTAGATCTAGAGCTACTAATTTGCTGTCTCTCAGAACACCATCGTATGGTTTCTAAATAGCTTTTGAATTCTTACGAAACAATGACCTTGTTTTGTTTTAAATCATCATTTCAGTGACTTTCAGTGATTCGAACCAAGGCTGGTTCGTCCCCGATTACACCTGAATTGATTTTTATGATCTTTCATCTCAACCATAAGCTGAAAAAAAACGTGTTTCCATGGTACCTACCTGTGCAAGACTTCCCGGAATCCCGATCGGCTTCAGCGTGAACACGAACAACCACGGAAGGTTTATTCCCAAGGCTATCATCCAAATGACGGAAACAATTGCCCGATACTGTCTGAAAAATCAAGTTAAAAGTTATGATCATTGCTAAACTTTTCCATGACAAATCGTCACCGTGTTTTTTGTTTTCAACAGATAAAACTCACCTGGTGGTAATTGTGCCCGAAATGGGGAACGAAATGGCCACGCACCGCTCGATGGAAATTGCCATCAGCGTGTTGACCGAGGCGGACACCGAGACGCCCTGCAGGTACGACACGGTCTTGCAGAAAAACACCCCCAGAATCCACGCTGTTAACGAGAAGAAAAGATGAAAGAGGGTGAGTGAAAATGGTAGCTCCGTGGGAGGACGAAGAAATCCAAGCGATTTCTATTATTTCCACGCGTATTCATTAAAACCACTGTGACCGGAAGATTCGAATTTTGAAAACGGCAGGCTCCCGTCGGACGAGGCGTTGAAATTCGATTAGCAAGCGTGCCGTCGTCTATTCGTCTGTCCCACGTCGTTGGGTGTAGGTTGTCGCGAAATGTCAACCAACAGAGCCGTATGATGCTGCGGCGGTTGAATGGTCTGGTTGCTTTGCTAGTAGAAACGATTTAAACACGCCCAAGAGCACGACAGTCCGCTAAATTAGCATAGGACAGCGTGGAATCAATTTGTTCCAACTGAAGCATAGCTTTAAAAAACAGCAGACGAAAGTTGATGGGATGAATTTTTACTGCTTCTCGGATAGGACTGCCTTTTACTTTCAGCGTTTTAATTTCAAACTTTTAAAGGGGAAATTTTTCTTTAATCGTGGCAATTGATTATATTTTTTTTGGTCACGTTTATTGTATTGATAATTGTACATATTGTACATATATATTGTACCAAGGGTAAGTCGCTTAGAACAGTGTGCCAACCACGATGTCTTACATACTAGACGAACATGTTTCCTAACAACGGCACATCGATTTTCAATCCATACCACATGTGTGGCACACTGAGGCACACTTTTGACAGTTAAAGAAATATGAAACCAGCAACCTTGCCAATATGCATTGCCTGGTTGCCAGGCTCAGCAGAAAATAAAAATTTGGGCTGTCAACACATCGGCACCTTACGGGAACTCCCAGAACATTGCAACGATTGTTGACACACTCAAACAAAATAGCACAGGAGAAAAGTGTGCTGAGCGATCCATCCCTTGTATTGTACATATTTTTTTTTTATAATCATTTATTTGTACAGGCTCAATCGAATTAACTTTACAGAGCCAAAATTTCATATTTTTATACATCATTTATCTTAAAACTAAAGTTAGGAGGAAAGAGCCGATTACTCGCGGCCGTCTCGAGGTTAATAGGAATTACAAATTACGGATGGGAAAGAGGGCGGGAATTTAAAGTATGGTTTACATAACACATTAAATTTAAATTCTAGACTATCTAAACACTTATTACTATACAATTTATGGTTTTCTTTTGACTTGAACATTTCTTGAAAAAGAAAAAAAAAACACACACACATACACATATAAAAAAAAACTTATACTAAACATACAGGTTAAACTAACTACAATCTAAGGCTAATGTTAGTCAAAAACACATAAATGAGTTTCATGTACTCCAAATCACGTACAGCCAAAATATCTCGAATTGGCACATTGGGTTGTCTACCTCGAGCCCGAAGGGAATCATAAAGCTCAGATCTGACTCCACAATGTTCAGCACAAGACCAAATAACGTGATCTGCGTTCTGATAGCCTTGTCCACATTCACAGAGATTGCTGTCGCTCAGCCCAACCCGGTATAAATGAGCGTTCAAAGAATAATGATTGGACATGAGGCGAGACATGACACGAATGAAGTCTCGACCCACATCCATCCCCCTAAACCAAGATTTCGTCGACACCTTTGGGATGATAGAATGTTGCCATCGCCCCAAATCTTCCTTTACTCCATTTATACTGCTGACGAGTGACTGTTGACGAAAAATAGGAAAAAAATCGTTGAAGGCGATTTGTCGATCACAAATATCGCCTTCCATAGCACCCATCTTTGCAAGCGAGTCCGCTTTCTCATTGCCCGGAATCGAACAATGAGATGGGACCCATACAAAGGTGATGATAAAATAACACGAAGATAAAGCACTTAGAAGCCTGTATTTTCATGAGAAAAAAAAAGAGGAGTGCTTTACCGGCCTCAATGAGCGAATAGCCTCTATAGAACTGAGACTATCCGTGAAAATGAAAAAATGATCCGGTGTTAGTGAGGCAACAATTTCTAGCGTAAAATGTATTGCCGCTAATTCAGCGACAAACACGGAACAAGGAGCTTGAAGTTTACGGTTGGCGCTATAAATTTCATTAAATATACCAAAGCCGTCAGTGAAGAACGATTTAGTGGAATCAACTTGGCCAAACTTTGCAGCAAATATCACCGGAGCAATCATAGGACGATGATGCTCTGGAATTCCACGAAGCTCCTGCTTCATGGATAAATCAAAATGAACCGAATTGTCGAAATCGGAGAAGCAAACACAATTGGAAATGTTCGGCGAAGGGCTGACATCCTGTGTTATGTAAAAATGGTACAAGGTCATGAAGCGGGTTTGAGGATTCAACTCAAGGAGCTTCTCAAAACTTCATAACTTCACACCTGGTGAGGAGCCGGAGAGATAATTCTGAAAACCGATCCGAGAGTGGCAACATGCCATCCAGCACTTCAAGACTCATGGTGTGAGTCGAGTGCATGCAACCTAACGCGATACGAAGACACCGATACTGCATACGTTCCAGTTTAATGAATTGCGACCGAGCCGCTGACTGAAAACAAAAACTACCGTATTCCATAACCGACAAAATCGTTGTCCAGTACAACGTTAGAAGATCTTGCGGATGAGCTTCCCACCAGGTCCCGATAATTGTGCAGAGAAAGTTGATCCTTGGCTGGCACTTTCGCTTCACATACTTAATATGGGATCTCCAGGTGCACTTTGAATCGAACCAGACCCCAAGATATTTAAATGACATAGAATGAGTTATCGGCTTACCCCAAATTTGAAGCTTCGGTTGTGCAGGGTTATGCTTCCTAGAAAAAACTACCAACTCAGTTTTCTCCGTAGAGAATTCGATACCTAGCTCTAGAGCCCAAGTAGACAAATTGTCTAAGGTATCCTGAATTGTACATATTGTACATTATAAATTATTTGAAGGCGATTTGTCAATCGTGAATATCATCTTCTTCACCGCTTACCTTTGCGAGTGAGTCCGCTCTCTCATTACCCGGAATCGAACAATGAGATGGGATACTTTTTGAAAGGAACAGCCTGAATACAATTAATACTTCGCGCACAAATGCGATACAATGTAAATCATAGGTAAAAAAAATCCGAGAAGAAATTTTACTTGAAAAATCACAATCATTGTTCAACGAAGAAAAACTTAACAGCCCTCGATCTGTACACCACGTGGTGAGTGCATCTGAAATTATATGCCAACCACTTACACGGGCTTGCACGTTTGCTTCGTTCTTTGCTTCTGACCAGCAAATGGCCGTTTTCTACATTGCACTGGTTTTCTTTTCTCTCTCTCAACACTCTGTCAATAATCAAAACCCTCTGCTATGAGGCGTCTCTATATCGACTTCTACACTGCTGATAATCATCAATTCACTCGCGAAAAAGCAGAAAAATACTCTTATTTAATCATTTATGTCCGCGTGGCACAATACTGACAGTATTAAAAAACACAACTAAGCTGATCGCCACCGGGTGAGGAGGCGAAGCACAAAATACAAAACAGGGGAAAAACTACCGACCATAACAAATTTGAGGAGGAAATCGATTATATTCACTAAATTGTACACAAAACACGTTCTTTTAGGTTGAATTTCAAATATATTTTTGATTTTATTCTTCGCAAAAAGGACGCAGCAAAAACAACACACGTCAGTTTCCAAGCACGGCTTGCTGCGATCATTTCCATGAATTTCATTATAAGCACTGTATTGAAAACAACATGGCAAAACATTGTTTCTCATGCCATGAAATAAAAGTAGCAATTACAAATAACTGTATCATAATTCATGTTTCGGTCTCTGAGTTCAAAAATAAAATTAAATAAATAATGAAAGCAGTCAGCTCCACTCATGAGGGTTTGGACAGTAGTCGAATTTTCTGAAAGCCGCAGACCAATTCTTTTTGAACTCTTCCATGGCTTTCCACTCTTTATCACTCTTCTTGAAGTTGTGCTTGACGAGAGCCCAGGAGCGTTCAATTGGACGAAGCTGTGGACAATTGGAAGAGTTGATGTCTTTGCACTGTGGTTTTGGCGTAGTGGGCTGACGCCAAATCAGGCCAAAACAATGGAGGGACCTTGTGCTACTTGTATAATGGAAGCATCCTTTTCTTCAAACACTTAGTACGATAATCTTTGGCATTTATCGTACCTTTAGTGTAGCAAACTTGATAACTTGGAGCCACAGGAACAAATTGCCTGTCGTACGAAAACCTTTTGGCCAAATTTTTCCACTTCGAACGACTTTTCGGAGAGGCTCACATATTCGCCGATGACCTTGGTATAGAATAGCGGTCCAGGAAGCATTCAAGAGTACTCTTTCACATATAATTCGTCAGCGATAAAAAACGCAGGCAGACTTTCTTTGCAAAAGAAAACTGTCTGGCTCTGGTTTTGGCCTTGGTTTTTTGCTCAGCACTTTTGCTATTTTCTGCTTCTTATAGGTCTTCAGGATATTGCGCTTCTTGATTATTTGCATCATTCCAACGGAGGTACCAGCCTTTTTGGCCAACTCACAAATCAACATCGATCTTCTCCAAAGGATGAGGTTGACTACCTTCCGATAGAATTTTTGCTGGACCTGGTTTTCTTCCTTCTCTTGGTAATTCATCTAACAAGTAGTGCTCCCCGAACTTTTCAATGATGAAGGTTTCTCACGAAGCCACGTGCCCACCACTTCCTTCTTTAACACTCTTTCCGATTCGCGGCATCTCGAAAACGATCACTGTTTACCGAAAGCTCAGGAGCTGATCTACATTGTTCTACATTGATCTAATTGTTGACAGATGAACGCGTTGAATGTAGGTAGGCTCAGACCAATGAGGTCTATACAGGTGGAGAAGAAGTGGTTAAGTTGTATTAGTGTAATGCAAAATACTGTCATTGTGTTCATGAGATGATGCATAGCCTGTTTTTTGTAAACATTCGTGACGTAGATCTCCAAAAACAACAATTTACAACAGCACCAAATCACAAGATGGAATGTTTATTTTCGGTAATTGGTATAGTTTTTAAGAGGTTTCGTCTGAAAAATGCCTTCTTGTGCACTAAAAGGATGCGGAAAACATCTTAACTTGCTTTGTTATCATTCGCTTGTTTTTGGAGTTTTCCGCCACTACCCGAAATCATGGATTGTTTACACATTTTTCGTTACTAATACCGACAAGCACCCTGCTCTTCGCCACCTGTATAGACCTCATTGGGCTCAGACCGATAGTCTTACGCGTGTTTGTGTGAGCGCATAGTAAGCGTTGCCAGTTTATTTTCGATGCAATTCATATATACTCAAGTCAGCGGAATCCGTAATCAATGAATGAAGAATGTTTGGTGGAATCAACTTGGCCAAAGTTTGCAGAAGATATCGCTGGAGCAATCATAGGAACCATGAATAAAACAAAATGATCAAATTGCCGGAGGCGGGTAAGCAACAACGATTGGGAATATTTGACAAAGGGCCGAAATCCTGTGTTATGTACAAGAGGTACAAAGTGGCGAAACACTTGAGGATTCAACTCAAGAAATCTCAAATTTTTCGATTACAGGGGGGTTCATAACTTCACACATGATGCCGGAGAGATAAATCTAAAGGCCGATCCGAGAGTGGCAAGATGCCATCCAGCACTTCAAGACTCATCGTGTAAGTCGAGTCCACCTAGCGCGATACGAGGACACCGATACTGAAAACGTTCTAGTTTTATGCAACCGTACGACTGGCTGAAAACAAAAACTACCGTATTCTAAAACAGACAAAATCGTTGTCCACGCGGATGTGCTCCCCACCAGGCTCAGGTTATTGTGCAAAGAAAATTGAAACTTTTCTGGCACTTTCGCTTCAGATACTCAATATTGGATCTCCAGGTGCACTTAGAATCTAACTAGACCCCACGATATTAAATTGACATAGAATGAGTTATTGCTGTACCCCCAATTTAAAGCTTCGATTGAACTGGGTTCGTTCAGACGGTTTTGGCTTGTCACTTGCCAATTGCAATTCATAATTTATCGTTATTGCACTGGTTGAAGAGCACGTTTTCTTTTTCGGAAATTAAATACTCGACTACTACTGCGGTGGAAATAATATCAAAGATAATAAACTGAATTTAGAATAGCAGACTGTGAAAATCTAATTAGGAAATAAGAAGGAAGATTAGTAATTTCCATTTAATTTCAACTATCTTTATTGCTTATCTTTTATTTTGCTTTTTTTTTTATTGCTTATCTTTATAATTTTTATATTTATGTATAGTTAAGAAAAAGCAAATTGTCTATGTACTAGTCTACAAATGGTTGACGAAATAAATAAATAAATAAATAAATAAATTTCTTGACAGATACGTGTATTTCGTCTACAATGTGCAGACTCCTTCAGTGTCGTGTACAAATACTCTGGGAAAATCTTCCAAAACAAGGGAGCGCAGAAAGAACGAACTTCGCTGTTTGATTATGCACTGGGCAATGGAATTACAAAATACTTTTGAAACATTGCATTACAGAATTGTGATACGAATTCAGAGATTCAATTATTATAACCGTACAATTGTAACCGATTAATGCAAATGTTGAAGAAAAGCGAAATCAATATTACATTATCTTAGAACTAATTATACGTACTAAATGGTGCCAAAACTTGCTCACTAAACCAATGAAGATTGGTGGGTTTTTATATTTTTGAACGTTCTTTCCTCAAACATAAAATATGAATTTCACTCAAGCAACACAAGTGGTTTGAAACAAGCTTCTTAAAACACAATTTGCGCTTATCAAATTTTTTCCGATACCGGTGAAAAATACCTCATCCACAGGGTGAGTGAAAATTCCTGTCAGTGTTTTTTTTAAACATGTTCTTGAAAAATACACCGGTTCTTGAACCGGTTCTTGAAAAATACATTCTAAACATGGCCGTAAAGGAACTGTCAGGTGTCCGGAAGCCATCAAACGAGTAAGAGAGAGTGAATTCGGTGGAATCCTGAATAGTCTTCCTTGGATTGAATCCATACAAAAACAACGGGTGCATGGCTTGACTGGAAAGCAGAAGATTGATGATTGTGAAATTCTGTTTTCGGACGAAAAAATGTTCAAGAATGTTTCAAAGGTGATAATTTGGGGATGCTTCTCCAAAATATTGAAGGTTTCATTGCTGTTCATTGAACCTGGTGTTCAAATCAACAGTAAACATTACATCGATGATGTTTTGAAGAACCATCTTAGCCATGAAACAATTCAAAAATGCACCATACTGCTTCCAACAAAACTCTGCTCCGTCCCACCAGGGAAAAGGCTGCAAAGTTTTGGTGAGAGGACGGATTTTATTTCGTCAAAAGAATGGCCTGCTTGATCTGATTTAAATCCTCTTTTATGCATGGAGTGCTCGGAAAACTCGGGAATACCTAGGGACTAACCGTGGCAACTTTTAAGAAACGTTTGGTGAAAATATGGAATGACATCCCGCAGATTGACAAATCATTCTTGCACCGTTTGCCTTATTGTGGACGACCGTTTCCGTTATTATTATGACATTTACACTCAGGCAAATAAATTTAAGAATTTCGTAAGGTTTAACTTATGCAAGGTGCTTAGGAATTTCATAAGGCTGACTTATGAATGGATTTTGTTTCACACAACGTTGTTATTGTACGCCTTTTAGCTTTCCTGATTTCTAGTGTTGATATATACTAGTGGGAAAGTCACTGGACCAATGACCTCAACGTTCAAGCACAGACAAACAGACGTAACGCTGTAAATTATGTCCATCATCCACCTAAAATAAACGATTAATTTGAATACAAATAGTTGGCCAAGCCACCACTCCCAGCGCTCGCATCGACAATTATGGCATTTTCCGCCTGAGTGATTTTATTGCACTAGAATGGTTTGCAAGTGTGAGTGTGTTCAGAAATGTTTTGTTTCTTTTTCGTCAAAACATGGGACGCAAACGTAAATTTTTATTTTGCTCTAATCGGGAAGGTGAAAGCTGCGGAAAATCCTTCTTTAGTTTTCCCCGTGACGTGGAAAGGTCTGAAATTTATTGAGATTAATGTTACTATTACGCCGCACATCTGAATCATTGGATGATACATCCCGTGAATGCGATGCCAGCTTAGTCTTTCTTTTACAGACTACACGTCTTTATTCTTCGAAAAGAAAAAAAAATCGGTATCGTGATGAGATCAAAAGAAAGAAAAGTGAATGGCGCAAAAGTAAGCGAAGCGCAAGACGAAAAGCAAAATGGAAGCTCAAATCAATGAAAAAGTCTAAGGAAAAGGAACTAGGCTTGATAAACGAAATAAAACAGCTTCGAAAAGGTAAATTACTGGATACGTCGTTGGGTGAGCTTGTGCGAAAGAAACCGATGCTGCACAACACCTTACTGAACCCCACCTGGAAACCAAAAGGACGCCGGTATAATTTAGCGATGAAGAAATTTTCTTCTGGAGCATACCTCCCTGGACCAGAGACGTTTTTTTTGTATGCAAACTACATTGAACTAACTGGGTTTTACTAAGTTTCCCCTATTTTTCACTTTTCTACGAACCTGCTTCGCTTCCTTCTAAACAAAAGATTGACAGTCAAGCAAGCCTGAAGCAGTGTGCGTGTGTTTCATAGGCGCGCTCGTTGGCAACTGTTGCGGCGGGCAAGTCAATCAAATACGGTTGACACTGAAATGGGTAGAGCGGCCGTCAGATAGCGCTAGTGTTTTAACGTATCTGAATTTTAATTTTTGACGATGTATTGTAAGACAATTTGTTCTTAATGTTACGTCTGTTTGTCTGTGGTTCAAGGTTCGCATAGCAAATAATCATAATGCAATCTTATGAATATAAAAAGTTTATTTCGCTGACAACTATAAACTAACAATATCCTTTAAAGTTTTAAAAATATGTCATGTTAGAGTAGGATCGGGGTCACACACGGGCAATTCGGTCACTGCCGGGCCGGTCACTATCGGCGGAAACTGGGCATCACAAGATACGCAAACTCAAATAACTTTTTGAACTATACTGACTTTATATTCTTTCTATATTATTCGGATTAACTATAAATGTAACTATGAAAAATAAAATATTTCAAGATTCTGCCAACCTATGAAACTTACAGCAAAAAAGAATACCGGATTTGGCATCTTGCCTTTACGGAAAAAAGGCCATAGTATGCTGACAACAACGTTCAGTTGGTAACCCAAGGAATAGAATCCTCCAATTGAACAATATCGGGCCATCGTCAAGCGGAACCTTAAGAAGACTCAAGAAGCTGTTGTGAGCGAGAAACCGTTCAAGGCAAATTGGCGTTATGCGGCGAATAAAGAGGACAAGGAGACTGTACAAAACCTTATGGCAGGTGTTAAACGGAAGACCCGGCAATTCGCATTCGGTAAAAAGGAAGCTTAGCTGAATATTTCTCCAGTATTCTGTATTAACTGAACTTGAAAAAGAAAAAGAATATGACGTATTAATAAAAACTTTGATCTACTCACACATTACTGTTTGACAAAATTTTGATCGGAACACTCTTTAAAGGAATTTTTTTTGTTATGCTCAAGAGATCGTGCATGCCAGGTGAGACGCTTTTCAATCACGTATGCGGCTGGCAATTAAGGCAAAGAGAGAAAGCTTTGAAATGAACTAAAATGAACAGAAAACACATTTAAAATTAAAACCCAAGTTTTTACTACCACATACTTCAGTGACAGGAATTCTCACTCATTTGGTTCCCTTGATTCCCTCAAAAAAAATTCTCAAAATAAATGATTCCAAAAACCCTTGCCAAAGCTTGACTTCTTGTGAAAGATCATGCGCCTCCACGGAATAACGGATTAGAGAGCAGCAACGCATTATCCAGACGTTTATCATGTCGCCATCATCATTCTTATTTTCCATCATTCCACTAAGACCCAATTTTCGATCCAAGCCGAAAGATCCATCAGGCAGATTCCTCACGGAAGCATCATAACCGTTAATCCCGTGCTCAATTTTAAAGCTCGTTTTGCTCCCAAGCTTTGTTTATTTGGATTGGCAAACAACTGAGTCAAAGGCCATGCTATTTAACGAGATGAGTTCAGTCGAAAGCGTCGACACACGTCTTCAGCCCTAAGCAAACATACATATTGCCTTTAAACGTTTTTCGCCTTTCGAGCGGGCGTCGACCATCTAAGAGAAAATTACTTTGAGAATATTGAAAATCTTCGGTCAGCTCTGGGTGCCAGAGGAGAAGTAAGTCTGTCAACCCCGTTTCGTTCACTTGAATGCATTTTAAAATTCAGTTCAATTAATTAAATTTGTTGCTAATTTATTTCAAACTTAAAATAGCTTACCCGGATAGAGATTGCCGATCAGCGTGAACGGCAGGCAGAGGAAATTGACCAATAAATCAGCGTACGCCAGATTGACGATGAAGCGATTGGTTGGGGACCGCATCATGGTGCTCTTCTTCACGACGAGAACCACCGAGATGTTGCCAAGCAGTCCTAGGAAGAATATCAGTGCATAGGCGACGCTGAAAGGAAAAGAAAGATCGAGGAAGAAATAGTTACATCCGGGATGGAAAAAAAATATAATAGAGAAGGTGTGAACTCCGCGTCTAACTGATTGATGGACGGAGAAGGTTTAAATTTAGATTTATATCAACCCATAAATCACGACAAGTGCCTTCTTAATGGGTCATTCCCTGTCCAAGTTCAAACGGCAGATTTACAACTAACCTGAGCAGTATCGTTCCGACCAACCCGTATCGTAGCTCATAGGCCGGATCGATTCCCAGCAGGTCATAATCCTCCACGTCCGCTTCCAGTTCGTCGAATTGCGACCGGGTAAGATTGGCCAAAGTGGCCGACGACGACGACGACGACGACGACGACGGAGATGCCATTGATTCCGGTTCATAGTGCACGACGAAGCAGGTCCAATTGTTGCTCGATCCGACGCTCGTGGAACAGTTAATTGAATGAGATTCCATCCGAAAAATCCGATAATTGGTGGAATGTGGTGTGGTTGCCACCTCCCTGCCTAGCTGCAAGCTTATAAACTGAAAGCGTAGTAAACTCCCTGACCAGTCGTCACTACGGAGGATAACGAGCGAAGGCGAAAGAGATAATTTAATGTGTTTTCCGGTTCATTGGAGTGCGTTGTTGTTGTTTTTGCTGTTGCTCTGGTATTTCGGCAATATGTGATAAAACTGTTGCGACAGAATTCTGGAAATAGGAGAAAAGATGAATGAAAGCGTTAGGCGAGTAGATCAACTTTACCAACTATGTGTGCTATTCCTGGAGCTCAAATGCACTAATGGGCGTTACTTCATTAGAATCTACAATGGAATTTTTAGAAAGACTTCTTCCTTGGCTTGCGTCTTCAAACTTCGTGCACAAACGTGAAGTGCTCTGTAATGTCTAATTCAATTACTCATAAACAATCCATCTGTGGGGTATAGTTTACGGAAGGTAATTTAGTCCATGGGTGCGTAGATGTGTCGAGAGTCTGGACGACCACCTCACATCATGGGTTGATCGCTATGCATATATTGTGTAATGGAAGATGCGTCAACAAGAAATTTGTTTACGCATTCACTCATGAAATAATGTGATCATTATGTAATGTGATACATATTGTGTTTGGGACTGTTTCAGAAAGCGGAATTGCTAATGAAAGTACGTTAGTATCGTACCAACAATGCGTCAATGATTCTCAAAAACGGCCAACGGGCAAGTCACTCGGAAGGTTTTAAACTCGAAAATTCATCTCCACAAATTTTCGGAAACTAGATAATTGAGATAACTAAAGGGTGTTCCGATCAAAATTTGGTCAAACAGTCACATGTGTGAATCGTCAAAGATTTTATTAATAACTCATATTCTTTTTCTTTTTCAAATTCAGTTAATACAGAATACAGGAGATATACTGAGCTAAGCTTCTTTTTTACCGAATGCGAATTGCGTGGTCTTTCGTTTAACACGGCCGATAAGATTTTGTACAGTCTCCTTGTCCAGTTTATTCCTCGCAGAACGCCAGTTTGCCTTGAACTGTTTATCGCTCACAACAGCTTTTTGAGTCTTCTTAAGGATCGGCTTGACAATGGCCCAATGTTGTTCGATTGGGCGTGTTGGGAGGGTTCTAGTCCTTGGGCACCACTTGAACGTTGTTGGCAGCATACCACTCCATGGCCTTTTTTTTCGTCGTGGCAAGATGCCAAATCCGACCAAAATAGAACGGAACAATTGTGTCTTTTAGGAAAGCAGAAAACGTTTTTGTAGGCGCTCGCTCAGATAAATTTCCTGGTTGACGGTTTCGGTCGCATGATACAGATGGCCTGTCACACCAGATATTTCTTCGCGAACTTTGACAGTTTAATGTTCTTGAAAATATCTGCCACCTTTCTCCGTCCGGTTGTCGTGTAAAACTCCTGTCCAGGAGGCTGTTTAAAGTTTGCCTTGACGTAAGTTTCATCGTCCTGAACCACGCAATCAAACTTCGTCAGCATCGTCGTGTACAACTTTCGCGATCGCGCTTTGGCCGACGTGTTTTGTTTATCGTCTTGTCACCACTTTCTTGTAAGTCGACAGTCCAGCTCGTTTTTTAGCTCTATCTACGGTTGAAGGCGCCACTTCCACCTTCTTTGCGACATCTCGAACGGAGAGGTTGGGGTTCTACTCGAAACATCCGGCAACTCTTTTTGTCGTCGCTGCGGCCACCGGTTTTCGATTTTCCCCCGATACAGCTTTCCGGGATGTTGACAAACGTTCATCGAACACTTTCAATACGTAGGTAACAGTTGATTTAGCCACATTCAACAATTTCGCTTACTTGGCGTGAAAGTAGTTTGGACTATCGTCATGCACTTGCAAAATTTTGATGCGTTGCTTCTCTTCCTTCGACGACATTTTGATAACTGAAGTGCTAATCTCAAAATAAAAATATAGGCATGATGCTACACGCACATATCTTCAAAATGGGGGGTGTGCAAAGTATTTTAACGCACGATGAAAGGAAATGCATCAAGTTTAAGTTGACCAAATTTTGATCGAAGCACCCTTTAGACACTTGAGACAAAAAGTATTGTTATTGATTCAGAACTTGCTGCTCGAGAATAAATGTTATTTTCGGATAGAAAGCAACCCGAGAGACCCGCGTGTGATTATTTTTAAAGATACACATTAGGTGAGCAGAAGGATTTAAAAATTGTATGAAAATTGTATATTATTATATAAATGTTGAATAATGTTCTGTGCCTGCTTTACAGACCCTTTTAACGTACCGACAATCTCCATCATACAGGCTTGCCACACTGACGGCCAAAAATTTAAATCTTGAAATACAACTGATATTGAATGCTTTGGACGCAGTTGAACAAAACAATCGAATTGTGCTCGGAGGAGGCTGTTTACAACAAAAATCTTCAACGTGTGTAATACGTTACAATTTAAACCACCTTTGCACTCACCCAGACATATACAAAAGTATTTTCGTAACATTCGTTCTTTTAATATTTAGTTTGTCTTCTTTCGTAAGTTTAGGCGCCAATGGATTCAAAACTTGTGTTATAGTATTTTTTTACGTAGGACAACGTTTTTGTTTTCTATACTAGGGTACAATTAAAAAAAACCTATTGCGACTGTCACGAAAAGCGGTCAGGTTTTGAGCGGTAATATTTCAGCCCTTTTTCCAAACATTTTCAGAATGTTTGCCCAAATCGATCGGAAATAATTTAGCTCATCGATTCCAATATTGAAAAAATTGATTTTCAACATTAAGCTATTAAAAACAACACAAATATAAGGTGATGTCTTATCATTTCGTTTTGCAGAGTAAATCTACTAAATGACAAGTATTTTCCTATCACAGACTTCAAATTTAAATAAGGGACCCCTCAAACCCTCTAGGATTTTTAAATAAGGGAGATCTTCTTCGCAAAATGCTTCATTCAACAGACTTTCGGCGGCTCAAATTTATCCGCTTTTCAAATTGAGTAGCATGGGCACGAAAATCATGTGCTCAACAGAGGAAGATTTAATGCCGTAGGAAGATTCCTGACAGCGGAGAAAATTTACGCATGATGCTCCCGGCAGCACGCCGATGAAGGTGGTAATTCGTGCTATTCCGGATTACAACCCGGAGGCAATTATTTTCGAGCTAAAATCGGTAAAATTGAAGCCGATCATAGTATTTCCCTTCGTGCACAAGGGAACCGAAAACTACCGAGACAAGTAGTATACTTGGACCATCTGGAGAACGACTTCATCCGTCTGGACGATCTCCAGAAAATCAAGGCACTATTCAACATCATTGTGGAATGGGAGGGTTACCGTCCGCTCAAGAACGACGTCACGCAGTGCGGAAACTGTCTATCCTTTGGGCACGGTACGACCAACTGCCACATGAAATCGCGTTGTGGTAAATGTGCTGGAGTGGCTGTGAGCGCAGAGTACCAAAGTGCGTCAAGTGCACAAGTATACATCTACAAAAACAAATGAAAAATTCCAAGGAACATTTCCCGCAGCTTTGGTAAAATCTACCAAGTAAACCATCGACAGTACATCCGCTAACCGACTACCATAGTTCAACAGCGTCACCAGTATAACATATCCCTCCTCAAGTCTGGGGAAATCCAACGACAACTAGTTCAGCTACCCATCAGTCTGAGGATGACCTCTACACGCCGGAACAAATGATGGGGTTCATCCAGAACCTGCATCAACAACTGCGCCGTTGCCGTTCCAAGGAGCAACAAATTAACGCGACCCAGGATGGTGCTGATGAACTTCATCAACAAATATGGACCGTGAAGCCACTATCACTGCTTGTTCCGTTCGAAACAAAAACTTTGATCTAACAGATTTCTTCAACGAGCACCATAGCACACCTCAAGCCAAACGTTAATGTTTATATTCCTGATTTTCGGATCACCAGACTCGATCGGACCAAATCAAGAGGAAGGAGTGTTGCCATTGCATTACGATACAACATCAACTGCCGCCTGCTTCTGAGTTTCCAGCTCAAAGTAATCCAAGCCATCGGTGTGAAGGTAGGCACCACGGTCGGACGAATCATCATCATCGCGGTCTACTGCCCCAAACAAGCGACCACGGTTCTACGGCAAGATATCATCTCGGCTAATTCAGCGGCTGGGGCAATTTATCATCGCTGGCGACCTCATCGCAAAACATGATTTTAGGACTACCAAGAACATTAGGCTCCATTCATAAACCACGTAGTCTCATTTTTGAAAATCTCAAGCCCCCCGCTTTCCCCTCGTAGACTTTTCTCCACACATGTTTTTGAAATTTTGTATGGAGCATAGATTTTGTTCAGACCCCCTTCCTCCCCTCAGAAAAGTCAAAGTGGTTTATAAATAGCCCCTTAGCGGAATTCGTAGCTTGATCCGAAGACAATTTCAACGCACTGGTCTACCTCACCTTATGACCTTCACCTTCAAACCGCCATACTAAAAATGTTCAAGTCAGGATGATAGAATTCAGAAATAGGCATTTCGAAGCTAAAATTCACTCGCTCCCAGATTGTGCAAAACCTGTTTGGAAGCGGATGATAATCTCCATCCACTACCTGAAGAACCAAACGATATATTCTACCGTTGCGCCGACATGGGATTTTGAGTTGCTTCAAGACCTTATTCGGAGTATCTTCGAAACTGGAAATGGAGGATTGTAGATTCCGCTGAGCTTCACTAGGCTTGAGAATCCGCCAAACTCGTATTAGCATCAGCATCGACTTCGCAGTTAACGTTGTCAAAAAATTTATCGATCTCATATTCTACTTTCGATTCCTCCGATGAAGCGTCGCTCTCAGAACATGTTTCATCCTTGGAATCGATGTTTCCTTCTTTCACCTTTTTTACCCGACGAGATCTACGGCGCTTCGGATTCCTGCTGGTCTTGCACACTTGGCCAAAATGGTTCTTGCCTTTATACTTGTGGCAGTGTTTCACGAGGGTAGGGCAGCTTCCCTTAGAAAATTCTTGGCCATATCCACAAAATTAGCATCGCAGAGGTCCTCGAGAACTCTTTCCTCTGTTGACCTTGTTGACATTTGCTGTTTTCGACGATGCAATCACCAAATCCAATGACCGTTTTTTTGCAATCCGGCTCGGCATTCCTCCCAGCTTTGTTGATAAAACTACATTTAAAACTGTTTTATCTACCAACACCTCCTTTATGTTTCTTTGAAGCCGAAATTTGTACAAAGCGGCCCACTCTATAGATGGATGTAAAAGCAAGTTAATAAAACCTTTATGAGACCACACAGATTTTGAAAATGTTCTAGTGGAAGGTATCATGACCACTTGCGAACCTTCATAAAACCTATTGGCTTCAATTAAAACCAGCACACGGCCAAATCACCACAGCTGTCAAACTTGTGTGATATCGTGGTTGGTTTTTGTTGTTCGTGGTTATTGATTGTCTGCTCTTCTGAATAATTTAGCAGTAAATAATATCTAAGTAAAAAGATCTAATAAAAAAGTGAAAAAACAGTTTTGCCAAAAAACCAATTTATCCAACTGACGATTATCAGATAATATGAATCAGTCCTAAAACGGCATTTCAAAACAGCATTTTACGAGTTCGTAAATTCGAAATAAAACCTTTGATAGGGGTAAAAGGAATTAAAAAAAACAAGGTTTTTAGATCGTTGTAAACAAGCGGTGTAGGTTCTCATAAACCTGACTAAAATATGATAATAACCATATTAAAACCCAATTGATTTCTAGTGGCTTTCATAAAACATCAATAAAACTTAAGATAGCTGGATGGTCTTGGCAATGTTACTTAGGATGTCTGCCATCGACCGTTACAACCTTGAAGGTAACGAGCTTGTTCTTAAGCACTCCAAGCTTGGCCATTTTTGTAAGTGTCTTGAAACTTGTCTTGTTGAAAAATCATCGACTGATTTGTGTGAGAATTGGCCAGCCGAAAAGCAGTCAAGTATGTCAATAATAAAGTTTCGCCTCGCAATATCTCTGGTCATAAAAGAAGCTGCTCCACTGACAGCTCAAAATCAAAATATTTTCTTCTGGCCGTTTTTCCTATCACTGAAATGAGAATGCTAACTTTTTTCCGTTTTCTTCTTTTGGTCACTGGTCCATTCCAGTATTTTGTGAATATTCCCTTTTCAAAAAAGTTCATATTCTCCTCGCCATCCTCTACAAGCAGCGACGGTTGTGGAACAGGGATTCTACAGTAGTTTTAACCGCATTACAATGATATATATTCTAACATATTCGATGAATACTATGGCAGACCAACAGACATTATGAGATAATCTTGAGATATTCATTTTAAACAAACTAACCTAACTTTGTATAGTCTATAAAGCTACGGTTACAATTGTAGACCTTGAGTTTTGAATGACCTAAAACTTACAAGATTATCCTATGATGTTTGTGGACGTTTCAACATTCATTGAATATGTTTGAATAGTTATCGTAGTTTTGTATAGCCCGATAGGCTACGATTACTAATGTATATCTTAAGTTCTGAACTCAAGTCAGTTTTTATGAACTTGAACATCCAAAGATAATCTGATAATGACTGATGACCCTACACAATGCATATTTTCACCTTTCATAAGATATAAAGCTTATGTTACGAATGTAGATCCTAATTACTAAAGGGCAGTTTTGGTGACCTAAAACTTTCCAACATATCTCATTATATCTGTTTCCTTCCAGAAGATAGAATTAAATAGGTAAAATACATATTGTTACTTTGTTTTGAATACCAGGATAGTTTGGATAACCTAGAAAATTATCTTGTAATGTCTGTTGATCCTCCAAGATATTCAATAAATATGTTTCTTTACACAGCGTAGCTTTGCATAGCCCAGAAAGTTTTTGTTGCAACTGTAGGTTCTATGTTTTGATCTCAATGATAGTTTTGATGACCCAGAACATTTTGTTTTATTAACAAGATTTTCAGCCCTGGGCTGGTTCATCTCCCGTCGTAGTAACTCAAAAAACTTTTGGGATCGTCCTCGACCCAAAACATGTCATATTTTTCTTATAATGTTTGTAAAACTTTAAGAATCTTAATTGAATATATTTGAATATTTATTGTTATTGCATATTGCATAAAAATTACTGTTACAACTGTAGATCTTACAAAGAGAAAAAAACTGTAGATCTTAAGTTCTGAACACCAGGACAGTTTGGATGACCTATTGGATCCGAAAGTTATAAAATATTGACTGTTGAGCTTCCAAAAGATTCATTGAATATGTTTGACTGCAAACAGTCACCTTATACAGCCCAAAAAGCAACTGTTACAACTGTGGATCTTATGTTTTGAACTTAAGGATAGTTTGGATTGTTGCATTATGTCTGTTGACCTTCAACACTATTCAATGAACATTGTTAAATGCAAATTGTTTCCTTTGCATACTCTAAGAACCTACTGTTACAACTATAGATCTTATGCTCTGAACTCGAGAACAGTTTGGATGACGCTGATTATCCTAGTTTATCTTGTAATGTTTGTTTGAATTCTAAACCATTCTCTGAATATGGTTTAATACGTAGCGTTATTTTGTATAGCCCAAAATGCTATAGTTACTACTGTAGATCTTAAGTTCCAAATTCAGGGACAGTTTTGATCACCTAGAACACCACAAATTTATCAAATATTGACTGCTGACCTCTCAAAAGTTTTATTCAATATGTTTAAAAACATATCATAATCTTATATAGTTCTAGAAGCTACTGTTACAAATGTAGATCTAAAGTTCTGAACTCAAGTGCATTTTGGATAACCTAGAACATCCTAGAAAGATAAAAATACTGAACGTTTAAATATCACCAAAAATAAAACTCAAACTCAAAAAAAGATGTGGGGGACAGTTTATTTTGTCTATCAGTGTAATTGTCCAGAAATGTAATTGTCCAGAAGTGTATCCAGCTGTACCCAGCAAAGCTCAAGCTAGAAAGATGGCTTACGGCATACAGAATCACAACCCAACCTATTTTCCTATACAATCCTTTATACAACTTAGAGATTGGAGTTTAAATTGTAGAGAATTTTGTTTAACAGGTAATATAGGGTGTCCCAGAAAGTACAAGCACGGTTTTGATGCGCCACGTTGCTTCATAGAGATTGGAGTTTAAATTGTAGAGAATTTTGTTTAACAGGTAATATAGGGTGTCCCAGAAAGTACAAGCACGGTTTTGATGCGCCACGTTGCTTCCAGATGACGTTTAAACTGCTGATCATTACTGTGTATCATTGTTTACATTTCAATCTATAACTCTGCGAGCCTCAAGTGCCGGTGCAATTACTTTTCATGAAAATGCAAAGCATTTCCCCGGAAAAGCGCAAACAGATCGTGCACAAATGGTGCACTTTTCCCAACGTTTCGCTGAGTCAGTAAATAGGTAACGCGATTCAGATTTGGTGAGCACGCTTCCTTTCAGGACAAGAAAAAATCTGTACGTAAACCGGCCCCTGTGGACCAAAACCTGGACCGAAAAATCACGCAAGCTTTCGCCTGTAAAAAGGAGTACTTCAGAGATGTGGTCAAAAAGCTGGGAACTTCGAAGCGTAACGTCAACCGGCTAAAGCCACGAAATGGACTCAGTGAAAAACAAGCAGCATCTCTCAAAGCAAGGGCCTGCAAATTTTACGATAAACTGCTGCGTGGAAAATTGACATGCGTAATTATGGATGATGAATCCTACGTGAAATTTGATTATAAGACGCTTCCGCGTGACCAGTACTACACGGTCCGTGCGGGTCAAACTATTGACGATGCCGATATGTCAACTTTCACCGAAAAATTCGGCGAAAAAGCATTGGTTTGGCAAGCAATTTGTGAGTGTGGATTGCTTTCAAATCCGTTTGTAACAACCGATACGATGACTGCTGAAGTTTACGTTCGGGAATGCTTTGAGCGGCGCCTGCTCCCCATGATCCGGAAACATAGTAATCCAGTACGGATTTGGCATCAGTGCTCCATTCATACTCAAGGAGATGAATCCTCCAAACTGTACCCAGGCAAAACAAATGGAAACTTTCTGGGCTCTGGGAAAGGCATATTTGCGCAAACAAGTTAAGGTAGTAGATTCCATCAAAACTTTTGAAAGAAACTGAAAAAAAAGTATAAAAAACCTTAGCAAACAGTCTGTGCTGAAGCTAATGAGCAGCGTTAGATCAACAGTCCGCACTTTAGCGTACGATTAGATAGATCTCGGAAACATAACGTTGATTTGTAGAAAAATATTGTAGAGAACATAAAAGTGCAATAAAAACTCAATTTACTCAAAAACCGAGCTCGTATTGTTAATTAAAAATCGTGCTTAGACTTACTGAGACACCCTATAATGTTTGCTTATGCTTAAAGACAATGACTGCTCAATCGTCAATCCTTTGATTTCGAGAAGGATGAATTGTGAGTGATGAGATCAATTTAGAAACATCTTCCCTACAGATTTTGGCTTTTGATTTCAACCATTTGTCATCGAATTAGATCCAATTCGTGGTTGAAGAGCCCTTGGTACCCTCGTCAACTTAGTCAGCACATATTCAATGTAGGCGACCATGTCGCACTGGAGAAGGGGAGCATGTTTGAAATATTTATTATTCCTAAAATTTCGTAGTGGTTGGTGATTATTTTCACCTGAGAGCTAACTAACAGAAGCTAACCGATTTTGCCGTGCTTCTTAGAAATTTTCCACAAAACACAATGGCACATTTCAAATAGATGTCAGATGGGAGAAACATTTTATCCTAAATCGCTATAGGCGATGGTGTGCTTACGGTGTTGTTATGCTTTCCGATCAAATGGTTCAGCTTTAAACTCTCAATAAGGACGGCAGATATCAAACAAACTCAGAAATAATTATATAATAGAATGTGTACTGTCTGGCATCTAAATCGACGGCGTATGGACAGACGAAAAGAGAAAACAATAAAAAGACCCAATCAATGAGGATTGAACCGTTGCCCTGCATTGGAAGAGTTTATCGGAAATAGGTAATGCGATAGTCTCATGACAACAACAAAACACATAATCTACGAGTAGTAATGAGTCGACAAAATCTTCCGTGTAAGATATTACTAGGTGTTGACCAGCCCGTCAGTTGGACAAAAACAAATCAGAGGCCGGCATTTGTATCATCCTCATGCATATTGCATGTGATTCTATAAAGGTCTGCCGATCCAATTTATATCGAGCCACCTGCTTCACGTCAAACTCTGAGAGATCTTTCTTCTTCTTTCTTGCCATTCCAAGCTAGTTGCTAATCACAATTAGCTTATTGCCTGCTCTCATATTTGTCAATTGTGAGATTTCGATGCCAGTTCCGTTTTGATTGTGTGTCAAGTACAATCATATGCTCTGAACAGGGATTTGAAATTATTTCAATAACGAAAAATCTCAAGACCCGAACGGGAATCGAACCCAGACACCTCCAGCATGGTGTTGCGCCATTACCGACAGAGCCAAGGATGGCCTCAAGAGTTCCTACACCATCCCAATGGAATGCGGCGTAGGCGGCTAAATGGCGCTAAGACAAAAGCTGGCAGTTAACACGTACGCCTCAAAGAAACCGTCGTCATTGTTTTGCGCGGAGAAAAAAAAGCTACGTGTTTCACGTTTCGAAAAGTCTCCTGCACCGAATACTTGCAAAGCGGGCTCGGGTAAATGAAATGTTGCCTTTGCAGAGTTAATTTATTCTACCACCCCACAAACGCAACACTGGCCTAAGGGGGGATTCATTTGTATTGCTGATTTACAGCGACATTTCAATTCCCACCACGAATGACTGATATTATGTTATTTTCGGGCATGCCTCTTCGCAAATTTGTTTTCCGCAGTGCATTGAAGTTGGTGATTCAATATTGCAAAGAGCGAAATCGATTAAAAACTCGCGAAATGAGAGACGATTTTGATAAATTCGAAATTTCTGTTAAATTTGTCCAAACCTTATATTTTTATTTAACACGGCTTCAGCATGTATTGTTTACACTGCGTGAATGTCATTATTAAATTTCAAGTAGTTTAAAAAATGCAGACAAAAGAATAGGCAGTGCGTGACAGGAGCACATTCTGAAGAATTCATACACTGACGATTAATTTTAGTTTATAATACGAAATCAAAGGTAGAACTAACAAACATATTCGTTGTTTTCTGCAACGAAATTGATTTGTAGTATTTATAAAGCTATTTAACTAAATAATGGCACACGCGCAACTGTCAAAAGCACTAAGCATTTATTAGGAGAAAACAATAAAAAGAGCTACAGATATTTTGTTACAACTTAAAAAGATACGTCTCTCTGGTGGTTGCATGAATGACCGACGGATCTACTATATCGACTCGAAATGTAATTCAAAATTAGTGCAACCACGTGGAGTTGTCCAGCGTTTTTTTTTTTATGTTTTTGACATGGTATTCGATCCAATATTTTATTTTGAAAAGCTGTTACTGAATCTGTGGTTGATCTCATTAGGCCATGGTGATTCCTAAGAAGATACTTGATATATGAGTATAAAGTTGGGAGTGACCCCGGCGTAGTGGTTAACATTCATACCTCTTACACCAAAGTCACGAATTCGAATCTCACCTCCGGACAAGTTACGAAAATACCCAAAAAAGGTATTTGAGTGACTACGACGGGAGATGAACCAGCCCAGGGCTGAAAATCTTGTTATTAAAAAGGAAAAAAAAGTATGAAGTTTTAACTCTCGACAGCGCTTTGTTTTTAATTTGGGATGAATAAATTATTCCGCCCATCCCAGCAGCAGCATCATCTTGTATTCGTACGATAAAAGAGAAACGGTGATTCGTTGGTCTTCACGAAATTCATTTCGTGCATTTTACAAAATGGTGTTATTATTTCATATAAAGCAATATCAATGTTTCATACAATATACGAGGCATTTGTTCTACGTTCAAAACATATGTTTACGAAACGAGTAAAAACTAATTTGGTAAAGATTTAAATATGGTCACTTTTCGGGAGGAACTTGGAATTCCACTATGCCACCTCAAGTAGCTAGTATGGTCAACAATTCTAAGAATATCCACCGAACATATAGTTATGCAAAATGATGAAGTTTGATTAGTTGCAAGCCAGGTTTTGGAAAATATTCGAATATGGCCACATTTCCGGTGGAACTCGGATCTCCCTTAATGGCCACCCTATATACCCTATCAGCATCGTTGAAAATGAAGTCCTCAATCGATTTCTAGCCTTTTTACGCCGTTCCCGATCCAAAAATATGCATCTTTAAGGATATTTAACAATTTTTTTCTTATACATTTAACTAATCATGTTTTTTGTTGTTGTTGCATGAAGACCGTTATCATTTATACTTAATGTTTAAAATTTATTAACATGCAATCCTATGAGTAGACAGCAATTTCTGCTAGAACCCAAGATGTGAAGAGAAAGTATTGTTCGGTCCGTAAGAGCACGGCAGGTTGTGAAATTGAATAGAAGTAGTTAAAATACAGTGAAGGGCATCCGATCAAGCAGAAAATCTCTTGCCTAGCTACCACAATCCGTGGTAAGCAAGGAGGAAGGGAGCCCCCTAGATAGGTAAAAGAGTGCCGGCTTGATCGTGCTCATATACTGCCAAAGGCACAGATCAGTTCTAGCGATGTGAAATTTCTGTTTTACGCTTCCCAAAGGCTACATGTGACAGAAATCAATTTCCAATTAGATGTCCGCATTGTGGTAGCAGGGCAAGAGATTGTCTGCTTGATCGGATGCCCTCCGCTCAATTTCAACTACTTCCCTAGTAGCACAATTGTTGCCATTCGGTTGAGATAACATAAATATGTCTTGCTCAGTCATAATCAAGTCACTACAACTAATTATGATGGTAGTGTGCTACTTGGGTTCTATTAAATTTCACAACCTGCCGTGCTCTTACGGACCTATGAATACTTTCTCTTCACATATTTGCTTCTAAAGACTGGACTCGGAAAAAATGAGACACACAAAAATGATCACCAAAAATTCATTTTAAATCGAATGCTTTTCAGGGATTAAATAACTATATTTTAGCTATGTATGCCCAACAAGCTGAATGCTCGTACATTTCTCTTAACACTGCTTATGAGATCTTGGGCGAGGCTTTGTCCATCTTCCTTACACAATTTCTTCCAGTTTTTCTTCAAAGCTTCATCGGTTTTGAATTGTTTTTACGCTTTTCTTCAACTTCTTCTTCATTATCACCCAAAACTTTTTGATCGGACGAAGTTCTGGTGTATTTGGCGGGTTCGCCTCCTTCTGGACCACATTAACGCTTCTGCAAGTATTCTTCTCGATAAATCTGCCCGTTTATGGTGCCGTTTGTAACGAACGGCTTGCTGTACCGTCCGCACTCGCAGATCGCCTGCCACAACAGGTACTTCTTCGCGAATTTGTCCATTTTTCTCTTCCGGAACTTTTCCGGAACCTCCATGTGGGACGTACCGACAAAAAACTCGAGCCCGGGGATTTGTTCGGTGTCCGCCTTGATATATGTCTCGTCGTCCATGACGAGACAGCCCAGCTTGACCAGTCACTCACGGTACAGCTTCCGCGCACGCAATTTGGCCACTGTGTTTTGCTTGTCAGTTGGGTTTGGCGCCTTCCTGACCTTAAAAACACGTAGCCCAGCCCGCTTCATGGTCTGCTGGACGAACCACTTCGACGAGTTGACCTTTTTGGCCACGTCTCGGGTGGAAAGGTTCGGGTTATTCTTAAAGTACTGCCTTATCTTCCGTGCCTTCTCTACGAATGCATCTTGAAAACTACTTGACAGATCGCAATAATTTTGCACATATAAACATAACACTCTAAACTAGTACTACCCAAAATTTCATTAATTTTTACACATGCGATAAAAAGTTACACCCAAAACAAAGTGTCGCATTTTTTCCGAGTCCAATCTCTAGCAGAAATGATGCATGTTCATAAGAAGGATACTTCCAATTTTCAAATAGTATTTTTCTGTTTTGTCATGGTCAATGTCAAACATTGATTAACGTCTTTATACGTCGTTCTCGATTCAAAAATATCCATATTGCAGGCTTTTTGACAGTATTTCCCACTCTTCACGGAGTTAAACTTAAATTAGGCACGGTTTGTCTAAAATGCTTCATGAAAAAGGGCCATGTATTTTTCAAGGTGCCTCCAATTTTCTGGTTCTACTTTAAAGAAGCTTTTTCGAATAGAAACTGAAAATACTAGTTTCCCCATACTGAAAAAGTATAAATCCCCTACGAAACTTCCAGTCAATAGTCGTCAATCGTCACAAAATCCAATTGGTCCAAACGTTGCACAAGATCTCATGAGTAGTGTTAAATAAAGGGTGATACGGTCAAAATTTGGTCAAGGGAAAACGCGTGTAAATCGGTGAAATCGTTTATTTAAAAAATCAAATTAAATTTCTTTTTCAAGTTCAATTAGTATAAAATTCAGGAAAAATATTCAGTTAGGCTTCCGCTATTCCAAATCCGGATTGCCGGGCCTAACGCTTGACCCCTGCCATCAGATTTTGTACAGCCACCTTGTCCACCTTCTTCGCCGCAGAAAGCCAGTTTGCCTTGAACTGCTGCTCGTCCTTAGCAGTTTTTTTGGTCTTCTTTAGGTTCCGCTTGACAATAGCCCAGTATTTCTCAATTGGGCGGAGCTCTGGCGTGTTGGGAGGGTTCTTGTCCTTGGGAACCACCTGCACGTTGTTGGCGGCGTACCACTCCATGGCCTTTTTACCGTAATGGCAAGATGCCAAATCCGGCCAAAACAGTACGGAACAACCGTTTTTCTTCAGGAAAGGCAGCAGACGTTTATTCAAACACTCTTTCACGTAAATTTCTTGGTTGACAGTCCCGGAAGCTATGAAAATGCTGCTTTTCAAGCCACAGGTACAGATGGCTTGCCAAACCAGATATTTCTTTGCGAACTTTGACAGTTTCGTGTGCTTGAAAATATCTGCTACCTTTCCCCTTCCTTTTGCCGTATAAAACTCCTGTCCCGGAAGCTGCTTGTAGTCGGCTTTGACGTAGGTTTCGTCGTCCATTACCACGCAG
This sequence comes from Aedes japonicus, assembly GCA_034211315.2. Lineage (NCBI taxonomy): Eukaryota > Metazoa > Arthropoda > Insecta > Diptera > Culicidae > Aedes > Aedes japonicus. The sequence continues at coordinate 190,016 of JASCZW010001746.1, forward strand.
TCAAACTTCGTCAGCATCGTCGTGTACAGCCTCCGGGATCGCGCTTTGGCCGTCGTATTTTGTTTATCATCGCGATTTGGAGTCACTACCTTCTTGTAAGTCGATAGTCCGGCTCGTTTTTTGGCTCGATGCACGGTTGTAGACGATACACCCAGCTTATTTGCGGCATCTCGGAGAGATAGGTTAGGGTTTCGCTTGAAACTACCAGCAACTCTCTTTGTCGTCTCAGCGGCTTCCGGTTTTCGATTTCCCCCCGATCCAGACTTCCTGGCTGTCGACAAACGTTCCCCAAACACTTTAATTACATTTGAAACGGTTGATTTGGCAACTTTTAGCGATTTTGCCAACTTTGCGTGCGAGTAGCTCGGATTTTCGCGATGCGCGAGCAAAATTTTGATACGCTGCTCTTCTTGCTTGGACGGCATTTTGACAACTGAAGAGTGAATTCCAAAATCAAAATAGGAGCAACATTCTACACACACACACCTTCAAAATGAGGGGTGTTCAGGTTTTTTAAATGCAAAATTGAAAGAAATACGTCAGGTTGATATTGACCAAATTTTGACCGTATCGCCCTTTAGAAGTCTCGTGCGTATGGGTATGGTAATAAAATTTAATTAAGCAATCATGGGGAAAGTTAAATAATAAAGATTGTACTCGAAAAAAATGCAACAGACAAAAATAATCACCAAAAACAAATTTCAAGTTCGATATGTTTCAGGGAATAATTAAAAACACATATAATGTTTTCGCAAAGTTGGTTTATGCAACCCGTTCTCCTAGTACATTTAACTAATCATGTTTTTTGTTGTTGCATGATGCACGTTATCAATTATAATGTTTGAAAACTGGAAATGTCCTTCTTATCATAATGCAGCCCTTGGAGTGGACAGTAAATTTCTGCTAGAACCAAAGATGTGAAAAGATAGTGTCGATGAGTCCGATAACGGCTAAATTCTCGCTCTTTGGACTTAACGCTACCCATCAAACCCTGTGCGCTATCGTTTTTACACACTTTGATCCACTCTTTCTTCAGATCCTTGTCGTTTTTGAAGATTTTCCCAGTTTTCCGGAGCTTGCCTATTGAGCGAAGTTCTGGCGAGTTTGACAGATTGGCCTTTTTCGACACAAAAACAAAATCTTTGGCTTCGTACCACTCCACCATCGGTTTTGCGAAACGGTACGATGCCAGATCCAGCCAAAACAGAGTGTCACTTTTGTGGAACCGGAGGCGGGGCATCATCTGGAGGCAGTATTCTTTATATGTTTGATCATTGGTGGTCGTTATGTACCCACAGATAGCCTGCCACGCCAAGTAGTTCTTGGCAAATATGTCGACCTTCTTCTTCGGGAACATCCAGGCAGGACTTGCCAACGAAAAGCTTCAGACCGGACATCTGCTTGACGCCCGCTATTATGGACGTCTCGACGTCCATTACGATGCATTTTGGCTGCAGCAGTCACTCGCGGTACAGCTTCCTGGCGCGGGATTTGGCCACCTTATTTTGATTATCGGTTCGGTTAGGCACCTTCGTTACAGGGTTCGGATTGCCCTGAACTAATTCCTCACCTCCTGGATTTTCCATGACCTCGCCCAGAATTCTTTGCTTAAGCACTTCTAGCTTGGAAGCCGATAACCACTTGACAGATTGTGATCTGTACTTGAACAGAAGAGCTGCTTGTTCCCCTGCAGAAGCTTGTATGTTTGAAATCTCTATTTGCACAACTCCTATCTGACACGTAAAGTTGTAAGCCGTCTCGTTTGACGATACATAGATTATTTTTACCGTGGTACTGTTTTTTTATTTTTTTTTTCTTAAGATGACGTATGGCAACGATTCACAAACCTTCACGATTCAATCATAATCATAATTCAAGGGCATTTGAGTCCATCAATCAATCACAGAATACAATTTATTTGTATAATTCAACGAATTCTTGCATTTAATTTACATTTTAGTACCATTTTCTGATATACAGGGTGAGTAAAAAATATTTGTGATTGTTTTGCAGTGCATTGCTCGAATTTGACACATGCTGGAATAAGCGTATTTGTGCCAATTACTATCTTGGTGTAGCATAAACAAATACAGAAGCTTACGGTTCACATTTCGCTGTGAAATCAAAGCCATTGTAAAGTGCAATAATTGTGTTTTATAAGCAAGGTAATCGTTAGGTATGTGTCGCGAAAACATTGAAAATTCCAATTTCGACTGTTCACGGACTGTTCATTAAAGAAAGTGGACACCTGTTTATCAATGATTAAAGTTAAAACTAAACAAAGAATTTTCGCTCAGTGTGTTAAAATCATTGTTTACTTTGGCAACACACCTGAGAAATCGAAAAAAGTGATAAATTTCGAGCGATCAGTTTATCAACTCGTCGGATCAGTTTATCAACTCGTATATTAATTCTGCACAAATGGTTTTCCGGAAAATTGCCGTTTTGAGAATTGTCAAAAAGCGTGAAGTGTTCAAGATTGTTTAAAAGTTTAACAAAAAAACGAGTTCTTTCGAAGATTTACCGAAATCTGGACGCAAAAAGGGACATCGGACAGCAAAAAGGAGCTGGCAGCGGTGTTCCGTTAGCATAAACCGTGTTCCTTTCGTGAAATTGCCAAAAAAGTGGACATTTGCGCCGGAACTGTGCAGAATAATGCGTAACAATATCAGAACCTATAAGATGTAGAAAGTGCTCAAAAGGACGGATTCACAGAAAACATCTTCGAAAATACGGTCACGGGACTTTTACGTTCTCCTCTAAATACCGCTTTGATTGACGATTAGACGTACGTCAAATTGGATACCAGTACACTTTCGTGGTAATTTTTTAACGCTGAGCAGAGGACAGATGTGTGATACATCCGAACCGAAAAATTTGGGAAAAATGTTTTAGTGTGGCAAGCCATTTGCTCCCGTGGCTTATATAGTTCCTCATATTTCACAACGGTATAAATTACAGAAAATAATGCTTCAAAAAACGGCTTCTACCCATCTTCCGAAACCATACGGATTCTTCATTGTTTTGGACGGATCTGGCATCTTCTCACTACGCTTTCGCTACGCTGGAGATGCTCAAGAAGGAAAAAATCGATTTCGTCGAAAAATGCCAAAATTCTCCAAACTGCCCTGTCCACTTTTATTAATGAACAGTCCTTACGAAAGAGAACTACGAGAACCATATATCCAGCAGAAAATACGGTCTTTTCATAAATTATTCGTGGTTCTCCAGCATCACAAAAATACCTTTTTCGAAATATGCGTTTAGTTTCCCAAAACTTACTATTAGCCAACAAGACGATTCTATAAACAGCATAAGAAATAGGGGAAAATGATTGAAAAAGTCATCAGGATTTGGAAAGGACTAGGTAGGTGGATAATGGTCCAATAGCTGGTTCGATCAATTCACAAGTCACGAGTGGTGGATGATGAAGCATCTGTTTTACTAGTGCAGATAGTGCAGTGTAGATAAATACCACACGCGGCCGGACACGACTGATGTATCGCAAAATCGATTCAATTTAGTTCTACAGAGTTCCAACAGGCAAAACACTGATATTAATCGCCTATATTGTAATTCTGCTATTTCATGTATAGGTGGCGCATCGAGCATGAGATTTAATCACCGTGAATGGATTTGGCAACACCACACAAACCACAAACTTTGAAAATTGATATTTTTCAGAAACAAAATTTCACAATTTTAACACTTGCTACACCAAAACTTTCATCCTGTAAAGGCGAACGATGACAACTAAAAGTTAAACGACACTGCATTCGACGCAACAAATCCAATTTAAGATGGGTAAAAACACGAATTAGTGGCGATCCGAAAAGTAAACCAAACAATATCCATGCACATACACATACACTTCATGTACTAAAGGCGTTTGTAAAAACAAAATGTATGGACAATTTCCATTGAGTCATTGATGTGAACAGCTACTACATTAGTGTACCCACACCTGCACCCATACATACATTTCTCTTAATTATATTGTTATTACATTTAAAAAAACAATAAAGTTATGACTAATTATTCAATCACGGATAATTATTCCTCACCCTGTTATGAATGATCAAACTGAAAACCAAATATAAAATATTAGGCTGGAACAATCGGCGAAGGTAACAAGCTCAACTTTAGGTTACGCAAACTTCAAGTTCAAATAACGACCTCAAAAGTGTAGCTGCATTGGACGCTAACGCCTTGTTATGGAACTTTTGATTACTTGAAAAATATACCACGGATTGTACAAGTGTCACTATATATACATACAAACTCAGTCAGGCTCTGTGAAAACTGTCAGGTAAAATGCGAGGCAAGTATTATTTATTCCATCATCAAAACTTTTGTCATCTTTCAAGGTCATTAAAATCGTCATCAATCTTCAAAGCAATCAATAGAACTGTAGCATCTTCTCTGACTTCATGGAAGCAATGGGATGGTTCCTATTTTTCAAGGAAATGTAAATGTTATCATCAAATGTAGCATTATTATGTACCAAATTTGAATAAAAAATTTGTATAATAATCCGCATCCCTTATATTTGCACACTTCTCACGCCTCAAATGAAAGGTTATTCTTTCATTTGATGCTGAGTTAGACGAACAATACCCTCTCTGACTACACCCGTGTCACACGTACTATGGCCGTAGTAACAAGTAACGGCCATTAATCAATTCTTTCTGAGCGGGTCGGATTAATTTGGGACTGCCAGCTGCAGCAATTCACAAACATCAACGTGCGTTCCGTATCTATACGGTTGGGAAATCTCCGGGAATTATGCTGTTTTCCGTTTCCCCATCTACTGATTCGTGCATGTCGTCTTGGGATGATTCCCATTGACTAATGTGTTATTCGGAGGGTCCGTCTTTGATTGCTACACAAATTGGTCCTGTCGATGGCTTTTTCTCCGGCACTCCTACTGTAAGTATCTTGCAAATTGATTCGCTAAGTAGGGTTCCAAACATACTTATTTACTTTGGACGATGAGTCAATCAGTCAGCGCTAGAAGACCGGCCTCTTCAAGCTTTTACTTACAGTACCAACCGGACTGGCTTTTGCGCTTCTACTGAGTTGTCTAAATAATATATAGGACTCTATTGCGGCAAGAGCTGGAAATGCGGGGAGAGAGCATTCGTCTTCGTTCTGCCTAGTCAATTCATCTTGGAAGCTATCGCCCACCCAACCGTCATCATCGGACTGACGAATGCTGGGGGATGGGAAAATATACAATAATTCAACTCGGCTCCCTGGGTGTTCATCTGAACAAACACTTACTTTTGGGTGCGAAGGGTGGACGACCGAGAAAATCGTTATGCCGATGATCATGAATGAATAACATTTTCCGGCAAATTTGGGGCTCGGGTAAATATTAACAGTCACTTTCCAACCACGTGTGTAAATCTCGGTAAGGACACACGCCTAACTAAATAGGTAGACAATGAATCAGGATTTGGAAAGGACTAACTGGTGAGTGATCAAACTTGCTCGGCAGAGAGTTTGCTGGTTTCAGGTTGCGAACATGGAACTTGAGGTGGGAAGAGGGTGGTTGTGAAATTTTGTATTTGAAATAATATTTAGTCGAACTTGAGCATCTCCAGCTATGTGAACCATCACAATTTGGAAGGAAATTTAAATACCACAGTTCCATCATCACACGAATGTGAAAAAATATACCTTGTCCGCCCACGAACTATAATTTATGCGTGTTTTGAATTGCTCTTTCTGGCTTGACAAAGTTTTCAGGTCAAGGCAATAATGTTACTTTGGCAATGTAACCACAAAACGATAGTATTTTGCCTCCCACTGTCTTCAAATAAGATGAAAATAATTGCAACAAGTAGGAGGAAGTCCCAGCGCCGAATAATATGCCAATAATAAGATGATTTTCTTTTAAGCTGGTACGTGGGTTCTTAAATTGGTCTGTAGGTCAACAGATTAAAAATGCTTGTCGAGACGCATAAATCATTATGATGAATTGAGTCTAGCAACATCCATACTCATCACATAAACGTATAAAAAATAAACTCACATGCCTTGACGTAATGAAGTCGGCTAGAATAGAAGAGGGCACTCATCTGCCCTGTTTACACTGAGAGCTATTTTCTGGCCATTTCAATCAATTAAACGCCATAAAATGAAGCTGTCATTTATATAATCCCCAAGCTGTACCATTGCAAAATATCAAGAAAGCGAAATGGAAATGTTCTGTGAATGGAAAGAACTTGTGAAGAAGACATCTCGCATGTCGGCTTGGGGAAAAGCATGTACGTGTTGACATCGAAGCAGCTCAGAGAATGAACATGAGCATGATTGACCGCCCGAGGTTACAACTCGTTTCACTCAGAGAACCTACAGATGACGTTTACTACTAACACCCAAAACTGGTGATCCCAAATTAAAGCGCTGGCCACACCCGAACGAAGGTGCAATAAGGATAAGGTAGGAGTGTTGATGTTTTACAACTTTATGGGAGAAATACTGAGAAATCTTTTGCACTTCAACGAGAAACCACTGTAGGCAACATGATTCGTTTTGGTAAACGATAACAACGTCAGCTACGTCGTTTTCGGAACGACTATAGCGTACATATCGGATATACATTAACAAAATAGTGTTCTGTTTTAACTGAAATGTTCGACTTTATGTGAACTAATCTCATTATCTCGATTTCGAAGAAATTTGCGAACTTTTCCAGGAATAGGTTTCATCACACCCCGGCGCACATTATTCTCATCTATTGTTTTGGCAGTCTTATTCCACTTGGTCCTCAATTCGTTGATGCTTTTAACGACACTGCCATTCACCTTCAGCTTCCTCTTCATAATAGCCCAAAATTTCTCTATCGGTCTGAGCTGGGGACAGTTTGGCGGGTTGAGTTCTTTCGGCATAAACTGAATCCCGTTGGTTTCATACCACTGTAGCACTGTTTTACTGTAATGACAGCTTGCAAGATCTGTCCAAAACAAGACAGGTTCATTGTGGGATCTGATGAATGGCAATATTCGCTTTTGGAGACATTCCGTTCTGTACAGCTCTGAATTAAATGTCTTATCAGTGATGAAAACCATGGTCTTTTTACCGCATTTACAGATGCCTTGCCAAATCATGAATTTACGTGCAAATTTATCTGCAAACACAAACTTGAATTTGGCAGGAGCATCTCCCCGAGCCGTAGCCAAGTAAAATAGATACGATCATGATCCACGAGGAGACAGACATTGAATGTTGTCAACACCTGGTCATACAGTTTTCTGGCACGGATTCTTGGCCACATTTTTCTGCTTTTGATCCCTATTTGGTTGTTTTTCAGGCACGGTATGACTTGAAGCCTTCCCGGATACGAATCTGACGCACGGTACTGCGTGCAGCGCGAAACTTTTTGGCCAAATCGCGGTCTGAAATGATGGGGTTTGCCTTAATGTTTTTTTTTATTTAGGTGACTTTTAGCCACCTGGGCTAGTTCGTCACCGTTGCTTTAATGTTCTTGATGACTTTGTTCCGCAGTTGACGGTTGACAATACCCGCCCGACGCCTGATTTGAGGCTTGCGACCCGCTGACAAAGTTTATCTGTACTTTTTCAAAACACGTCACACGGTATTTCGTATTAAAACTTTTGATGTTGTTGTTGTTATAGGAAACACACAAGATGTCATAGTTTACAAATTTGACCACTAGGGTCACTGTAAGTATCAAAAATGTTTGTCCCAATACTAAATGGCCCACACCTTAGTACAGTATTCAAATATAAGTAGCGATTTTCGATTCGAACCGATTTATACCAACAGTAAGGATGCTGTCGAGAGCGACCCCAACGAATAGTTTTCATTCAAACTTTCCACATCTAAGTAACGAGTTCAAATCTGATCCCCGAAACAAGTAAAACGGTGTTTGAGTAACAGGAGATGAATCAGTCTGAGGCTAAAGATCTCGATATTCATGAAAAAAAAACTAAACAAAAGGATGCTGTCGGGCTACTCACAGCATGTAGAATTTGGAAACCCAGCATCGTTTTGATTTTGGGTACATTTTTTCGGAAGAATATGGAGGTACAAATTGGAAAACTTAAAATTGGGAGCGTTACAAAAGTGGTCAGACTTTGAACGTTAATAACTTCCTCAAAATCTTCCTGCGGATCTTCTGAAACATTCAGTAAACATTGTTCTTGATTGTGAACTTTTAAAAAGACCACAAATAAGAGGTGATGTCTTAATACTTATACTATGTTCACCAAATGCACAATATTTCCCTATCACAGATTACAAATTCAATAGAGGTATATAGACGTGCATCTTCACCACATGCTTCGTCATGCGCTGTTTGACGGTTGAGCAGTGAAATTCGTTTTCTCCGTTGCGTTCCGATCTTCGTTTGGACCCACCAGTGGTAATCCAACTTAGATATTGTTTCTGACGCTATTCGGTAGTCTAGTGTTTCGTTCTCTTTTCGCTCGTTCGTTCGTGCCGCGATTTAAGGTGCTCCTCGTGCCTCTCCGACGCTTGGCAACCTGCTCGAGGTGACGCGCCTCAAAGTTGGTTGCAAACCCATCGACACCGATCACTGTCACCGAGCGATGTCACGTCGAGCTTGCGGCGATGCAAATCCGTCCTCTGTTTAAGCTGTGTAGTATGGACTCCAAGATCGTCTGCTCAACCTAAGTAGATTTCAAGACGGTTCCTGAAATTGAAGCAGCTCGAGTATTAAACTTACGAAACCTCCGGAAGCAAGCAACTGAAGTTGGTTATTTGTGGACTGCCGGATTACCCGCCGGAGGCTATCGTCGAGGAACTGAATCGGCTGAAGCTCAAGCCGATCAAGGTGTTTCCCATGAAACGTTCCGATTCAGGAAACCATCTGGAGAAAGGCTCGGTGAAAATGAATGGTCTCCGCGAAGAGCGAGCTCTTTTCAACATTACTATTGAATGGGAGCCATACTGCCCAAGAAGCCTGACGCAATGTCCGAACTGCCTTTTTTTGGCTATGGGACAAGGAAATGTCGCATGAAACCGCGCCGTGGCAAGTGTGTAGGATCGTATGAAACAGCGAGATGCGAACAAAATGTAGGAGTCTGCCAAGCCCAACCGTGTCAGCAAATATCTAATTCGACTCCGTAATATCAACAATCAATATGCAGCTAGCGATTTGAAATTGGTTCACTGTTGTAGAACCCCTAGTTCCGAACAACACGTTGCATTCTGCACCTTGCTATACACTCTTGCGGTTATCATCACCTTTCGGCACTAGTATCTTTGGATTTGTTTTGATTCGCTATGTTATTTTGACAGAATATTTGAGAGTGTGTTGGTGAGAGTTACGTTATTAGGGGCGAATCCTTAAGCTTGGGACCGAGCTTGGGACCGGTGTGTTAGTACTTCCTGAGCCAAGAAATATATTCATTTTCTTCAGGACTATCCATCCGCTGGTAATATCATTCGACGTCAATACCAACGTTCTGGTCTCCCTCATCGGAAGACCAACATTAATCGTCTTGAAAAACATTGAAGCCTGGTTGATGAATCAAAGAAATCGAGAATTTGCTAACAATCTTCGCTCACTCTCAAGCTGTGCAAAGCCATTTTGGAAGTTTACTTAAATCCTTAAAAATAAGCCGAGACCTATCCCTCCTCTTTCCTCTCCCGATCAAAATACGGACCCGTCGCTACTAATAATAGCTGTTGAAAAAGCCAATGCACTTGGCCAGCACTTTGTGCATTCCCATAAGGTAGGCCATGTCATGGTGAGTGCACACTAGCCTGTCATTCAGGAAGCAATCTCTAGAGTCGCTGAATCTCCCAGGGTTGTCCCTGACGAGTCAAGAATAACTGCTGATGAGGTGATAGCAGCCATCAAATCCAAAAACATGAAGGCCGCAGATGTCGATGGAGTGTTAGTTTAAGGCAGTCGGAGGATTTGTTGACTGGACAAGGGTTCGTGGAATCGCCAGTCCCTTGTCATGTGAAGATACGTGGCCGTAGTCTTCCAAAGGTCCTCATTGAGATCGACTGACCCTGCTACAACAACAAGGTTCTTATCACATCGCATCATCTGGCAGCGGTCTTCAACAAATGCTTGAGCTTGGCTACTTCTCGTCTCGTTGGTAGTTAGCTAAAGTTATCCCAATCCACAAGCCTGGCAAAGACCCTACCAGTGCAAAAAGTTATCGCCCCATCAGCTTATTATGCTTCATCTCGAAGCTATTCGAAAAGCTGATCTTCAGCCGTTTGCTGGAGTTCCCAAACCAGAATAACATGATGTACATATAACATATTCCTTCCAGAGCAGTTCGGATTTAGGAGAGGCCCACCCAGTAGTCAAGGGTTACTAACATCTTAAGGCGGAGCAAGTCCCATTCCCATTAGTTTAATATCTTCACGTCAGACGCCTATCGGGTGGGGGTATTTTGCCTATGTTCACAGACGACACTGTCATCATCTACAAGGGTCCGACTACTTTAACAGGTAAAAGATTTGTATCAATGCAGCAAAACCACCATCACATCAACATAAGGTCCTCCCTTTCCCTTAGAAATAGTCTTGCTATCCACAAGCAAATTACCCTTCCGCTTAGCCAGTCTGGGAGACATGCGCTAAGTAGTACCATGCTAGGCTACAAATCATTCAGAATAATTTCCTGAGAATGATTCTGAACAATCCCCCGAGGACAACAAACTCCGAAATCTATCGCTTGGCTGATCTTCAGGTGTTGGAAGAGCGGAGAACGTCAACCCTGATTAGTTTCAGAGAGTCCTGTGTCAGATCTCCTCAACAGATCATCCGTGCACTTTTATTTTGAGTATGCAAAATCAAATGCTCCCTCTTGTGGGAAAAATGTAAATTGATTGGTTCAACCAAATGTATCAAATTAGATTAGAATAAACTTAGATTAAAACTGACGGGACCCTCTGGTTTACCACTTAAAATGTGAAATATTTGTAAAAAACATTATCTATTGAATCCTAGAGGGTTTGAGCTGGTTAGTGGAATATCTGTAACTAGAAATTAGAAGAAAAATCAAAAAAAGGCGAGTTATTAGTACGAGACACTGAAGAAGTCTGCACATTGTAGACGAAATACGCGTATCTGTCGAAGATAAGCAAAGGTAGTTGGAATTAAATGGAAGATACTAATTTTTCTTCTAATTTCTAATTATCTATTGATTTCAGTGGACTCTTGATGTTCAAATTTAATGACTACCATAGAAAACTATCACACAACCACACGGCCAGCCGTTTCAAATCAGTTTTGAGTCGTTTTTGACTCACTATCGTCAAAAGTGGAGTCACTCAAATTTGAGTAAATGTTACTGGCATTGACAAGTCGACATATCAAAAACATCGACTCAAATCAGATGGATGTTTTGAAACTGAGTTGAAACGGCTGGCCGTGCAGGGTTGCGATTTCTCTGGGGAGAATCTCCCGAGAGCACATTTCTCTCATCTTTGGTGACACATTTCTCTCTCTTTGGTGAATCTCACTTAGTCTCTACGGAGATTTTTTTCTGACACCATGCAGAGATTGATCGACACAGCACGGGAGAGCGAGAGAATTGTCAGTTCGCTGCCTGAGCGCTCATCCACTCACTGCAGTGGGGGTAAAAGAGCAAAAAAGGACTGCACTGCACTGACGTGAGTGAATGAGTGAAACCTAGATCTAAATATCACGAAAAAATTGCTGGAAACGGGATGAACATTACGAAATAGGGGCCCCAGATAGCCTAGTCGGTAAAGGAATGGGACTAACAATCCGGAGATGCTGGGTTGACTCCCAGTCCAGTCGACTTAAAAAGATCTCGACTTCACTGGGCAGAAGATTATTATTGTGCTTGTCATACAATTTACAAATTCATGCTTCGAAAGCTATCAATTTAATAACTGTGGAAGTGGATCTAGAAAGTTGAGTGCCTGGCTATTGGCTTATTGCGATAAGCAAAATAAGCTAATAGCGATAAAGAAAATAAATAAGCTTGATATGCTGAAAAGAAGAAGAAGAATAACATTACGAAATCAGTAACATTGTAAAACAATGTTCAAATTCATGTGTTGGGGTATAAATGCAGTTTTTCACCAGGGCGACTCTCCCCGTTGAAATAACTCTGCTCACTTCGGTGCTCCGCAGAGCACTCACACGCTCCGGGCTATTGTCAATCATCTCACCTAAGAATAACCACCTTGTTCTGGTCCAAATGCCAAAATACGATCCGCATTACAACTGAATTGTATTATAACATTATAATTGTATTGTAACAGTCAATGACCAGTTTATGAATTTTCAGTGAATTAAAGTCTACAACTATGATTCAACACTCTTGATTCCCAGAAATCAATTGTACTTCCACGTATGACGACTCGTTTGGGACATATTTTGAATTTTAAAACAGTATCTTCCAAAATTACCCCAAACTACCCTACAGCAGGCAGACAATTTTTCAGCCCAACCCGTTCTTGAGAATCGAAAGATGGTTTCTCCGAACACGAAGCCATCACTGTCAATCTTCTAAATTTTGGCTTCGGTAGCAAAAAGTCAAACAATCGCCAAGGCTAGCTTCGATGCGGTGTCGGCATCAAACATAATATGACGAAAAAAAAATGATATCCATCCTGACAGCATAAGCCCTTCTCGATGGAAATCAAATATTCTGCCTCCTCCGTTGAATGTTCTGGGGAGCATACACCAGCAGGTATAACGATACTCGCCTTGTAGTTCGTCTGAGATTTTTCTATAAGAAGCATCCTAAGTCGCAATCCCATCGTAAATTGTATGAACCGAATGCGTTGCTATCAAATTCTCTCGCTGCTTGGATTCATTTTAGGAATTGTGTGTGTGGTTGTTTGTGTGACTGTGTGGTGGATGAAAGATGAGGATAGGCATGTGGAGAATGCCGATAAAAACTAACTTTTACGAGGCTTAACCTAGATTGAGTTCGGCGGGGGTGAATCGTTGTTGATGAGTGGTGTGGAATTATCTTTTCGTTGGTGGATTGTCTGTTTGGAGGGTTCATTGCGTAGGGACACTTCTAGTAATAATTGCACCGCTCGAAATGGATTCTATTTTACGAATCATCGCTCACACTAGCACCATCTTATCTGATATAGATCATTCCCGAAAAGACGTGCTGAATGTTAGGCCATGCGTGAAAACAAGCATCCTTCTCAAAAAGAAAACTTTTCCCAAGAGAATACTAACTTTCCAATTTACACATCTGACAACATAAACATCTAGAGTTTGATGGTGTGAATAAATGTTTTCTTGTCATGGATGATGAACACGTGTCATCCGAAAGAAGGGGGTTCAATTTGGAATGAGGTCTTTTCCGGGCTAAACTTGATGTTATCGATTACACTCGCATTATTATCCTTTCTCAGAAGATATTTATTATGATGTCCTTATTCCATAAGGTATAGTTAGTTCTTTTGGAAACTGGATTCTCTTCTAAAATATTTCAACAGAGCTTAGAGTCTTACACATGTTCTTGCCCTGGATTGATTTCAATAGTTGTGTTTTCTTAATCCTGACCCTTGAGCCATTAGTATAATTATATAGCAAGAACTGTCATACCCAAAGTTTAAAAAAAGTAATGAATTTCAAGTCATAACAAATTCTTAGACCAACAATTTCCAGCAGGAGATTTCTCCTACGAAAAAGTTCAGAAATGCTTCTTATTTTTTATTTCTGGGAGGTATCCAGAGAGGTTCTAAGATGTTCCCAGAGATGTTTTGAGATGCTTTGAGAGAAGTTCTGAGATGCTTTCAGAGTTATTATGTTATGATCTAGAATTGATCTCGATGCCTCCAGAGTACTTATTTATTTTTGGGTCCCTAACGAGAAACATCGTGTAATTTGAAATTGTTTTGGATGCTCTTAGATCAATTCTAGGATGCTTCGAGTTGATCGAGTTGATAAAACCCGATAAAACGAGTGATCGAGTTGATAAAACCCACCACCTCTCTAGGATTTGCAGTTCAAATTTCTTCAGGTTAAATCTGCTCTTGTACAAAGCATCATGTTCCTAGGTTTCACGTTTCCATGTTACAGAAACGACAGATATCTGGCCAATGTTTTTCAAATTATTACTAGGCCAGTATAGGTACGAAGAACTCTCTTATTGAACTCCAAAAGCTATTGACTTATTGTAGCATTTGGAATTATAAACCTTTTCGAATGAACACACTTTGTGGTTATCACCCAGTTGATCATCACTCTATGTTCTTCTCAAGGTTTCAGTTCAATATTTATGGCACAGTATGATATACCACAGAATGGTTCTGGGCAAGTAAACTGTGCATTTGAAGCTTGTTTGCCAAGCTCGTCTGCTTTTTCATTACCTAATGGCACAGTGTCCCAGAGGCCAGTACAAATTTACAGAGTTCTCATGGCATACCTTTCGCAGTGAAAGAATGCAAGTTTGGATGTACATGTATAACTACTCAATGCTTTGAGTACTGCTTGGCTGTCTGTAAAAATACAAATATTAGTATGTAGATATTTCCTCTTCAGACCAACGCTAACACATTTTATTATAGCAAACATCTCCGCCTGGAAAACCGTTGGATAGTTTCCCATCGCCATTGAGATTCCTACCCCAGGGCCGAAGATTCCTTCCGTTTCTTTCCTATTTTTGAGCCATCTGTGAAAAATTTATGGAACCATGAATAACAGTGGGACTTCCGATTACCCAATCCATACGTGACATCTCACATATGATGTAAGGGATATCATGGTTTTCCACAGGTTTCATCCAGTCTCCATTTATATACATCACTGGCCCTGAAAGCATTGTGAAATGCTCAGGTGACTGACTAAGTCACCAGACTTGAAAGTTTTCAACCGCTTGAGTCTCTTTTCCGCTTCTAGTTGCACGTATTCGTGCAAAGGCAGCAGAGTTAGAATTGCATCTAACGATGTTAATGGAGTGCTGCGCATCGCTCCCGTTATAGCAACGGTCAGTTTTTTCAGTGCAGTAGCTTCTTTTGGTTTTGGCCACCACACATGGGAAGCATACGTTAGTTTTGGAAAAAATATGAATGTATAAATTCACATTATCATTTTTGGTCTTAAACCCCATTTTCTGCCAAATGTTTTGGAGAATAACCAGAAAGCACTGCTTGCCTTGTCGATCACAAACTCAACATGAACATTCCAGTTCAGGTTACCATCCAGTATCACTCCTAGGTATTTCACCTGTTCACTAAGATGATATTCCAATCCTGCTCTTAAAAGCTGAATCTAAAATTTACCTGGTGAAAGGTACAATTACTACTTTTGAGGGATTTATGCTAAGGTCCTCCTGAATACACCAAGACTGGGAATATTTTAGGCCCCATTGAATTCTCTCTGAAGTGATATAGTCAAATTTTCTCCTCACTATGATGACTATATCGTCTGCAAAATCTACAACCTCTAGCCCTTTTTCCTCTAGGCTTGTTAGAAGATCGTCTACAACTAAGGACCACAAAAGTGGTGAGAGGACTCCTCCTTGGGGACAACCTTTCGTTGCCCATACTGTAATAGACGAACTTCCCAGCTCTTAAGTGATTTTTCTTTTTGCAAGGCTGGTGTGAACCCAGTCGATTATGTTCACGTCAAAGTTCCTTTCCTTCATGGCACGAGCCATACACGAACAAGAAGCGCTGTCGAAAGCTCCTTCAATCTCTAAGAAAGAACGAAGTGCTATTTCTTTTATCGAAAGAGCTTTTTCTTCCTTTGAAACCACAGTATGCAGTGCCGTAACTGTTGGCTGGTAAGCAAACTAGTACTGATAGTGTAACTGGAACTTGTTCATGTAATTTGACTTGAAATCATTCAGCACTTTTTCCACAGACTAATGGGTCTGAGTGATTTAGGAGGCACTTCTTAAATCGCCTATCTCGCTTTCCTATTTTAGGTATAAAGATAACTTTTACTTGTGTCCATGAAGATGGAATATGGCTGAGTCTCAAACTTGCCTTAAAAATCTCAATTAATACGAGATCAACAGTGCTTTGCCGTTTTGAAGCAATGCTGGAAATATTCCGGCCGGTCCTGCAGCTTTGTAAGGCTGAAAAGATCTCAACACATTTTCTACCCTGGTTTTTTTAAAGACTTGATCAGCCAAGTCTATGGTGGGGTTTTCTGTTTAAACATACATTTGGAGTGTCCTTGAAGAACATTTCTCACCTACAAGTGATCCATCACTGATTGGATCTACACACAAAACTGATACAGGAAAATGGATATCCATAATCAACTTTAACGTTCCACTAGGAGTTTTTGTAAAAATTCCATCCTCATTTTTCAGATTTCCAAGTTCAATCGTATGATCCTTTGAAAGAGCCATCTGAAGTCTTGCAACTTTCGGAGTGTTGTTTATGTTTTCACACGTTAGAACTCAGGATCCTAGTTTGGATTTTCTTTTTTCTTTATTGTATCCTGTAAGTGCATTCCTATAGAAGGTCCAATCTGAGGTTCTTTTTGCTTTATTAAACAATCTACGAGACCTTTTACGGAGACGTTCTTTACAATTTGCAAATCTTTCATAAGTTGCGTTGTTGCACATCTAAGATTTCTTGTCTAGAGCTATGTCCATTTAGAATCCGGAATAATAAAATCATCTGTATCTCGATAACGGATTGACGTATAAATAAGTTTAATACATCAAAACACTGTACTTTTACAAAAAATAACAATACAAATCATTTCTCTTCGTTTGTAATGAAAATTCACACTTTCTTCTTTATTCCTCCCATCAAACGCTGCACACCTTCGGAGTCAACTACCTTGGCACATTTGTTCCACAATTTTGGCGTTTTTCCACTTTTCTTAAGCTTCTGCTTCATTATTGCCCAAAATCTCTCGAGGGGCCGGCACTGCGGGCAGTTGGGTGGATGTATGTTTTTATCGATGAAATCTATGTTATTATCGCAGTACCACTGGAATCTGGTCAAAACTTCACGGGACCTTTATGGGCTTTAACGAAAGGTAGAATGCGGTTTTTCAGGTATTCTTCCTTGTACAGCTTCGAGTCCATCGTCTTATTCATCACGAACACTTTGCTCTTTGATCCCCAGCTGCATATTCCCTGCCAAATCGTCAGTTTTTCGGCAAATTTGTCCATAAAAGCAATCTTAAACTTCGCAGGAACATCTCCTCGTACCGTCGCCATGTAGAACTTTGACCAGGAAGCTGTACGAAATCCATTTTGACGTAGGTTTCATCGTCGATGAGCAGGCATCCTTGGTACTTCGTCAAAACCTGCTGGTACAATTTCCGAGCTCGAGTTTTGGTGACGAAACTTTGCTTCAACGTTCTGTTTGCTTGCTTGCTGGCTCGATGAGAACAATATCCTGCTCGCAAACGAATTCTTCGAACGGTACTACAAGTAGCAGCGTATTTTTGTACGATTTCATTATCTGATAGTCCAGGGTTTGCTCTGATGGTTCTCAAAACCTTCTGGTTCAGCTTGCGCTCATATGTTCCACTACGACGCTTACCTTGAGGAACTCGATCCACGCTCTTTCGCTCCCTGAGACGTTTGAGCACATCATACACGGTAGATTTGGCGATTTTCAACGTTTTTGCGTTTTTTATTCCGGACCAGCATTTCAAAATTTAGGTACGTTTCCCTTATTGCATATTTCTATATTATTTGATGAGAGATATTCCAATAAGCACTCCCATCGACTGTTGATATCCGAACTACTCCACACGGTATGATGCGCGTTGTCATCACAGGCAGTGATGAACGACTTGTTGTTAGCTCTGCAGTACTGGACAACTGAGTCGATCTCAGGAGGAGGCACTTCCGGAGCATCACCTGGAAAATAGGCTGAAGCCACTATGACCTAAGTTTTTCCTCTGGTGATAGGCACCTCAACCATGACCGCAACAATATCCCGTTTGAAGAATTCTGTAATGGGATGGCAATTCAGTGTTTTATCAACCAAAACTGCCCAAGTAACAATTTTAGTTTTATTCCAGCCGTATAGCACTCCTTCCGGCTCTTTTGATAACACTACATTCAAAACTGTTTTCTCCACCAACTCCTCCTCTGTGCATCTTTCAAGCCGAAATGTGTACAAAGTGGCCCACGCTAAAGACGGTTATGAAAACAAGTTAATAAAACCTTCATCAAACCTATTGGCTGCCATCAAAACCAGCATAGGGCCAAATGGCCACAGTTGTCAAACTGTACTGTGTGGGTTTTTGCTGTTCTGCTTTGTTTGATTATCTGCTCTTCTGATTCATTCAACAGTAAATAATATCTAAGAAAAAGTTCTAGTGTTTTTATTTAATAGCAAAATATCCAAAACAAATTGAAATTTTATGTTGCGTATCATGCTCCAAATTATATGCGCATTTAATTTTATGGTGAACATTGGCACGATAAAAGCTGAGAACTAATACGCCTCGGAAAAAATGCGAGTATACAACAACAAAAACCAAATTGAAACAAATATATCCGATAATTTAGTCATGAATATCCTTAAAATTTATGGAATTCAATCCGGTTATCTAAATGAATGCCAAAATTTGTCTCCGATCTACAGTTCATACGAATTAAATTTAATATTTGATGTATCTATTTCTCCACATTTGAATGATTTCTTCTATTTCAATATGGCGATTGAAAGAAATCACAGTTTTTCCAAAAAGCCAATATATCTTCGCAATGGCTACTATAAAACTATTTGGTCATTTGTGACTTCCCCTAATGCCAATTAGCCGTTTATTGCAATTTACTGGAGGCAAAATGGTTTCAAAATGCTTTTTCAACTGACCATAATAAGATAATATGAATGAGCCCTATAACGGCATTTCAAAACAGCATTTTACGTGTTTATAAAGTCAAAATAAAACCTGTGATAGGAGTAAAAGATATTTAGAAGACAAGGTTTTAAGATCGTTGTAAAGAAGTTGTGTAGATTCTCATAAACCTGACTAAAATAATTAACCTATTGGCACCTCTTGGTATCATAATAAAACCAAATTGATTTCCAGTGGCGTTCATAAAACTTTAATAAAACTAAATTACGCTGGATGTCTTTGGCAATGTTACTTGGGCGCAGTTCCTACTCTCAGGCGTACTCTGCTTTTCATCATAGAACAGCTTACAGTCCTGGGTTTGAACACCAAGTATTTTACCTTTAATGCTCTTTCTTGCAAGTGCGGAGAGCGATGTTTTTAATGGCCAGAGCAATAAGCTCTGCATTTACGTATAGAGTAAGAGACCCAGTTAGCCAGTTTGCTGAAATTTGATCCTTACATTCAAGAGACAAATTACCTTGCTTGTTGCTATATTTTGTAAACTTAGGGTTTACTACATGTCTTTGCACCTCTACTTTTTGTAGAAGATCTCCTTGCAGAGTGTCAAGCTGCACTGTCGAAATTTTGAGTTATGGATAATCTTAATGGCTAAAGAGTGTTCCGGTCAAAATTTGGTCAAACTGTAATGTGTGTGAGTCGATCAAAGTTTTTATTAATAAGTCAAATTCTTATTCTTTTTCAAGTTCACTTAATACAGAATACAGGAGAATTATACAGCTAAGCTTCCTTCATACCAAATGCGAATTGCTTTTTTACAGTCTCCTTATCCACTTCATCCGCCGCAGAACGTCAGTTTGCCGTGAACTGTTTCTCGCTCATAAAAGCTTTTTGAGTCTTCTCAAGGTTCCGCTTGATGATGGCCCAATATTGTTCGATTGAGTGGAGCTCTGGCGTGTTGGGAGGGTTCTTGTTCTTGGGCATTCCACTGTGACACTTGTTTTCCGTAATGGCAAGATGCCAAATCCGGCATCTAAAAGAACGGAACAATTGTGCCGCTTCAGGAAAGGCAGTAGACGTTTTTGTAGGCATTCGCTCAGATAAATTTCCTAGTTGACGGTTCCGGTCACAATGTAAACGTTGCTCTTCAAGCCACAGTTACAGATGGCCTGCCACAGCAGATATTTGACGAAGTTTAATGTGCTTGAACATATCTGCCACTTTTACCCGTCCGGTTGCGTATAAAATTCCTGTCCAGGAAGCTGTTTAAAGTCTGCCTTGACGTAAGTTTCATCATCCTGTACCACGCAATCAAACTTCGTCAGCATCGTCGTGTACAACTTTCGCGATCGTGCTTTGGCCGACGTGTTTTGTTTATCGTCGCGATTTGGAGTCACCACTTTCTTGTAAGTCGACTGTCCGGCTCGTTTTTTAGTTCTATCTTCGGTTGAAGGTGCCACTCCCAGCTTCTTTGTGACATCTCGGACGGAGACGTTGGGGTTCCGCTCGAAACAGCGGGTAACTCTTTTTTGTCGTCGCTGTGGCCGGCTTTCGATTCCCCTCCGTCACAGCTTTCCTGGCTGTCGACAAACGTCCACCGTACACTTTTAATACGTTGGTAGCAGATGATGATTTATCCACATTCAACAATTTCGCCAACTTGGCGTGAGAGTAGTTTGGATTTTCGCCATGCACGTGCAAAATTGTGATGCGTTGCTTCTCTTCTTCGACGATATTTTGATAACTGAAGTGCTAATCTCAAAATCAAAATAAAGGCATGATGCTACACGCACACATCTTCAAAATGAGGGGCGTTAAAATTTTTACAATGCACGATGAAAATAAATGCGTCAAGTTTAAGTCGACCAAATTTTGATCGAAGCACCCTTTATTCCACTGTTTTTGCCGATTGACCTCGATTTAGATAAAAACAAACTAGGAACAAGCTGGGAACTGTGTTTCAGGGTGGTCGGTCACTAAAATTATCGTTTGTGTGCCGAAACCGTAATGTTTTCGATATTGGCACATTTGGCAGCGTGTTGTACACACATAGGCCTAGTAGAAACCGTTTTCAATTGGTGGTGAATGAAGCCCGTCTCTTGGAGTAAAACGGTCTCAAAGGACAAAGACGTTTAGTGTATGGGAGTGCAATCCATAATTTGAAATTCAAAAGCGTTTCGTTAGATTTTGAACATTGCTAATTTTGGCAACTCTTTGAACATTAAAGCGATCTAGATTACACATTGCTACGTAATCCTACGTTACCTTTGTGTACAACCTCATTGAGCTGTCTCTTTTAGTTTCTGAATTTATCTTTAAATTGCATCGTGTGTATCTTTTCAGTTGCGTAGTTGTCAGTGCAATTGATGCCAAGTTAGAAACAAAACGACGAAGAGGAAGAAGCTTGTTTATTAATTACGTATTTCATTATGTGGTCACATCGGCAGTTGCCAGGCCAGAAGCATTATACAACAAAGGGTAAGTTTGCTGTCAAAACGAAAAGTTGTAATACACATCAATGTTCCTCGCTTTGCTAGGAAATTCATAGAACTGAGTGCCTCAGAAACGACTTTTCCCGTTTTTAAGGCAACACAATGAACGTCAGATTTGTGGCTTCAAGCCACTACACTAAAAGCAAGCAGGAGTGGTATGAGGTTAATTCAGTGGATTTTTATCCCAAACGACATGAACTTTCAAATTCAAACTCAAACACTCAGAAAGACCAAGCGAGAATCCAAGGACGCAAAAGAAATGCTTAGGATGTGGGGAAAAATATAGAAAAGGGTACCGGATACGGCTGCACAGGCTCTTTATAAAGGGTGTTAATCGAAAATGTCAAGCTTTCGTCACGAAATTCTTTGAAATGTTAACCAGTGATTGTTAACATTTGTAAACTAAACTGAACACAATTCTACCAAATGCGTATCGTTTCATTCCAATAAATATATCCTATGTTTAATCAGTCTCAATAATTATCGACTCGCCCTTTATGGGAGGTATTCGAGCTGCAATCAATTGATATGCGTACCAAGAATTAAATGGCTACTTACCTCCCACTAACGATTACTGAAAACCAAATACGACTACCCCTGCAGTTCCTTGTTTGGCCCTTGTTAACACCCCGGAAAGACAAAGAAAGGTGATACTACCGAAGCATCTAATCCCATCATGATGTTTTAGAACATCGTGCGACGCCATTATCGGCGGAGGCTTTAGCGGGGATTTTCCTTTTTCTCGGAAGAAAGTTTTGTGGGATGTTGAAACGGGATTCTTTGTTGTCGCCCGCTATCCTTCAGTCAGTGGCATAAGGGCAGTAGAGTTATTTATAAGTTTGTATCGGGATCTTTATGCAATCAATACAGTAGATTGTCTGCTACACTTGTAGGTGGAGGAACGTGTTTACAATTTGTCACGGGAGTTTAATATCCACCGATAAATCCGGTCGGAAGTTTTCGAAACCATTCGTCGTTTGATGTTTAGAACAATCATGTGTTCTAATGATATTTTTAAATGTTTATTTGGTATTTTTTTAGAACAATTGACACAACGGTTTTTACTCGATTGATTAATAACAGACAGAAGCTTCGATTTTCAGAATATCGGCCTCCTGTGTCCATTAGAATATCAAAAAATTCGATTCAACCATCAATATGATCAATATCTCATGTGGTTGATGAAAATTCACATCTTTTGTTGGTGTCTATTGGTAAACAATTTTAATCAATCCCTTAGTGGTGACTCGTCAGAAATGCAGTCTAGACCCGAACTTATCTAGATTGTATTTATGACGAGTCAGCACTATGCGATTGATTTAGATTGTTCGTCAATGCACGCCTAAAAGAGATGTGAACTGCCATCAACGACATGAGATGATGATGTTATGTAATTTGGAGAGCCTACATGTTTCGTTGATTGATGGAAATGTAATAAGGATGGTACTAAGTGGCGTGAATGATTGAGGGAAATTTGGGCTCGTATCATGATTCCAGGAAGAAAGTTATTGAATTACTGCTACGGGTCATTAGAAAGGATAAAGTCTGGTCTCCTACTACACGGTGGGCAGTGCCAACAATCGCACCCGGTTTCCGGTTGTCTTGGTTCTTGAGGTAATTTTTGTAATTCCTAAATTCACTAGAAGATAATTTAACACGCACCGTGTAGGAAGATACCTGACTGTAAACAAACTCCTTGTATGATGATCCTCTCTACATTGCAATGTGCTATTTTTTCATTTTTACTAGACAAGTCCAACTCTTCGGTTTAACATTTTAACCTGTTATTTGAACCAATGACCTTCGAAGTTGACAATTTGCGAATGTCAACGTCCGGAAGATCTCCCCGACCGACCAAAAAAAAACTCCGATTTAAACATCCAAGTTACTAATCAGCCATTAAATACATTCACTTTTTTTGTTTCTCCAAACAAAAGACTAACAGTCATCCAAATTTGGCCCTCGGGCCTTGTGTACGTTGCCCACCCCCAGACAGATAGAAAGTTCAAATGAATTTGATTACCATCCACCATCCAGGCAGCCACCACAGAGCCGAGGAGTCAGAACCATGGGACATAATATGACATCGAATTGAGCGCTCACTGTTCTTAGGAGAGGGACTTCCTTATCTTATCTGGCAGATTATTTCCAACGAAAAGTCATCCACCCAATCAAGTGAAAAATTGCTCAAATATTTCGCTGGAACGCTGGAATCAAAACGTGCCTCCAAGACGGTTGAAGGTATATGCATGGTTATGGATGAAGGCGCAGCCTCTTGTTTTTGATTTGCTCACGACTTCTGAAGGGGTTAGTGATTGTTCGTGGCGTTCACTTCTTGGTGATATTAATTCAATTTGGGAACATTCTGTATTTTCTGCCGAATCTGTTGAAAATTCGACAGTTAGAAAGACGAGCAAAAATACAGTTTTCCCTTTAAGCACAACATCCTTGAGACATTTCGTATAACAATCGACAAAGCATTTATGTAGCTTTTGGTATGAGTGGGACAGTTTCCGAAGAAAATGAAAGTTTCTTCGAATGCTTTTCCAGTGGGATGTATCTCTTTTTGGTAAGCAAAGATTTGAGTGTCAGTTTCTATTAGCACTCCCACGCGATCTGTCTGTTCCATCATATTGGGGTAATATTATCCATTCTGGTGGTAGTGTAGGTTGAATGAACTTTTGAGCATTTGTTTATAGAAAATAAACTCTGTGCTCCTTTGAAAACCCTTCAGGGATTTGTTATGTTTCTTCCGACAGATTGATGAAAATTTAAAGCCCGTTTCAGTTAGTATTTGGCCGCTGATTTTTAATTACTGTTGCGCTTCTCGTTTTTAAAGCGATAAACTAATGACAGCGTTTTGATCCGGAAGGATTGCTAAATCAGTGTGAAAAGTCATCAAGATTCAGTGGAAAAAATCAAAAATTAAATTTTAACATTTCTCTCAACGCATATGGTTGTAATTACCGTGTCCAGAAATTTCATGAAGATTGGATGGAAATTCAGCTGTTCATGGTATTGAAAAACACCTTTATGTCTTCCATGCTCATATTTTTCATCCCATATAAAATGTTTGAAGTAATGAATAAAAACGTTGGAAAAATAGTAGAATGTACATATCTCTGTTGAATTTCAAATAATTTTGAGAAGAATTCCAGAGTAAGAAATGTATGTCCTGAATTTGAAATACATTTCTAGTTTATTCAGGAGTTTGGTTTCGTTTTGGAGTTATTCCGGATTGTCTTTGAGTACCAAAATTTGACCATCTAACACATTCATCCAGCATTTCCTATTTAAGACGCCGTTTTGAACAAAAAGGCCTCTATGAATGAGACTAGAATGACCCCCCCCCCTTTATCGTATGAATCCTATCGACCGGTTCAATGCGAATAACAGAGCCAAGCGGATGACGATATTATAGAAACGGACTGACTAACAATACGCGAATCGAATTGATCTCCCGTTCAAATTTGAATGCATGCTATAGGAGTGTTCTTCATCCCAAAATGAAATGCGTAATGCATTGGTTCAGCCCTGTAATGCAAATCATTCAAAATGATGATGAAAGGCATTCAGTTTTACATAATTTGCTGACGTGTGTCAAACTAATTAAGGATGGAACGGTCAAAACATGGTCGACTCAAATATGACGTAGTTTTTATTGAATCGTTTATTTAAAAAACTTGAACACCCCTTATATTGTAAGTGTATGCGTATGGAATGTTGACTCTAGTTTGTTTTTGTCGTTTTCTATTCGGTTGTCAAAATGCCGTAGAAGCAAGAACAGCAGTGCAACAAAATTTAGCACGCGCAAAAGCAAAATCCAAATTAGTTCCACGCCGACTTGGTAAAGGGGAATTAGGGGCATAATGAACGCCTTAAGGGAAAATACATTTTATGAGTGTAAAATACCCGTAATTGTCGGAGATAAATAGTCAAACCCCAAATAATATCCATATACAATACACTCCAATCGTTTTCAGCAATAAAATCACACACACACACACACACACACACACACACACACACACACACACACACACACACACACACACACACACACACACACACACACATACAAAAACGAGAACATAGGGGAGACATTTCTTAAGCTTTACTTCATATAGGTCAATTAGCTTGGAGTATGTAGGGTATGTAGAATAAGTTCAATTGATATAGGGGGTCTAATGGAAAATGCTCATGATTAACTACCTTAACGAGAGGTGCTTACATACCGAAATGTGCCCTGGAAAGTAAGTAGTTATTGAATCACGGCAATTGATTGACATGATGAGAGCCCGATTCTAAAACTCTCGATTGTCTTTTGCACGTTCGCACCATCACTGCCACCAAAACACTGCGTAGGTAAACAATGTAAACAAGTCAACAAAGTGGGCGTTGAGGTTAGATTCCAGAAGCAAGTGGTGTTCATTTTGCCCCTACTAGAGGTGCTCGTTTCGCCCCTAATCGACTATATTAATTTGAAAGCATTTGTTTTAAAATAAATTATTGCAAAAAACAATATTGTGATTAATGTCAACTTTCAGCAGCGATACAAAGAACGTGTTTGGGACAAATAATTGATAATACATATTCTGAAACGTTCGTAAAACCTTATTTTGCTCTGATTAGAAATTATAATAAGTCAAACCCTTGGGTTATGATTTTTAATTTTTCATATATATTTCGGTGGTTAAAAGAGGATATCAACTGTTCTATTGAAAAATTATATTTTTGATAGTGGTAAAAATGATTAACAACTTACATTTCCGTTTAAATTTAAAAGATTTTGTTATTTTGAGGGTGTCCATTTCGCCCCGTGTGTTTATTATGCCCCTAATCCCCCCAACTATTGCCAAATCAACCGTGACGAATATTATAAAAGTGTTTGGAGAACGTCTGACAACTGCCGGGAAGCCGCCACGACCGGAAGAATAGTGGCCCGCACTTTGAAACGCAATCCCAACCATTTCATCAGAGACATCGGAAACAAATTGAGAAAGACCCACACAACAGTGCGAAAAACAAAGAAACGAGACTGACAAGATAGGTTAAAAGACACCAAATCGAGATGATAAGTAAAACACATTAGCCAAAGGAAGAGCGCAAAATTTGTACACGAGTTTGTTGACCGGAACGACAACTTCAAATCCCAGCGGGATGCAGTGCTTCAGCTGATTAAGCAAAACCCGAACCTTTACATCCTAGATGTTGATAAAAAGGTCGAAACATCGTATTCTATCGTTCAAAAAGTGAAGAAAGCGGCAGGAAAATGGTAATAAAACCCCATGGATGAAACGAACGTCAAATCCGACTTCAAGCAGCTTTCTGGTCTTGAGTTATATACTACAATTTTTCCAAAAGCACATGAATTCTGTGTTTTTTGGCCTGATTTGGCGTCTTGCCATTATGGTAAAGCAGCTGAGGAGTGGTGTACAGAAAACAACGTCACAATTGTGCCAAAGAACTGTAATCCTCCGAATTTAATTGAATTGTCCAATTGAAAGATATTGGGCCATTGTGAAGCGAAGCCTTGGGAAATCGAAAGGAGAGGCAAATAATGAGATTTATTTTGGTAAAAAATGGGAAAATGCTATTTATCTTGCTATTTCAAATTGATAAATCTCGATGGTTAGTGCATGAATATCGAATCGAACTCTATCAGATTGCTCACATCAAGTAAGCATACAAACTGATGTGATTAAATTGTCAATATCTAGTACCGACACCGAAAAAAAATAGTAATTTTAACAAGCGCGTAAAATTTGCCCTCGTTGAATTCTAAGCCAACGGTGGCGTAAACAACGAACTTGTTTGCAATTTTTCATGTGCCATACAACAATGTTAACATTCTTCCATACAACAGGCTAGATTCAGGCGTTATCTGGCTTTTATTTACGCGAAACTTCCCACTATTTTCTGCCAAATCTAGCATTCCCTTTATGTGCATTAGATAACGCAGAAAATTCAATGATTCTTTTTATCTGTGGACTCTGAGTTATATCAATTCTAAATGTTGAGGTAATGACTGTCATCAAAAATAATTCAGCATAAGCCCTTAATAAATTTCAATGGTGAGCCTTTGACAAGAAAGACTACAGTGTACTTGTTTACATAATAAACTGCAATATTATGGTTAGGTTTAGATTGGATCTCCTCTCCATCATCGAATGCCCGAACCTTGCCCTTGACACTACTCATTAGGTTTTGGGCAACAGTGGGGCCGACTTCTTTTGATACTTTGATACTCACTCGAAGGCACTCGTCTCTGAAGGTTTTTCCATTCATGCTACCCGTTGTGATGTATGGGTGGCTCATGTCTCTACACCCACATACAACCTGCCTAACCAAGAACTGTTTGGCGAATTTGTCGACCTTCTTTTTCCTTATCTCATAAGGAATGGCGATGGAATTGGCTTGATGAAGCCGTGGCACTCTCAGTACAGCTTTCTGACGCGGGTTTGGGCTACCGTATTTTGTTTGTTATTCCGTTTTGGTGCTTTCCTAACCATGTAGGAATCTTGGATAACCTTCCCGACCAAAAGGAAATAACAAAATGATTTCAAATTTTGTTATTCAGTTACGCTGTTTTTATAACAGAGGTTGTTAGAATTCAGATCGCAGCTGTAGTTAAAATAACAGAAATTGTATCAAAAAACCCTCAAAAGATAACAGAAGTATAGAAAACTACGATATAGATTAAACGTAATCAAATCAAACTTTGTTACAGTATTGTTACGATGTAGCAAAATTCTATCAGCTTAAATTAGAATTAATTTATTGTTTTATGCAGATTGTGCCTCGAGGAAACATTATCTATTAACCTGTAGTAAGTATATTATACAATTATCCAGATGAAAACGTCTCTAACAAAACTATATCATAATCAGTTAGTCGCAACAATGTTTGTTAAAATTTTGTTATTTTTATGTTCTACCCTTCTGGTGAGGTTGCCACTTCCGCACACCTGTTTCTTCGCTTCATGGCTTCCGATTTAATTTCCGATTTAAGTAACGCTCGGTCTGTGCAAAGATTGTTTAGAAATTGATAGGAGGAAACTTGGAGGAACGAAGACATCAGCTGATGAGCATTGTTGCAAGCTCAGGGAAGAGTATTATTTCCATACAAAGTGCTGCTCATCTACCATGAGCAGCACTTTGTATAGGAATAATATTAATAATATGTTACATCGCAAATTAGCGAATATTTTGCTTGCAACTCAATAAATATATCATAGGAAATCCGGCACAACATGTTTTGTTCAAATGTTTGTCAGTTTTTGAGCATGCCAAAACCCATCAGTAAAATATATTAATGAGTAAATTTAACAACTGCCGATGATCGATGATTACCTGGCTCGATTGTAGCGTACTGTGTGTGCTGTCTAAAGTGTTCCTTATATTGTTGAGAATCTCAAAGTTGCAATACGCTCAAATGGATCGTGAAGTTTTACTTTGGTGTAAGTGATTTTACGAGTTACGCTGTTCTTCAACATTAACAATACAGTGGCCTGGCTTGTTTTTCGGTTGGGAATTTCCGCACGGTAAATAATTTGTTCTTCGTGTTATGAATAGCATTGGGCAAATTATGCCGATACTTTTGGAAAATGGATTCATTTTTGACCATTAGATTAGATTCTTCGATTTAATCGATGGCAAAGTATCGATTTGTTTAGTATCGATACTTTTTCATTCGAACATAAAAAATGAGTTCAACATCTCTTTTATGCAGCATTATTTATTATTTCAGGATGCATCACTTATTAAAAAGTCAGATTTAAAACAACAACAACAAAACAAATTAGATAATTCAGGTTATCAGTTCAAAATGTTCGGTTCTTGATTCAGTTATTCCAGAATACTTCTGTTAGTGGACTCAAGAATGCCAGTTTAGCCATGCGCCAGTTAGCAAATCGTCATGTATAAATTGTTAATAATTTTGACACTTTCTATATCTAGATTGAGAACGAACTGTGTATGACATACCATTTGGTCGTGTAAATCCCAAAGGTATCCATTTGGTCGTGTAATCCATGGTATCAGATGGAAAAATCGAAAGAAATGTATCGATGCTGTCGATTTTTTATGCTTCTAGAATCGATTAAAAAAAATAATCGAAAAATCGAAACCGAACTATCGATCTTTCGATTTTTGATACGACATCGCCCATTGCTAGTTATGAAAATACACCATGAACAATATTAATGATATTATGAACTATTTTCCCGCCGCAATGAAATCATGAATACATCGAGTCAAAACCATAAGCTGAATTCCTGATACTGAAAACTTTATTCATGAATCTGACAAATCTACTTTATCGACTCTGAATGTAAACAAAAAAATAAATCCACCGTTAGGATTCGAACCTAGTGTGGATGTTGAGAGTTGTAATAGTACTTGGTGGATGTACTTACTACGCTAGGTATTTTTGAAAAGACTCTTGACTAATGAAGCTGATTAAGGGGGGATATACAGTTAGAACGAGCAAAAACAAAACTCATTTTTGAAACAAAAATTTCAAGGGGAAGTTTTTGATCAAATCAATCGAAACTTTTTTACAATTATAAGTGTATCCATGTAGTATACAAAAATATTTTTTTCAAATTTTTTTCAACAAAATGGCGGCCGTTAGAGTGCGTTGAAAAAGTCGTTGTATTTTGCTTGTGCCGGCTCTCCTGGTCGCAATTTTGATCTGAAACCTGCTAACCCAAACACATTACGTTAATTACATTTAAAGTTAGTAGATGAATTGAACAAAAAAGTTAAAAAAAAAATTTGCACTTTTGGCGCAACTTTTTTGAAAAAATCCACATTTTTTCCGCCATTTTATCACATTTTTCCATATTTAATAATAAAATATTACAACAATTTTTAATTCATATAGAAGGTAATACTATAATAAAGAAATCCTATAAGTTCCATCTTAATCGAATAATTAGTTTTCGAGTTATCACCGGCATAAACTCCGAAAATGCTGTTTTGAGAAAAATGGGTTGAAAGTTTTAATTATCGGTCTGCGCGCGAAGAAGGCGTCTTCGAAAAACGATGGAACGAAACACTTGGAGTTCGAATTTTAAAAAAGGAGCGTATTCTACGGGAAATTTACTAACTTTTTATGCAAAAAAAAATCGAAATTTTTGGTCATTCTAACTGTATATCCTCCCTTAAACAACATTAGATGAGAGGCAAAACATAACTTCCTTAGTTCATGACTCGCATCTGTCATTTCAATAATGACACCATGAATGTCATGAGTTCAAACAATAAGATGAGAGTTCGTTTCATGATTTTTGATTGATAAAAACAGAAACGGATCTGTTTCCGTGTTTCATCGGTTTTCTGCAGCTGCCTGACCACCGCTGAGTCCTCTGGGTCTCCTTGAATGACTTCACCACCTAGGACACCGTCAAATGATGGAATCCCAGGTGTTTCCGATCCATCTCCACGACGGTGCACTTGATTTTTTCTTAGAACTTGTTCTGAATCCACCTCGACGACCATTTGACCGATTTTGATGAAATTTTGCAAACATAAACACACTCTTAGCTAGTTTCAGTCAAAATTTTATCGATTTTCAGCCATACGCTAGAAAGTTGCACACTAATAATTGTATCTTTTTCTTTTTTTAAAGTACAGACTTTGATGGCTCTTATTTTATTTTCCTCATTAATTTTAAGAAATTGGGGACATATATTGCTTAAAACAGCCTTTTTACAAAAGGAATTGTTGCATTCCTCAAATAAATTGAAATTTTAATTTGAGAGTGAAAACATTTTCTTTGAATATTTAGATGCAGAAGACAATACGTCCAACTGTCGTAACCACACAATCCGTTAGTTTATGTTTTACCGAAAATGATATTCTTGTTAATGAATCCCGGGAAATTGCATACCAAAAAATGGACTGTCACGGGAAAAAGACACTTTTAGCGAAGGCATTCCAGGAAATGAAATTCCGGAAAACATGACAACCACCCACAAAACAAAATATTTTCACTCAACAGTAACGAGTTCCGTACTGAATAGATTTCGATCCCACGGGGTTTTTAAAAGGCTCGGGCTGACGCCAGGACAAGCACTTGTCGATAATCATCGCCAGGACTCCTCCGCTCTGCACGATGATTGAACAACCCTCGACGTCACGTTTAATAAAACACACCAATGAACATACAATGCGTACTGTGGAAATCGCGCCCCTCCTAGCCTTGTCGATTGTGACAATGCGGCGCTCCAAACTCCTGTGTTCTTCAACAACATACCTACTCACAGTCACCTGTCATTGATTGCCAGACGCACAACCATCGCCGCAGCTGTTGATGGAAGATGTTATTGCCACGTTTATGGCGGAAGATCACTTTTCGCTCCTTTGTCTGGTGAGTTTTATACGTGCCATATTTTTCCTCGCCCATTTTCCTAGAATGTGGGTTACCACACAATTAGATAAATGCAATATCACGCACGGCATGTCGCACAATTAACGGTGTGGAAAGGTGAGCACTTTCCGGCATTAACCGCCAATTGAGTTAATTCCCCACAGGCAGCTCGGTTTTGAAGGCTTTGAATAATTATGAAAAGTGTTAAGAGGAACAGAGCCAGGCCACGTTTGGTTCGAACTTCCTAATGGAGCGAAGGCATATGTATGCTAATCAGTGGTTGATGATTGTGTTAGGAGACAATTTTCGAAAGGTTATAGGGTGCCAAATTTGGTGGTATAATTTTCAGTGCGAAGGTAATGTTGCTATTAATTTTGATTGGCTTTTTACGCGGATGAGTTAACTAAATATTAAAATTTCGAGCATATTAACTGAGTCAAAAGAAATCGAGCGAATGATCATCCCAAAAAAGTGACCAGCCATCGAACCTGCCACCTCTAGATAACTGATACCGTACCTTTATCACCAATTTCAGTTCCCCCATTACTCGTATACTTGCTCGGTCCATAACTTTTTTAATAATGGCCAAACTCGTACCACATTCCCAGACATCTCCTTTGTTCAAGAATAGGTACTTTAATGCCAAACCGTGTTTCGCTCAGCAACAATTACAATGCTGGTGCTAATTTTCTCCATCCATCAAGAGAAGATAACATCTCATCCTTTGTTTCAAGGCCTATCTGTGCTCTTTTTCGTCAGCACTTTAATCTGTTTGTACATTCATGTCACATTTCACATCCACGAAATGGTAAATTCCCAAAAAGTCCGTAACAAATTTTCCTTTCAATAAACGTCAAACCTTGTTCCGCTGTATCGATAACGGCACACGCTTAAGACTTTCAATTACCATTCCATCGCTCTGAGCTGTTGAATTTCCTCTTTTTTTTCGTTGAGATCTTCGTGCAGGATTAGGGACATTTTCCCTAATGTCGGTTGGCAGGAGTTCATCCCGTTACACCTTTATCAACCGCCAGGGCTATAAAAGCCGTTCACCGGAAGGAAAACGAACTGGGAAAAAAAATATATCTGATTCTTGTGATCTCTCCGAGCTGTTGTTATCGCTGAGCAGTGAGGAAATTACATGCAGTTGCTAACTGCCACCGACGCGACGGCGCTTTTCAATTTCGGGTGAAAAAAAATCAACATTTTTGTTGCGATAGCTAAATTATTCACCTACAGTCATAAACATAAGGAAACGTTGTAGATTTCTTCGGAATGGAAAAACTGCCAGTCTAGAACGACGATGAATATATTTTTAAAGTCTAACACGTGTGCTTCTATTCCATTTATCCAACAAGGCTTAACAAAAATATTTACTTTAGCTGTCTATTCCTTTCGCAATCCGTCGAAAGTTTTACAAGACAAACCGAAAGAGAAAATGCGGCCTGAATATTCGACGAAGGAAATGACACACGAGCTTCCGTTATCCTTTTCAACCGGTTCCCAGAGGAGGGGGGGAGTAAAGATAAATTCCGCCATAAAAAATGTGGCCTCTCAACTCTTGGCACCCGCTTACTTTCAAAATTTTAAATTACATAACTGATATAGGACTTTGGTCCCGCAGTCACTTGCCATCATCCTTACAAATTCTGCGGCGGATGTAGAATTAAGCCACAACGTGCCCCGCAAGAGTAATGCCAAATTTTCGATTGTTTGGGAAAACGTCACTGCGAAATGTTATCTGAGTGGTGCGGAATGACTCCCGCTTGACAGATTCGGTCGATAATTTTCAGTCCAGCTGGGGTGTCACAATCAGCACCGGAACGTAAGGTTGGATTAAAAACAACTAGGGTAGCGTGTTTGATGACAAGCTAGCTCCTTCATTCAACCTATACATCAAATATGTTACATATTAATCTGGTGGCCAGTTTCTTTCTAGATACTTGATCACTATTTGAATGATAGTTTATGAAAAGTCTCTACCTTCAATAAATGGTCTCGAATGTCTTTTTTTTAAGCCTCACACCCTTTATCTAAGAGGTATGAATTGCTAAAAAATAACGTAAAACTACTACTCTAATCTAATCTCATACTAACGCAACAAATTCTTGAAAGCATCCTGGAAAATGACGGTTTCTTGTACATAGTACATTTTTCTTGTCATTGGCCAGGCCAGTCGCGTAGCATGTGCCACAGCATAGGCGTAGCCAAGGGGGGCAGGGTGGGGCCGTTGACCCCTTCCCCCCTAACTTTTGATTTTAGTTTTAGAATTTCATGGTTTGTTTGAAATTTTATTTTATATTTTCAATGTTTTTAGATATTGCCCCTTCACCTCAAAAAAATAGCGCGAAATTGTCTTGATTTTGTGACAAGATGTAGTAAAAATGTGCAAAAAGTGGATATCTGGGTCATTCCATATCAAGTGACCAGAGAAATGCATCGACCCTCTTCGATTCGAACCAAAATTGGCTGATATACTTGTTCTAGGCTATTAATCAAAAATCCAAAGTTTTAGATCAATCGGTGAACCCATCGGCCCATGGGCTGCCCCCATTTTTTTGAGATTTTTGAAAAGTCAATATATTGTTTATTGAATATCTCAATGAATAAAAGAGCTACAAACAATGTTAAATACTTTTCTTAAAGGAAACTAAATTTACTACCAAATGAATATATTTTTTATATGGTTTACAGTGTTGCCAACATTGTTATTTTTGTGGTTGAAATATTAAATTGCGTTTTTCTCAAAATGCCCCCACTTTTTTTTCAATTTTTATGGCTCCAATGTGTTTAGCAGATTTTTTTACATAAGAAACACTTGTCGATACAAAACAATTTGCTCCGTCATGGAGATATTGATTTTTAAACATTTCATGTTTAATATTCAATGCATTAAAATTCAAAAATAGTGTTATCATATTCAAAGTGTTTTCTGAAAATTGGTCTAATAACAATCACAATAGGTGATTGTGCTAGCAATTATTTATTGCCAGATTCCAATTCGAGAAAAATCTTCAGTGTTGCCATCTGACGTATTATTTGTGATTATTTTCAAAATAGATATTCATGCTAGTATTCATTTTTTTGTCAATCGAATCATCAAGCTATCTATCTATCTTTCTAAAAAATAAAAATGACATGGAACGGTATGTCACGATTTAACTCAAGAACAGGTTTACAGATTTCCTACTTTCCCTTAAGAAAAGTATTTAACATTGTTTGTAGCTCTTTTATTCATTGAGATATTCAATAAACAATATATTGACTTTTCAAAAATCTCAAAAAAATGGGGGCAGCCCATGGGCCGAGGGGTTCACCGATTGGTCTAAAATTTTGGATTTTTGATTAATAGCCTAGAACAAGTATATCAGCCAATTTTGGTTCGAATCGAAGAGGGTCGATGCATTTCTCTGGTCACTTGATATGGAATGACCCATCTATGAGATTTTTTTTCAAATAGTTATGACTAAAAATTATATGACACTCTTTTCCCTTTAATCAAAAACACAACCTAGCTAACCTAACGTATCTAAAAAAATATTTCTATCCTGTAATGGTAACTATTTGACGAGCATTGACTTCTTTTTCCCCCGCTAGCTGAAACTGGAAAATGCTAAGTTCAAATCAATTTTCAGTTCATGGCAGTCAAAAAACTGAATATTTAAATCAATATTATAGCTTCCGGAAGCCAAATAATACTTGAATAAGAAACATAATTCATAGTTAGAAAGTGTATAATCGGAAAATGTTTATTTTCCACAACCCGGTCAATGCAACATCGCTGATCAATGTTTTTCTGCTTCACGGTACTGTAGTTTCGTGTTATAAAACATATATCTTAATTATTATAAGAGATTTAATTAGAGCATATGCTAAGATATTATTCGGGCGAGACGAGACGACTCGTATCCGGTTTTCAAACAAGTCTAGTGTTTTTTTTTCATTAGGGTGAATCTGCAATTGAGAGGCTCTCTTTAATTACTTTCTCTTTCATGCATATTTCATTCAGCCTTACATTTTTCATTCTACTATTTGTAGAGTATGATAGCCAGCATTGTTGTGTTTCTATCTGTTCTAAAGAATCCCTCAAAAGATTTATAATGGCGCTGTAATTAATGAAAGAGAGCGAGAGAGGAGAGAGCCTCTCATTGTTAGATTCGCCCTTTTGAAAAAAAATCCTAGAAGTCATTGAATAAGCGTGTGAGAATGCAAGACAGCATGCTCATCAGAGCGAAAAGTTGCAGTTGTGTTATCCTATTCAAAGATTTAATCCGTTTCTATGAGCATGAGCAAGATAATAAGCATGAGAAATGGGTAGGAATGTGTTGACGTGATACTCGCTTTGATGGAAGCCAAGACCGCCATTGCACGTTCACGAGAAATCACTCGAATGTTGGATAACATTATTGGGTTCTTTTTAGTAAACGATAAGTTCACACGGCGCTTAGTAGAATATTTATATCATTGTATCCTTACTGTTGTATAAAAAGGTTGGGGTCACTCACAAAATGGAATAGTGATTTACTTGCTCCAGAATATGGTGGTACAGTGAGCATGGCAAAACAATATTATGGATCACAAATAATTGTGATCCTCACCACCAATCCACCCTCCCGGCAATCCACCTCATCTCACTAGGAAGCATTTTTGTTGTTTTTTTTTCTGTGCACACTCGATCGCTCGCATCGCCAAATGATAAATAACCGAAATAATCCGAAACGTTCGATGCCAGATATCAAAATAGTGTGTAATAAAGCACTGACACAACCGGTCACAGCCGATGCTCGAAGCACACTATTTTTTCGTTAACTTTTAATTTTTACATCTGTATCAAGAAAGTTTGTTACGAACAATTTATGCGAATCAATACATACATAAGACCTCTTTTACAGTTTAGCATGACAATGGCATAAAACAAGAATAAGATGAATAGATTCATTGAGAGGAAGTTTATCTATCAAATACATAACACAATAAGTCGAAAGCACTCGCATAACCAAGAAAAAAGATGCTGTCAATTTCGATATTCATTATTTCTCATTCAAAATTTGATTTTGTTTTTTCGGAGTTTCGAAATTATTGGAAGTTTAAAACTGTTCTATGATTCATTGTTATCTAGTAGTACCATAAATGGACAATCGAAATTTTCAAAAGTAAGTATAGTAATTTCCAGCATCTAATTGAAAAAACAAACGAACAAAACTAAATGAATGCAGCTCCAATAAACACGAATAGAAAATTGTGCAAAATGCATTTTAATGTAATTCAATGATACACCGATTTGGTTTCATACTTCTCATATACACTCCGCTTAATACGACGACACGATACCATGATTGCTACATACACCGTGTTAGATATCGATAGA
Organism: Aedes japonicus; assembly: GCA_034211315.2. NCBI lineage: Eukaryota > Metazoa > Arthropoda > Insecta > Diptera > Culicidae > Aedes > Aedes japonicus. The sequence continues at coordinate 226,991 of JASCZW010001746.1, forward strand.
TCGTGCTTCACTTGGATCAAATCAGGTAAATCGGTTCAAATTTCAAAACGCAGATGCACCATGTGTATCTGAACTATTTTCAAAATATTGAGGAATAGCAGATAGAACTAATTTGTCATTGAAGAATAAAATTACCTAAATAATTTGCTGATTACTCGTGTATTAGGATTGCAAGAGGCATTAATTTAGTACAAAAATAACAGTATGCGTACATTTGCAACTTACTTCGGTTCAAAAAGTTATACTTGATTTTCCTGTTTAGATAATATCAGATAAAATAATTAACTTACAAGTAAGTTAAGAGAACATAAACCATAAGCTATAACCCACTAAAACTCAAAATGTATGTTTGTTAAAAGCTAACCACTTATCTTACTAAAGTTCTATTGACACGTTGTGAGTACGGAGAGTAAAAAGCTGTGTTTTTGTGGTGTTGCTTTGTCAATCTATACACTGAAAATTTATTTTTGTAAATAAGCTATCACTTGTTTCTCAAACATGGATTTTTTACATAGCACAAATGTCTCGTCATTGTATGAAACATTCTTAGGTGTTATCATATGCTATCATTAAACCTTTTTTAACAGTGCACGAAATGAATTTTGTGAAGATCAACCAATTGCTGCTTCTCTTCAATCGTACTCATACATGTTGGTATTACTGCTTGGGTGGGCTGGAATAATTGATTTATCCCAAAATAAAAATTAAAGCGCTATCGACAGTTATAAGTTCATACTTATTAACAAAGTAACTTGTAACGAGTCATCATGACCTAGCGAGATCTTGCCACAAAAGTCCGAACCTCATGTTAGAAACATTAATAAATATGCTAAACAACTCCTCGCTGTTTACTTTTTTTTTAAATTTCATACTGAGTCGATATAAAAGATCTGTCAGTCAATTCTGCATTCACCAGAGAGACGTTTCTTTTTTATTGATAAAAACATATTCGTAGCACTTTGTGTTCTTTTCGTACAATGAACGAATGTTCTTTCTGTGTCAACAAATGCTTCGTGCCTTTGATAGTTAAACGTGTGGCATTGAATACGAAGGGAGCTTTCGTTGCAGAAAACATCAAATAGATTCGTAGTCCTGCCTTCAATTTCGTAATAAAAGCGAAATTTAATTTTCAGTGTGGCTGAGAGGGTCGTAGAGGAAGTGCACATTTTCAGTGCACACTGTTAACAAATCCGGTGTGTATCCTATACAAAAATCCAACATGACTGTAAAGTGAATATTTCGACACATTACAGTACCCGCTAGATTTTGGCATGGTTCCTATTTAATGCGGTTTGATTTTGAAACATGTGAAAAATCGAAAGTTTTTCAAAACCTTTTTGTTGTTTTCATTCCAGAACAAATTTAGAATTGTTTTATCTTGTTGCCGGATTCGGACGGGTATTGTAGAATACTTTGGGCAGAAGTAGAGAAGATAATCCAACGGTCGTTCAGGCGAATCGTCACAAAGTGAGGGCTTGATTCCCGCTCCAGTGGGTGGAACTTGAAAATGTCCCTGCTTTACTGGTCAACCTGCACACTTAGAAAATTTTACAGTATTCGGTAATTTTTTACCGAACTTTCAACAGCTGAACAGTTCGGTAATCCAATTTAACGGACTTCGGTAAAATTTGACAAGTTCCGGTAATTTTTTAACCGGAATACTGTAAAATTTCACCGAAACCCGGTAAATTCGATAACCGAACGTTCAGCTGTTGAAAGTTCGGTAAAAAATTACCGAATACTGTAAAATTTTCTAAGTGTGTGGCGTTGTGTTGTCCTTGTTAAGTGTGGTTGAAGACGATGTAATTCTCTCTCTCTCTCTCTCTCTTTCTCTAAAAAAAGGCTTGCTCTTCCCTATTTAAAAACTTGGCTACGCCTATGTGCTGCAGAGAGGATTTCTCGAACACTTTTTCAAATGGACCTAATTAACATTCGGACAAAAATGAGCAAATAAACATTGAATTTTTTTAAGTTTATTTTTATTTCACTGAACGGCTCATTGGTAAAATATATTACATCACTGTGCTTAAAAATCACACGAGGAGAGGAAATTCAAGTTTCATTTAGAAAAATGTTTTTTACAACGGTCTGCAATAGGAAAAGACGTCATTTTGATTAGCCAGTATGATAGATGGCATGTTACTTTCGTCAAAATGATACGATATTTTGCGAATGACAACGTTACGTTGAAATGTTACATCAAGTTGTCATACTTCAAAATGACGTATAAATTGTTACCCTTGGGGTGTAAAGCCGTTTACTAACGTGTCATTTAGGGGAATTCAAATTATATAACAATGTTTCGCAAGTTGTTTTTCAATACAAGCAACGTATCTACATAATTCCCAAAAAATGAAAAAGTGATGTTACACTGTTTTGTAAAAATAATTAGTTATAACTTTCAAGAACAATCTATCAAAAAGTTCATCAGATATGGGCATATATACATGATTTTGTTGTAACATAGCACGCACAACTCGTTTGTTTACATTTTGACAAGAAATAGAGCGATTCCAGAAAGAGTGCTTGAAATTGCTCTACTAAATACTTCGAATTAATGGAAGGAAGAAAGTGTGAACCTCCTGTACCAAACGCTTCCATATAGAGTCAAACAATGTGATAGTTTGTATATTATCGTTGGGAGCATAGATGCTAGAGAGAAAAGTTTATACTCCTTATGTCTGTGGGTGGAGTTTTGGCGTTTGAACCAAAAGTCTGGCAATATTTTGCCATGGTTATAGCACCTTAACCCGCTCAATGATATTAAGATTGAAATTTAAAATTTACAGAAAAATACTTTTAGTTTAATAATACAATAGAAAAACAATCCAAGCTTATTCATCCGAAACTACGATTGAAGGACCTGTCCGCAGATGTTTTTCGTGTCCTCTGGCAGCTTTGCCTTCTTCGAAGTCCAAGCTCATCGGTTTAACACTAACTTGGAGACTTGGTTCTATACCCTATGATGTCATGATCTCCAATCCGCTCAGCTAATCACAATGTCTTGTGATATAGTGGACGAATTATTATAACTTGAGATAACTCAATGCAGAAACGTCTTCCGAATTTGCAGATCGACAGGCAATCGGTGGAGACCCTTAGATGCTTAGAGGCAGACCGGAAGGTTTGATGAGCAACCTCCCCCTCACAAATAACGTAAAACTACTTTTGACGTAAAACTACTTTTAATATATGTACACCCATAGATCGATGGTTGGTAAATGACTGGACAATGCGTATCATTGGTACTTCGCGTACCTGCAGGTATAAAATAGATCCTACTGCAATCCTTAGCGCCTTGTCCAGTAACTTCTATGAAGTTAGCAGAAGCAGATAGAGCGGACAGTAATTTTATTGCTAGAACAATTAGGCATGAAGAGAAAGTGTATTGATAGATCCGTAAGGGAACGGCAGGCTTTTGAAATTGAAAAGATGTAAGTTGAAAACGAGCGGAGGGCATTTGAACGATAGTATACGATCAGGCACATAACCCTTTGTCATACTACCCACCCCCCCCCCCCACCCCCCAAAATAATCTGCTTCTGCTAACTTCATCAAAGATCGTTACTTCCGCGCTGGGGAGAATACAAAAAATAACAATCAAAAAGTGTAGTAACTTCTATCTGGTATGGTATGAATAACCATTGAAAATATCCGGTAACCAACCCCGGTAGGACCTTGGTCATATGCTGACAGGGAAGGGGGCTGCCGTTTTCAAAGAGTGCAGACTATCTGAGCGTCTGTTCTCCATGTCAGGGGCGGCTCAAAATAGCGTCTGTTCTCCATGTTAGGAGCGGCTGATTATCGTCCTTGTGCCAGGGTGGGACTCTAAACAGTGCTGTGCACAATGGTTGTTGGGAAAGGCCCAACAATCCACCCTGAAAAAATCAATTTAACAAATAATAAAGAACTTAATACGGACCGGAACAATCGGCAAAGACCTAGGCGACAAAATAAGGACTATGATTGGAAACTCGGAACATGGAACTGCAAATCGCTCTGCTTCCCTGGCTGCCATAGGATAATGTACGACGAACTTCAACCGCTTAATATAAAAGTCGTAGCAGTGCAGGAGGTTTGCTAAACAGGGCAGAAGCTATGGAAAAGCGGTCATAGGGTGGCTACTTTTCTACCAGAGCACTGGTATCACAAACGAGCTGGGTACCGGCTTTATAGTGATGGGCAAAATGCCTCAACGCGTGATTGGATGGTTCCCGAATTGGCAAGCTTAGCGCGACTTACATCCAGACCTTTGAATCACGATCTCGTCGAAACATTTGGAATAATGGAATGTAACCACCGCCCAAGAGAATAGCTCGTCCAATCATTTTGCCAACATTGTTGAGAACTCTGACGTCCTAATGGGAAAAAATCATCATGTGAAATTCTTCTTTCAAAAAGCTCATCTTTTTGTGAACCCACCTTTGTTAGAGAGTCCGCCTTCTCATTGCCTGGAATTGAGCAATGTGAAGGGACCCATACAAAGGTAATCCTCAATGATCTTTCGACCAACGCACAAATCTGCTCCCTTATTGTTGAAAGAAAGAAAGAAAGAAGAGTGCTTCACTGTTTTCATCGCCCGGAGGTCCTCGATAGAACTGAGACTATCCGAGAAGATGAAATAATGGTCTATGAGCATGCAATAATACAGAACAAGGTTCCTGAAGTTTCCGCAAGGCAGATGAGTATTCATTGTAAACACCGAAACCAGTGGATCCATAAATGGGACCATCAGGAAAATTCTTCTGGACTGAATGCTGTTTTATGGAGGTCATAATCAATGAAGGAACTGTGATAAATGAAGCGTACACTTGGAAATTACAGCAAGGAAGACTAATATCGGATGACACATAGCCAGTATAGATTCGCAAGATCTAGACTGGATATCGGCATTTCTTCGAGTTTGAATCACAGTTGTTACTGATTCCACGCTGATCAGTATTCTAGAGGAGGTTCCCGAAGCGGTGCGTTGAATGCATACAGCCAAGGGCTGTATTGATCGTTTGTTGACATTTATGTTTTAAATACGCAATGAGTACTCCAAGTGCATTTTGAATCAAGATTTTTGAAGGTCAAAGATTGGGTAATGTCCCTTCATATAGGGTGTATTCGATAAAAATGGCACACACATATATACTCATCAAAATTAAACTGATTATCGGATTTTCTTGAAATTTTCAGGGAATGAAGAACTACTAATGAGTTTTGATTTACAACATTTGTTTTATTCAATTTCGTCTCCCATCCCGCATGCCCGCACCTTCCTTTTCACTCCACCCATCAAATTATGTACAACCGATTTTCCCAGTGTTTTTGTTGTTTTTACCCAAATTTTCTTCAATCTAGCTCTGTTTTTATGGTTTTGGGATGTTTGCGAAGTTCCGTTTTCATAATTGCCCAGAATTTTTCAATTGGACGAAGTTCCGGTGAATTTGGTGGGATCATATCCTTTGGCACAAAATTGACTCCGTTGGCTCGGTACCACTCCAATACGTTTCGAGCGTAGTGGCAGGATGCTAGATCAGGCCAAAACAGAGTTGATCCTTTGTGCTTCTTAATGAATGGCTTCTTAAGGCACTCTTCCGTGTAAATTACACCGTTTATTGTCCCGGAAGTGATGAAGGGAGCACTTATTTCACCACATCCGCAAATCGCCTGCCAGATTAGAAACTTCTTTGCAAATTTCGAAAGTTTCTTCTTTCGAACATCCTCCGGAACATCGAACTTCGACTTGGCAACGAAATATTCTTGCCCAAGAAGTTGACGGAAGTTGTTTCGTCATCCATCACGATGCAACCGGATTTGGTGAGCAGCTTCGTGTAAAGTTTCCGGGCGCGGGTTTTCGCAGTGATGTTTTGTTTTTCATTCCGGTTTGGGGCTTTTTGCACTTTGTAAACATGTAACCTAGCACGCTTCATGGTTTTCTGCACAAAACCGACTGACACCTTAGACTTTTTAGCGACATCTCGAATTGACATGTATGGACGGTTCTTGAATTGTAGTTCCTGGCCATTTTACTGTCCATTGGACCACTTTTACGACCACTCCCTTCCTTACTTTGGACTCTCAGACGCTCCTTGAAGGTTCTTATTACACGAGACACAGTTGTATTCGCAATTCCAAGCCTTTTAGCAATCCACCGGTGGGACGCCCCTGGATTTTGATTGTGAGTGCACAACATTTTCTCACGGACAATTTCTTGTTTCGACGACATGACTGGAACTACTGAATGTATAACTATGAAACTTGGCAGATGTAAATAATACACTATGGATAAGATCTACTCAAATTTCTACTCATACGATTCAAAAGTTACAGAAGATTTTCTGTGTGCCATTTTTATCGAATACACCCTTTAATAGCTTGAGACGCAGTTGGGCTGGGAACCGCTTTCTACTAAACACTACCAATTCGGTTTTTTACGGTTAAAACTCGATACTCAAATTTCTTGCGCAGATGAACAGATTATTTAGGGAATTTGGTTATGGTCTTTGCAAGATTTCCGCACGTGGACCTCTAAAAGAGATCACCGCAACCTGCAAGTTGTCTTAGCGTGCATCTATTTTTCAAGCAGTTAGCATTATCTTTAACATAAAGTTATAAAGTAAACGACTTAAACATCGTTAAATAAAGTAAACGACTTAAACATGAGCCCTGGGGTAAGCCCATGTAGCTAATTCTGGAAGTTGTCAGTTGGCCAGATTATAGATCGTTTGTTTTCCGGACAGTAAACTATACAAAACATTATTTAAAATTCCTGGTAAGCCACTACTGTGCAGACTATCTGCCAGGATGTCTATGGAAACTGAATAATCCTTAATCGCCCTTAATAGTCAGAAACACTGAAGCCAATTGCTCCTTGTCTGCAAAGGCCAGTTGTATATCAGATGAAAGCAACGCTAAACAATCGTTTGTTCCTTTGCTCTTTCGGAAACCAAATTGCGTATTCGATAGCAAGATGTTTGATTCAACCCAACGGTCAAGTCTTGATAGGATCATTTTTTTCTAATTATTTTCTTAAACATGATAGCATAGAGATCGAACGGTAAGAATTGTAATCAGACGCTGGTTTCCCAGGTTTTTGAATAGTAGAACGAAGAAAAAGGCCAAGTTTCCCAACAAAATATTTGATTTGACTGGCAATATGCAGCTGTGGTCGAGCAAGCCAAAGCTTAATCACTACCGGAACGGTAAACAAGGAAATATACCGTGAAGAATATCTAAAGAAGCGATTGTGACCATATCTTCGCAGCCATGACGCTTCCTCGCTATTCTGGCCTGATTTAACATTTTGTCACTACGCCAAAGATGTTTTGAAATGGCGAATGGAGTCCATGTTGTACCGAGAGAGTCGAACCCACCTAACTGCCCGGAGTCGCGACCTATCGAACGGTATTGGGTTCTCGTGAAGAGAATATATCTCAATATAAACAACAAGCTGCAACTACAGAAAAATTTCGAAAATCTTGGAGAAAACCTAAATCGGATGCAGAGAAATCTGCACAGACCCTAGGCTGGAGTAAACTCAAAAGTTCGTAGTTTCTCCATGCAGCCTATTTTAGTAACTGTTAGATATTAGATTTAAGATGACTAATATCGAACAATTAAATGAAAAAAATGCATCTTGGATTGAGCTAACAGCAAATTTGATATAGCCCAAATTTAATCTGTCCAGATTTTGTCGCGAACAAGCCTTACAAGTGTAAGTTTGAAAAAGGGTCTCAGATTTCTATTTTTTCTTTTCCAAAAAGTGATCAAGGAGAGTGTTAGTTCAAATTTTCCTAATTTTCCAATTATAGTCGTTCTATTAATACGCTGGGAGTTTAACACTGGGCTGTCACTTTAACACTTTTTGGTATTTTCGTAACTATTCGGGAGGTGAGACTCGAGCACACTCGTGAAGCTGTTTTATAAATAGTGAAGTGTTAAATTCCGGTTGTTTTTTGTGGCTTGCTCATAAATATGTATACGCCATTTTACCGAACCGGTCTAAATTATCCACCGTGTTCGACTTTACTAGCCACTCGAAGTCAATTTTTGAACTCACACAATGATGGGGCGCTGTGTTGATACGGGGTACCACTCTGTTTTTATTGCTATGGCACTTCAGCTCGCCTGTGTTCCTTGTTTCCTCTCCATGATGGCCACCACGTTGGTTTATCGTCTTTATCATTCCAATCGTTAGAAGTTGCTGCAAGATCGATGGACAACGGCAATAAACCCCAACCACCGAAAAAAAAAGTGAATTGAATGGAAGTGGGTGTGACAAAAGCATACAAGAAAGCATACATACAGTAACGACATTCTTTGCACACTCGAAGCGACAATTCTGGCGGAAAAAAAGAATGATTTATTTTTGTTGTCACATTTTCGATGGTACTGTGAAAACATATTCGATTCATCGCTTGCAAGCAAACATGGTAGGATGTTATAGGTTCTGATCACGTCTACGACAATCTTACTATCGGTGTGCTATTGAAGCTTTATGAATGACATCATGTTTACGGTGGTTCACCATACATAGAAAAAAATTTGTAGTGAAAACTACCATTTTGCCCGACTATGTCTTCAAAACAACCATGAAATTCCAGTCAAATTTACTACGTTTCTGGTACAACTTTCAACCTTTGTGGTATATTTGACATACCGCATATTGATATCAAGCGCAGCATGGTTGATTTAATCGCAAGGATGGTAAAATCAAACGCATTTATTGTCAGGTGAAAATTGTTGGTGTTTACGGTTCATTTAATCCTGGAAATGGTAGTTTCTACTGCGGTTTATTTAGTGTGTACTTTTGGTTATTCCATTTGACGAATTTCACGCCAACTCATCCAGTGGTTGGCAGCACCCTCTCAGAATCCAATGAAACTTTGTGGGTGTGTAGACTATGTCTTTTCAAGCAACTTTGCATACTTTGTTTTTTCAAAATTTATGTAGGCTACCATTTGAAAAGGGCTGAAGTTTTTTAATCGATTTTTTAAATCAACGTAATTCAAAAAGGAAAAGACTTACAGAAAAGTGAAGTATGAGTGACTTTTAGAAAATTGTCTTAACTTTTATGAAAAATATTGAAAACATTCTAAAACCAATTCTTACACGCTAAAAAAAAAGTCAATTTGCAAAAAATGGCTATCTTAGAATTGGACGTATTTTTTTTGTGCAAGGTAATATAATTGTCTATAAGTTCACTATACATTGCAAGATGGGCACTTTCAAGGGGGATATACAGTTAGAATGATCAAAAAATTAAATTTTTTTTTCTTGCGTGAAAAGTTAGTAAATTTCCCGTAGAATACGCGCCTGAAACCCTTTTTTCGAAATTCGAACTCCAAGTGTTTCTTTTCATCATTTTTCGAAGACGCTTTTTTCGCGCTCAGCAGGTTTACAGACACGCTTGGCCGAGAAGACCTATTTTCAACGTGTTTTTTTTCAAAACAGCATTTTCAGAGTTTATGCCGGTGATAAATCGAAAACTAATTCTTCGATTAGGCTGAAACTTATAGGATTTCTTAAATATAGTATTACCTTCTATATGAATTAAAAATTATTGTAATATCTTATTATTAAATATGGAAAAATGTGATAAAATGGCGGGAAAAATGTGGATTTTTTCAAAAAAGTTACGCCATAAGTGCAATTTTTTTTATTTTACTTTCTTTTCTCAATTTATCTACTACCTGTTCATGTAATTAATGTGTTTTTTTGGGTCAGCAGGTTTCAGATCAAAACTGCGACCAGGAGAGCCGGCACAAATAAAATACAACGACTTTTTCAACGCACTCTAACGGCCGCCATTTTGTTGAAAAAAATTGAAAAAAATATTTTTCTTACTACATAGATGCACTTATAATCGTAAAAAAGTTTCAATTGATTTGAGTGAAAACTTCCCAGTGAATTTTTTTTTCAAAAATTAGTTTTTTTTCTCGTTTTAACTTAACTTAACCGTTGAGGGAAAAAAGCTTCTTCAACAACAAATTTTTCATGTCAACATAACTCAAAATGGAAAAGGATTACAAAAAAGAGATGTGTGGGTGACTTTTAGAAAATTGTCTTAGCTCTTATGTAAAAACTGTAGAATCGATGCTTAGACACAAAAAAAAAAATTAAATTTAAAGTCAATTTGCGAAAAATGGCTATTTTAGAATTGCACGAAATTTTTCTTTAATATAGGCAATAAATGCCTAAGATTTTGCCTTACAATGCAAGATGGGCACTTTGAGAGAAAAAAAAGTATTTTTCACAACCATAGGTGTAGCCAGGATTTCAAATAGGGTGGGGCAAAATATTTTTTTTTAGAGAGAGAGAGAGAGAGAGAGAGAGAGAAAGAGAAAGAGAGACAGAATTACGCCGTCTTCAACCAATCGTTTCGCACACTGGACACATAACATTATACAACGGACAACACAACGCTCGGTTGAGCAGTAGTGTTGGGACATTTTCAAGTACCACCGGCTAGAGCTGGAATCGAGCTCTCACTTTGTGATAATCTACCGGAACGACGGGTGGACTATCTTCTCTACGCTTACCCTAAGTTTTTTATTTGGTGGGGCGTAGAACCACTGCGTCCATTGAATTGAACTTTTGTGGTACTCAAAGTATTTTACAATACCCGTCAAATTTTCGCAACAAGATTCAACAATTCTACTCTTGTTCTGGAATATAAAAAAAACTAAAAGAATTTTAAAAACCTTAGGTTTTTCACATGTTTCAAAATCGAACCGTACTTTTGCAGTCGTGTTGGATTTTTGTATAGGATAACCACCGAGTTTGTTCACAGTTTGTACTGAAAATGTACTTTTCCTCCACGACCCTCTCACCCACACTGAAAATTGAATTTTGATTGTATTACGACAGTGAAGGTAGGACTAACTTATCTATTCGTTGTATACGTTGTAAATTGATTTGTACTTTTCAAGAATCTTACCTTCGTACTCAATGCCACACGCGTGAATGTCAAAAGCATACTAGGTGGGTCTTCACAGATTGCATGTCAATGAGCAAAATTTCGATTACGTCTGTATTGAGTTATCTCAAATAATATTAATCCATCCAATGTATCACAAAACATAGCGATTGCTTGAACGGATTGGAGAAAATGATATCATTGAGTATAGGATCAAGTCTCCCTCGGTTGGTGCTAACCCAATGAGCCTGGACATCAATAGAAGCATAAAGTTGCCAGAAAGCACGAAATGCATCTACGTACTCTTACTTTTACCAAATCCCTAAATCATAATTTTTAGTAGATTCGCATAGATTGTTCCTAAGCATCTATAGGATTGGTATACTAATAAAACAGTAATGATAATATCAATGTGTCCCACATATTTATTTTTGCAGTTTGATCAACAAATTATGTCTATTTGTAACCTCACATAATTCCTATGGGTACAAATTACCACTATGTGTGGCCACACATACACTAATAAAATAGGACACATATTTATTGGCGAAAATCTATGTGGAATTTTGCATAACATTATGTGTCCACACATAAACACAACCCATGGAGAATCACAAATAAAGTTAATGTGCCAAATGAAATATATATGTGAACATATATAAAGCTTATGTGTACACATAGATATCATTTGTGGGTCAAATTGCAAAAAATTATGTGTGGGACACATACAATTTACCATTGCTTTTTTATCAGTGTACTTTTCATTTGTCAATTAAACTTCATATGTGTTTCTAAGAGGGTTCTGTTTACGTGTGAACAAATGAATATTATGCGGAAGTTTCCATGTTTTTTTTGCCAACAAACATGTGTGGATTTTTATCCGTGTACAGTTGTAAAATTTTAAAGTTTACCAAAAAAAAAAGTTTGCTTCGAGCAGCGGCTGTAAAAGATTGTGTCGATGCTTTACTACGCACTTTTTTATAAGCGGCCATGGTTGCGTTTCCCACTATCCCATTTTGTGATTGGCTCCAATAGCACTATTTGTATAAATAGGTTCAAATCAGAAATAGGTATTAATAAAAAAAATAGAGGTGGGTTATATATAGGATATAACCACAGATAAACAGTCATAACAAATTGATCATTTTCCACTACAAATCATCGTCAATAAAACACTAGCGTCATCTGTTGAGCACACTGTGATGGGTGATACAGCTGAACAGATGGCGGTAGTGTGCTAACGTCAAACGTAAGAGAATCGACTATGCGCACTGCCTGTGGCGATACTGCCAACTTAGAAACATTTGAATTGACCGTTAAATGCGTGATCGACGAAGAAACCGTAAGTGTTATGTCTGTTTGTCTGTGATATAACCGGAAGTTTAACGTAGGGGGGTCAGCTTTTTGTTGAAATTTGATTTTCTAAAATAGGTACAAAGCAATTTACTTGTGTTATAGGTATTGTCTTTACGTAACTATACCACTCCTCCAGTTCTTCTGACATTTTTGCATAACTACTGTTCAGCTGTTATGAAGCAGAAATTCAGTTTTGTAATGAATCCTAAAGGGTTTGAGCTGTTTAGTGGAATACCTCTAACTAGAAATGAGAAGAAAAGACCAAGTCGAGTTATTAGTACGAGACACTGAAGAAGTCTGCACATTGTAGACGAAATACGCGTATCTGTCAAGATAAGCAAAGGTAGTTGGAATTAAATGGAAAATACAAATTTTTCTTCTTATTTCTAGTTAGTTTTGTAATACTTATATTTGACTGTTCAACTGCCCATTCATATAGTTCTCTAGGAGTTTTGATTGTGTTTCCATCATCTTGATCATGGCTTGCTCTCTTTGCCATTCGCTTGAGATTACCAGCAATAGCATTACATGGACCATTTAATAAGACGTTCAATCAATATATGGACTTGAAATTGCGCTCGCTGGCAAAGTTATAATGCGCCTCTGCTCCATCTGACATGAAAATAATTTTAGAGCAATATATAAAAAACCGAACTGCTATTGAGTCATGGGTCAATACTTAAGATATTATGATAAAGCTTTTGGTTTCCAATTTATTGTCCATCTTGTAATATACTTCAAAAGTTCGGCAATAAACAGGATTAACCACCTGATTTAATTACATTATCACTAAAGTTTAAAAAAAATATTAAAAATAAGCGCTTTCCAAATAGCAGCCTTGATTTTTCAAACATTCAAAGACCGTTAAAAAATACAAATTGTCAATATAATTAACTTTAATAGGCTTCTATGTGGTTTTAGGACCAAATTATAAGACGAGTTTGCGCGATACACGGTAAAAATTGCACATGAAAAATTTGTTGTTAGAATTTTTTTTTTCCTTGAATGTGCCCATCTTGCATGGCGAACTCTTAGGCAATTATATTAACTATGTTAAGCAAAAATTGCGTCCAATTCTGAGATAATTTTTTTTTGCAAATTGACTTTCAATATTATTTTTGCTTGAAAAGGCATAGTCTACCCACCCACAAAGTATCATTGGATTCTGAGAGGGTGCTGCCAATCACAAAGACGAGTTGGCGTGAAATTCGTCATTTCAGTTTTCTGTTTATTACTTTATTGTCGTCTGTTAATTTGACTTGTGGTTGTCATTAACAGTGTTGGCTGCGTACCGCGAACCCAAATTATAATAACTACTGTTTACATAGGCCCAGATCCAACGAAAAGGGTGTCAGATTATTTTGATTCATGTATAGATACTTCAAAAGATTGAGACTTTCAAAGAAAACGCCTTTGTTCTTTAATATACCCAATATCCTCAAAACGATGCGCCATCTGCCCCATACTTGGAAAAACACAAAGGACATCAAACCTTACTGCTAGAAATTTCTAAAATTTGTCAAAGTGCCGTAAATTTGCCTCGTTCCAATGACCCGTCAACCAAACTTTCTCCTACAATGTCACAGTGGATGATTGCCTTAACAAGCAAATATTAACAGCAAATTACACTAAATCACATGCATCAGCACAAGGAAACGGGAGAGAAAAGAACTTAATCTGATTATGATAAACCGTCTCCGGAACAACGGGAGTCTTCGCCGAAAAATTGATTTGGCAGTAGCTTACTTAACCCACCCATTCGTACGCTGTTTCCATTTACATCTTCCTTCATTCTTCTTCAATCCCGCAGAAGTCTCGCGTAATATTTGAAAGAGGGCTTATCTTTGGCGATCGAATCTATTCTGTGAATAAACTGGCGTTTAATTGTTCAGCCGTGATAACACAAAGATAAAGTCAACGACGAGAATCGATCAACGAAGATAGGCCCTTTTCAAATGTTACCGCGAGAACTTTTCCACACCACTCATCATCGCTGTGGAGCAGGATGATGATGGGTGTGCCGAAAGTTCAAAAGTCTTTAATTTCTCCACCGGTTGATGCTTGCTGATAATGGCATGGCTCATTGCACGTTTGGTCTATTTTCAGATAACCCTTTCGGGGCAGAACTTCTCCGATCCTGCTCACTCGGGAATCACGCCGGGATTCGGGCAAGCAGAAGATTTCAATTCAAGTGGAAAGATTCTCCCTCCGGCTGTGAAACCGAAATAAATCCGCACACACAATAACCGGATGGTTTATAAGGTGAAGGGATTAGCTTTGAAAAGTGACCGATTTGCGATTGATGCGGGGAAGGTGTTGAGTTTAATTTACTTCAAACTCTAGTTTGTCGTACTTGAATGAACAGAAAGGATTTTTTGGGTACAAATTTGGATCGAATTCAGGCCAACACAATTTCACGAATCATGTTTCGAATCATTCGGGGGAGCTACAAATTAACTGATAACGCAGCCAACTTTTTCTGTACACAACAGGGTTTCTACAATTGGTGATTAGTGGTTTAGCTCATCGAATCTATCGGTCCGCCTCTAAGCATCTTGGTGGGTCTCCATTGCTTGACTGTCGATCTGTCAAATTTGGAAAACGTCTCCATTGAGTTATCTCAATTTTTTTAGTCCGTCCACTATGACTAAACTTGCGTTCCTTCCCTTCTTTTCAATAAATGATCAATATCAGTAAGGCCGGCGCTGTTATTGATCCTATAAATAAGGACACCAGGAGTTGAAAATGAGTTTGCTACACTACTCCCAAGTGACATTCTGTTGGTTCTCTATGCAACTTCAGCAGACTTCGATTAACTAAATAAATGTAGAACTGAGCTTCAAAATGGTGAATCGACAATTGGGATGACAAAGACCGCCAGCTAAGGGTTGCTCACTTAGCTGGTAGTGCAGCCTGGGCACTTTTGTCTTTCTTACATCAGCTAGATTGAGGAGGTGCACCATGCTGGAGGTGGTTGGATTCCCGGTCTGGTGTAGGAATTTTTCGTTAAGGAAAATTTGTCGACTCCCTGGGAATAGGGTGTGATTGTACTTGCCACACAATCATACTCATGCAAAAATGGTACCTGTCATCGAAGGCTCTCAAATAACAACTGTGGATGTGCATTTAGAACCTTAAGTTGAGAGCAAGCAATAAGCTTGAAATGCTAAATAAATTAGAAGCGTCTGTTCACCAAGGAGGTGCGGTTCATCCAGCTGGCATCCAGCGGCTGAATAAGAAACGCTGTATCGCGTCCAGTCTTGGTAAAAGTCATGCTCATTAGATTCAAAAGCGTGGATTTTCAGGCACCATAACATTGACTACCTATAAGTTCCAAGCGGAAATCAAATGATAACTCATGACAACAAACGTAACCAGAAGAATGAACGTTCAATTTTCAAAATGCTTTGATATTCATTTGTGGAAACAAGTTCATTTTCAAAACGAATTTCGAAATGTCAGAAATGAAATTCAATCAACCACAATGAATATCAATTACCCGTCGGGATCGGAAAAAATGCAAGGGCAGCCCAGTCCAGGGTATTCTTGCACAACATTGCTAGCATCTATTCCTCTGGGACGATGATGACGGCCCTGGTTGTTCCATGTTTGGATTAGGATTCAAAATCACTTAGTAATGAAAAATCATCACAAGAGATGATATTCAGATTTCATCAAATGAAATTCATGCTTACCGATTGATAATCAAAACAACGGTGACAGCAGATTTTTGACCCGCACATAGAGCCGACTTCATTCATTGCAGAAAACAAAATTCAGTTGGCATAGAAGTGACAGCAGTAACCATGAAAACCGGGAAAGTAAACATCATCATTACACTGGGATAAAATCATTTCACTTCTCATTGATATTTTATGAAAATTTAAGGCACTGATCGCGTCAACTGTGCATTAGGTGGCAGCCCCACCACCGCAATGTAGGTATCACGACTCCGGTAAGGTAGCATGCTAAAATATTACCCTACCACGAAACATGGAAGTATGCTTTGTTCCATGGAGTTCCCAATCTGCAACATGCAGACAACACAAATATAATTGTTATTATCATATTATATAATAACATCCCTTCAAAATATTTTTTACGCTTACTCCCTCGAACCGCCGAGCTATTCGACATCATGGCTTTCTTGCAGGCGTGATCGAAGTGACTGACAAAGGACAGCTTATTGTCGATCATGACCCCAAGATACCTCAAGAACGTCTTCGATTCTATTATCCTGTTACCCTCACTGATCCTCGCAAGTTGCTCTGATTTTCGATTATTCACCAACGTGACCTCAGTCTCATGGTGGGCTAGCTCCACTTGCCTGGAACTCATCCATCCCTCCACAATGCCGATGGAGTGCGAAGCCGTTAACTCGACCTCTTCGATGGATTCACCACATATCTCCAGGGTGATGTCGTCCGCGAACCCGACTACCCCGTTCGGGGACTCAAGTCGAAGCTCCTCATTGTACATCGTGTTCCATAACACCGAACCCAGGATCGAACCTTGTGGGACGCCTGCGATGATCTGGACACGTTTCTGGCCTACCTCTGTGTTGTATACCAGTACGCGATTCTGGCAGTAACTTCCATGAATCTTGTACAGGTACCCAGGAACCTGCAGGCTTTGGAGCGCGTCGGCGATAGCCACCCAACTGGCGCTATTGAACGCATTTCTCACGTCAAGGGTGACCACTGCACAGTATCGTACACCTCGCCTCTTGCGCTGGATTTCCACCTCAGCCATCTTGGTGACGGGCAGGATGGCATCCACCGTCGACTTCCTTTTACGGAAGCCAAACTGGTTGTTAGACAGACCGCCTATGCCCTCCGTGTATGTTGTCAGTCTGTTGAGGATTACCCTCTCGAGCACCTTACCCGCTGTATCCAACAGACATAGGTCTATATGCCGATCCTGGTGGCTTCCCTGTCTTTGGTAGCAACACAAGGATCTGAATTTTCCAGGCGTCCGGGAAGACGCCCTCGTCCAGACCTTTTTTCATCACCTTCCTGAACATTTCGGGATCCAGCAAGATAGCCGTATTCATGGCCAGGTTCGGAATACCATCTAGTCCCGGCGCTTTGTTCACCTTTAGCGACTTTGCTATCGTAATGAGTTCCTCATTCGTCGCCTCGTCGCCGGCCCCCGTTGTGCCGTTGTCAATGCCCACGTGGTTACGGGTGTTCGGCTGAGCCGTCCACCCTTTCGTCGTAATGACAGCGTTAAGGTTTGGGATATTGGAATGCTGGTCATGGGAAAATCTACGGTGGCGGTGGGCCATGGACTAGGGCCGTGGTTCGGAAAGAGTCCCCCAACTATCCTCTGGTTTTGGCCATTACTACCCGGTAGGCGTCACCCCACGGATTCGTATTGCCCATCTGACACAGGCCCTCGAAGCAGGCTCGCTTGCTGGTCTTTATCTCCTTCTTTAGTGTGGCCTTCCCGGTGACTAGCGCCCCTCTACGCTCGATTCTCTCGGCGTCAGACCGCGCTTTTTGCATCCTCCGTCTTGCGTGGAGGCATGTTCTTCGGAGGTCAGCGATCGGCTCCGTCCACCAATACACCGACGATCTTCCATTCGTTGGTTTGACTTCCCTCGGCATGTCCGCATTGCACGCTCGTTCGCTACAAGGTTCCTGGGTTTCGCGTAAGTTTCGTTCCCTCTCAAGCGCCTCTTTAAAAGTCTCTATGGAAGTCGAATAAACGTCCCAGTGGATGCTCCTCCTTCCGCACGCTGCCTTGTATTGTGATACAATAACGAACCGCCAAGTGGTCGCTATGGGTGTAGTCATCATCCATCCTCCAATTATTAAGCAGCCCAGGACTGCTAAATGTTAAATCGATTATCGATTCCGCTCCGTTTCTATGGTAGGTACTCTTGGTAGCTACGTTGGCTAGGTCCACATTGAGCCTTGCCAAGACTTCCACAAGAATCTGGCCCCTGGGGTTGGTAAGGCAGCTCCCCCACTCGAGTGCCCAAGCGCTCTTACAAATGGGTTCAGGCCAGTTAGCTCAGTTGTCATACGATCAAGCATATTAGAAAACTGTTCAATCGACCATCTTGGCAGTGCGTAGCAGCTGCAGAAGAACACTCTATTCACTTTTACAACCGTGAAGCCTTCGTTTGTGGTAGACACAATCTCCTGAACCGGGTACTTGCCCGTCGTCCATAATGCCGCCATATTGGACCTGTCCGCAACTCAGTTTCCGATGCCGTTTGGAATGCGGTATGGGTCAGAAATTATGGCGATATCCGATGCTGACTCCCGAACTGTCTGATACAGCAGCTGCTGGGCGGCCTCACAATGATTCAAGTTTAGTTGGATAACCTGCATTACGATTGGCTCGTTGGAATACCCTTAGCGGACGGGCAATATTCACGTATAATATCGTACCAATTTTCACCATACATTTAAATGCGCATACGATTTGGAAAATCCCTGTGAAAAAAACTCATTTTGATTTGGATATTTTGCTATGAAACGGACTTTTTTCCTAGATATTATTTACTGCCAAATTAATCAGAAAAGCTCAAACAACGCAGAACAATAACAACCAACCACAGTGAAGTTTGACAGCTGTGGCCGTTTGGCTCTATGCTGGTTTTGATGGCAGCTAATAGGTTTTATAAAGGTTCTCAAGTGGTCATAACATATTTCACTAGAACATTTTCAAAATCTTTATGGTCTTCTAAAGGTTTTTTTAATTTGTTTTCACAATCGTCTATAAAGTGGGCCACTTTGTACACATTTCGGCTTTAAAGATGCATAGAGGATGTGTCGGTGGACGAAACAGTTTTGAAAGTAGTTTTATCAACAAAGCCGGGAGGAGTGCTATACGGCTGGAATAAAACTAGTATCGTTACCTGGGAGGTTTGCTATTGAGCATGCTGATAAGCCCGTTGACCTCTGGAAAACGGTTCTTTGGACGGACGAATCAAAATTCGAGCTTTTTAATCGAAAGCGGCGGGTTCGTGTTTGGTGCAGGAGCGCCACATCCAAGGAAGCATGGAGGAGGAAATGTGACGGTCTGGGGGTGTTTTTCGTGGAGTTTGGTAGGCAGCCTCGTGAAAATTGACGGGATAATGACGGAAGATTCCTACTTCAATATCCTGTGAGAAAATTTTGAGGTTTCGCTGATCCAGACGGGTCTTGAGGAGAACTTTGTATTTCAGCAGGACAACAACCCGAAGCATGCTGCTAAGAAGACCAAGCCTTTCTTCTGGTCTTGTTGGATCAAACCTCTGGAATGGCCTCCACAAAGCCCGGACCTTAACCCCATCGAGAATTTGCCGACGATTCTAGATGGCGGGGTTGAAAAAAACCCCGGTGTTATAACAATAAATTCAACTATTTTGAGGCCCTGAAGCGCGCCTGGGAAGAGCTTGATCCGCAGCACCTAAGAAGCCTGGTGGAGAGCATGCTGAAGCACCTGCAGCTTGTCTTGAAGGCCAAAGGAGGACACAAATTATTAAAACGCTTTTCTTTTACTTAAATTTATCTTCCCGAAAGCCGAAATGACGTGGCCACTTCTTTTGTCACGGTTTGTTTTCAACACGAATTCATTTTTTTCTTGTGTGTGTGTGTGTGTGTGTGTGAGAGAGAGAGAGAGAGAGAGAGAGAGAGAGAGAGATTGTCTTTGAGCGTTTGACTCTGTGTCGGCGCATCCATCTCTTTTCAAAAAGCGATTAATTGCGCTATAACCATAAGCCATAAAAGGCTAGGACAAGAAGTAGTGCTCATGTCCCATCCCAGCTTCGTCACTTCCAACGACAATTCTAGGCAAAATCGTCAAAAGGTCGAAAGGAACAATTGTAAACAATGACTTAAAACGTAAATTTCCTGGAAACGCCAGGTTGCTAACATATATATCCACTACCGATGGTAAGGTAATATCTTCCTCTATTTATTTCTGGTGCTATTTTGGTTGTGGGAACAAGCAGATCCCAGAAAAATACGCTAGAGGTCATTGTTTACCAATGTTACTTTCGACCTTTTAACTATTTTGTCTAGAATTCTTGCCAAGAAAAGTAACCCGTACAATCTCATGCAATTTCCAACTCCAGATGTCTATGAAGGTAGTTTGAGTTCCCAGCAGCTTCTTAAGTTGACCCTTCCCTCCCATGCCTTGTGGATCTGAAGGACCTGGTCAAGGGTGGTGCAAAGAGTTCGATGTATGAACAGCCTGTCATACCCAAGACAGCTCTTCTGGCGCTTCCATCATCTCTACAATAGCCAACCCAGGATTGTGAATGGTCGGAAAATGCTATGCTATGCTCTGCTAACTCTACAATTGCATGAAATGCTTTTGTTCCAATCAAGAAATGATCACAGAATACACGGAAACAAATCCATTTCTGTTTTCATGAACAAAAAATCATGATACTAACTCTCTTCTTATTTTATGAATTCGTGACTCTTATTCGTGGTTTCATGATTGAAATGAAAGATGCGAGTCATGAACTTAGAAAGTCTTGTTTTGCCTCTAAACTTAAATTGTTTTAGCTTCATTAATCAAGAGTCTTTTCTAGATTAACACAGCACTCTTCATCAACACTAGGTTCGAATCCTGAAGGTGGATTTATTTTTTTGTTTTAATTCGGAGTCGATAAAGTACATTTGGTAAATTCATGGATAAAGTTTTCAGTATCAGGAATTCAGCTCATGGTTTAGACCCGATTTATTCATGATTTCATTGTGGCGGGAAAATAGTTCATGATATCATGAATTTTGTTCACGGTGTATATTCATAACACGAAAACACAACATATTCAAGAAATCATGACCTGTTTTTTCTCGTTTAGAAGAACACATTATTTCCCGTGTTACAATTAGTAATATTATTTTGAATACCATCTCACGATGTGACATGTTAAGCAATGATTCAGTATTCTTGAAACTGAGCTTTGAATCAATGCAGTGGTACTTCCTGAACCAAACAAATCATACACATATTTTCTGTTTGACAATCCATCCGTTGGCTCTACTCTGAGAACTTCAATACCTATATAAACTAACATTAAAGAAACTGTTTGTTGTGCAAGGATGAAAGTATGCGAGATCAATTAATTCATAATTCACAAACATTACTAATAAGAAGTTTTCACTTATTTTGTTGTTAAATACTTCTTCCTGCATGGAATATGCGTTTCTTATTTATTCCGACATAGTTAAAACTGCGTTGTTTAACTTCGATTCCCCTTGCTGCGAATCAGTCATACAAATCCAAATCCACTAAGCTAGACCTACCTGCAAAAATTCCTTTCGTTGAAGAATCGTGGAATGTTCCACCCGGAAAGGTGCAAACGGTGGTAGATTAAAAATTCTTCCCGAATGCACGTGACCAGTATCCGCGAGACACTGATAAATTCCTTGCTTGTTAATTTGTTTTCCACGAACCTTACTTTTTAATCTTTGGCTCCACCTTTCTGAGCCTTTTGAACGTGTCGGCGGAGGCTCTATTTGCAATGCAAATTGTCGTTCACTTATTTTTTGCCTCGTGGTTGCAAGAAATTAAGCACAGCGTTTAATGCACAGTGGTTTAGAATGAAAAAACAGAAAGCAGTCGGCTTTTGAAATCATTATCATCATATTCAACGATGAAAAAAAAACACTAAAATTTATTTAAAGCCTGTCCACGTTAAATCTCTGACACCAAAATAATAGCAACAAAAAACAAATTACACATAATTCAACATAACCTATTATTTATTCCACAATATTAGAGTTATATCCTGGATAATCTTTTTATAAGAGTTATATCTTCATTAGAAACAGTTGATTTCTTTCTGTTAAATTTTTGAACTTTCTGTGGTACTGTGGACTGTGCATAATGATTGCCTGGACCCAAGGGTGGATTTGGGATTCTGAGCCAAGGGCAACAACATGGCTGCCTGAATCGGTGACGATAGTGATTGACGGTCAACCAAACAGCTAGGACTCGGGCCTAGACAATTGAAAACTGTTCTGAAAGCTTTTGCGCGAAATGCTGGTCGGCGATCCGAATACCAACCCTGTCTCTTCCGAAGGAGCCATTCGTTTAACGGACGCGGTGTCCGGAAAGTCTGTGGTTGACAAGCTCACGGAACAACGCACAGTGGTCCAGTAAGCTACTTTAGGCGGACATGAGGTTTCCAATGGAATTTTGTGGTTTTAGAGCTTTGATTACTTAGGGCCTGTTCATAAACCACGTAGACTCATTTTTGAAAATCTCAGATCCCCGCTTCCCCCTCGTAAACTTTTCTCCATACATTTTTTTGAATTTTTGTATGGAGGGTAGACTTAGGTCAACCCCCACCCTCCTCCTAGAAAAGTCTACGTGGTTTATGAATAGCCCCTTATGAGAAATTGTTGTAAACTTATTGTAATACAATTTGAATGAAATTAATTTTTTTTCTTGCATTAAACGCAAGAGTGACGTATATGCTAACTTTTTTATGAGCAAATATCGTGAGATGGTATGTTAAGAGAAGTTGTAGAAATTGTTATCACAAACAACTTTGTAGAACAGATTTGTGTACTAGCTTCAAATTCAACTGAGATAATTTAGTATTTTAGTAAACAATCGTCTTTTGACTCAAAGTAATTCATTTTTAACTCTAACCGGCTTGCTATTTTGTGCAAATTTGTTTGTTTTGACATTGGCTACAATTTTGCTGAATACACCATAGTTGTATTTCTTGTTTTCATGTAATAGTAAATTTTTAGTTAAGTTAACGCCGTTTAGTCCAAAGTATTATTGAAAATTACATTGTCTTTCCAATGTACAAAACTACAATCACACCTGCAAGCACTTGGTGTATTCAAGTGACGCGTGCTCAGGACCATCTTTGACGGTGTATATGAAAACGGCGTAAGTAGGAGAAGGATGAACCACGAGATGGCGCAGCTCTATGGTGAACACAGTATCCAGAAGGTCGCTACAGCTGGAAGGGTACAATGGGCAGGACATGTTGTAAGAATGTCGGACAACAACCCCGCAAAAAATGGTATTTGCCTCGAATCCGACCGGTACAGGACGAGAGGAGCGCAGCGAGCTGGTTGATTAAAACAAGTGGAGCAAGACCTTGGAAGTGTGGGACATTCGAGGAACTGGAGACAAGCAGCCCTTATCCGAGTTTTATGGAGAAATATCGTGACGCAGGTGTGGTCCTAATAGGACGTTTGACCAGCATAAGTAAGTAAGCACAATTGCATTTTGTGAGTGACCGGAGATGCATCGAAATGGATTGAATCGTTCCATATCGGCCCTCAATCGTTTTTCAATAACCTGCCAAATGAATATCTCCCATAACATTTTGTGAGAAGCCCCTCTTAGTTGACATACATCGGTCTAAATCGACTCTCAAGCGTCATTGAAAAATGACTCGTCTTACCAATCGAAAACCATCATCACACCCCAACAACGTCCTTATTTTTGGGATAAATCTACTTTCAAGCTTTATTAAAACTTTTTCTTCACAGCAAAATCATAATCACACATTGTAAGTGACCCGAATGACAGCCTTGTTGTTGGTTTAAATTAGAGCGGACGAAGTTTAGTAAAAATCTGACGCCCAAACTGGTACGAAATTGAAAATAAAACACTTCTGAAAAGCGGTCAAGGGATTCGAGTAAATTGGAATATGCTAAAGCCTGTCAAAGTTGATTTTCAGACACTTTTCTTTCAGTGTAGATTTTGAATTATTTCACGGATCGCTGAAACGTTTCACATAGTGCGCAAACGCAATTTGTATGAACGGCAGCAAAATTCGAATTTAACGGTACGCGATCTTGCCAAGAAACTAAAACTACCGAGAAAAAAAAACCGTGTTTTGCGTTTGCAAATCATTTCACCAGTGCTTGACTGTGGATCGGAAGGTTGGAAGTGGAACAAATCGAAAAGTATGCTCCCGAAAAATGGACAAGAAGGTGGTAGCCATTTTTGAGAAAATCCCAATCTTATCGCAATGCAAAGACACGCCGTTGCCGAGCATTTCCGGACAAACAAGCTGTCCAAATTCCCGAAGAAGTATTTGATTTGGCGGGTCATATGTAGTTGTTGTCGGATGTGAACGAGAAAGAGTGTCTGCAAAAGCGGTTGCTACCGTTTATCAGAAGCCACGACTCTCCAACTCTGTTTTGGCCAGATTTGGTCGTCACTATGCGAAATCGGTCCTGGAATGGTATAAGGTACAGTACGTGCCAAAGTCAATCCACCAAACTGCCCTAAACTTTGCCCAATAGAGAAACACTGGGCTCTAGCTAAGCGGAAACTTTTTGAAATTAAGAAGATAGCAAACGTTATCGATGGTTTCAAAAGAAGATGGAGAATCGTCTCGGCGAGCATATTTGAGAATACCGTACCGAACTTGATGGCTGGTGTACCACAGAAAGTTCAAAAATTCAACAGAAAGAAGGATTAACGTTTTAATCCACTGATCCTAATGTAGATATAACTCTATTATTGCGAAATAAACAATAGGTTTTGTTGAATGATAGGAAAACGGAACCTATTCTCACCATAGTACATATATTCATCACATTCTGCAGCCATCCAACTTCAAACGTAAAAAAATGTTTAATTTCTCCAATAAATGGACGGAGTTACCAAGAATATACAATCCTGGTTAATTAAAATAGGTCTTGAATATAAGTAAAAACTACAAAAACGTTTCGGAGACTTAAATTTCGTAAAAATAATGAGCAGTCAGATTTTCAACACAATTTCTTACTTATGCACATTCACTTTCATACATTTTCGTTGCGTAATTCCACAAACCATAAAAATCAAATAGAGCATTCTATGCCCAACGTTATGGTGAGTCTTGTTGTCAACATTCTTATGGAAGAAAAACAAACAAACCCTTTCATTTTGTCTTAGTTATATGCATGCTACCCAACACACTTGAAGTGCTGTCAAATGATCTACTTTATTTTTGGGTGTAGTAGTGAAGAGCGTTAACTTGTTTGTATTTTTTTCTTGATTAAAATAAATACGATCAACATACACAGATGGGATTAATGTTTTTCGTGATATTATTAATGTAGGTACTAAGTAGTGGCAACTTTTCCGTATTAAATTGGAAGAAAATTATCAGAATCGAATTTTTTGTGTGTTGCTAAACGATTAACGCTAAGTGGACGAATAAATTGTGAATAACTTGTGTACTCAGTGTTCGGTATTCAGTGCCTATTCACCGATTTCCACTGGAGGTCTGCTTATTGAGCTCAAAATAGGTTCCGCTTCCCTATGTAAATTTGTTTGCTGCTATTATTTTTGTTTCCTAAACAGAGCTCGGAAAAATTGAAACTCGTCGTGAACGACGAGTAAAATATAAATTCAGAGTGTCTAATTTTCGCTCTCCTCATTTCTTTCTATCAGTCTCGCAATACATTCGTGTTTACTTATTTTGCTGTGCCCAGTCATTCCGTTGTCCCTGTGTTCCACACAACTAATTCCGCCACAGCAAAGCACATACCTGACTAATCAGGAGTCAAGAGATTTTGGTTGCTTGACCGAATGTGCTGGTAATCAGTCATTCATTTTCGCGTTCGTGAGTGATTTTTTCTGCCACAGGATTTTTTTTTTTTTTTCAAATATTCCCGAACATGGCTGAAGGCAAACGAAGCCAAAAGGCGGAGCAATGGCCGAAACCGCTACAGATTTTGTGGTTCGAGATCGAGAAAAGGCATTTAGCAGGATCGATTCGAGAAGTGTTAGTGTTTCCATTTCATTGATTCTTCAAATGAATGACTGTTCTTTCTTCGTCACAGTAGAACGTTGAAATTGTATGAGTTGTTTTCGCTTATGTACATTCACTGGAACGAATGAATAATAAAAGAAAAGCAACACAAAACAAGTTGATTCACCTTGCACAAGAGATTCATGAAGGCAAATTTGTGTTTACTTCATGTTCGCTAAGAACAGTGCGTGTTGACTAATATTTTGTCTCAGTTAGGGTGCAATTTGAGAATTGAATATGATATCTTTAAGCTCTGGTCCATGTGTTTCACACAACTCATTCACACCACAGCAAAAAACATGCCTGTCTATTCAAGCGTCAAGAGATTTTGGTTGCTTGACTGAATGTTCTGCTTATCTGTCATTCATTTTTGTGTTATTGAGTGAGTTTTGTTGGTTAAATCGGCTTTCAAGCTTCAATAAAACCTTTTCTACACAACAAAACCGTCATCACACATTGTGAGTGATCCGAATGACAGCCTTGTTGTTGGTTTAAATTGATACAATGTGGTTACGAAGTGAAGTTAAAGATCTTGTTTTTTCAATGAAGTAAACCATTGTCACACTTTGCGTATGGCCCCAATGGCATCCATACCGTTGGTTTAAATTGTTGAGAATATTTAAATATTGATTTATGCATCTCCTTCAAGCAAATGAAAGAGAATGTAATCTGAAAACAGAGATAAACAAGAATTCCACGTATCGTTTACCACAGCCAACCCAACTATTTTACCCAACATCCTAGTGACTTTTCCTGGACGTGTAGAGAATTCCTCGGCTTTCAAAA
Organism: Aedes japonicus; assembly: GCA_034211315.2. NCBI lineage: Eukaryota > Metazoa > Arthropoda > Insecta > Diptera > Culicidae > Aedes > Aedes japonicus. Next base: position 253,768 of record JASCZW010001746.1, read on the forward strand.
CGTCAAAACATTTCTATCCGTTCTCTATTCAATCACGCTGGTATGGTTTTAATTTAGCATCAACAGTTTTTACACATCGAGGATGTATGTTGGACCCGAGCATCATCTGTTGATTCTCTGTGTAATAACCATTGATCTAGCAATACCGGGGTAGCTCCTTCGGGCGGTCAATCATACTCAGGTTCAAGTGGTAATCAAGAGGTGGAGTTCTAGTCACCGTTTCAAACACTTTGATATCTGAAATCACAGTGACAACTACATTTAAAGAACTTGATCATATGTGGGAAAAAGTTCAAGTCACAGGCGAAACACATAATTCTGTATCGGTTTACATTCCTCCAAACAGTGCCCGTGAAGATATATACGATAAGTTTTTCGGTGTTGTTGAAGTAATTATGTCTAGCATACCTCCAGAAGTCAAACTACATATTTATGGTGATTTTAACCAACGAAATGTTGACTTCATTCCAAACATGGATCACGAATACAATTTAATCCTAGTCTTTGGAGAAAACGAAACATTAAATTATATGTTTGATAAAATTGCAAATTTAGGACTTAATCAAATTAACCATGTAAAAAATCAACAAAATTGCTACTTGGACTTGCTGTTGGCGAACATTTACGAAGAGTTTTATATAAATGAATCATTATCGCCAACATGGAGAAATAAAGCATTCCACACTGTAGTTGAGTATTCTATGTTTGTGCACAACTATGAAACACTTTTAGACTATGAATAGGAGGAAATATTTGATTAACAATCAGCAAATTATGACAACATTAGGAATAAACTACATATTATTGATTGGCAAACAATGTCATGGAATGAAGAAACGTGAAAAATGCGACTGTAGTATTCTACAATAAGCTGTTTAAAATAATACTTGGAGAAGTTACGGTCAAAAGACAGGGCGCCAAGATACTTCCCAAAATCCAGTTTGGTTCAACAAGGAAATAAGAAACTTAAAAAATTGTAAACAGAAAGCATATAAAATATATAAAAATAATAATAGTCAAGAAAATAACTATGTAGATATCCGCGATCGACTTAATTTGACGATGAGTATAGCGTTCGAGCAGTATAATTTAAAACTTTAGCAATAAATTAAATCCTATCTATAAAACTTTTTTAATTATGTCAAGCCCAAACTGAAAACTGACATTTTTCCGGCTAGAATGTACTTTGACGATAGTGAAGATAATAGTTCAGAAGAGATATGCAATTTATTTGTGGACTATTAAAAAAAAAACTACACAACATATTCAGAACTAGATCGCAGTCCAGAATACTTAGGTTTTCATCCTAAATTTTGAACTGACATTAGCGTTAATTAAATCAATGTACATGACATTTTGACTCATGACAAAACCTGATGGAGTCCCTCTTATTGTTACGAAAACTTTGGCAATTGAACTGACAGCTCCTGTATTTTGGATTTTCAATATGTCACTGGAATCCGGAGACTTTCCAAAAATATGGGAAAAGTCATTCCTCGTACCTATTTTCAAGTTTTGTAAAAAATCTGGTCAAGTCTTGTAAAAAATCGTGGTACAGTCTCATGGATCCCAATTTTTTTCAGGCAATCATAAATAAATAAAAACTACCCAGGTTACCAAAAAGCATAAGCTTATGTAGTAAATCAACCATATATCTGCATTTCATATACAAGCATTGTTTAAGCATTATATCAGCATCTTGAACGCTATCTATTGTAAAGTTAAATTTCAAATGCTATTTTAATGCTTGTAAGCAATTCGAATGCAAAATAGCATTAATGAAGCGTTATCATAGCATTGCAGTAAAGCAACCGTATATTGGGCCAACATTTATGTTGCATTTAAGGCGACTTAATTGCTTGATAGGCTGCCGAAATGACGCTTTGGAACTGCTTATTGGTTACCTGGGTATTTAACCACATGAAAAATAGAATAACAACCCCACAGCACGGATTATTCAAAGGCAGTTCGGCAACTAGTTATTTACTTGAATTTATGACCAACCGTGAACAAATTGTAGGATTTAACGGTAAACAATCAACTATGTAGGATTTAACGGTAAACAATCAACAATCAACAAAAAACAATAAATTCATGCTAGTTCAGGATTTCCAAAAGGGTCTCATTTTCGACCGCTTCTATTTATTTTATTTGTGAATGACTTATCCTTCATACATTAGAATCTTAAATTTTTAATTTATGCTGAGTACATGAAACATTTTTTCTTTGGAAATTAAAAATGGTGAAAACTGCGACGTAGGTATTCAAAACTGAGAAACAAATATTCCACTCATGGTGTAGCAAAAGCTTCCCACAGCTAAATTTTTTAAACGATGTTATATGATTACCTTTACAAGAACACGAGACGTACCTTATTTAGTAATTAATTTAGGAAATCAGAATGTTGAAAGGTGCAATAGAGTCAGGGACTAAGGTTTAATGTTAGATTCTAAATTTTCATTTATTGTTCATTATAACGCAATGATAAACAGAGTCATTAATATGCTAGGCTTTATAAAACGATTTTTCTAAAAAATTTGCGATACATACATAATAAAAACTCTGTATGTTGCTTATGTCAGATCAATACTTGAATATTATAGCATAGTTCGGTCCCCTTTCTCAATAACACATGGAAATAAAATAAAATCTGTGCAAAAACAGTTTGTATTATACGCACTTTGCAACATCAACATTCAACACGAAAATTGAATTTTAGATATTGATTGAACTGAATTTGTTCGAATTTATATGCTTTATTTACACGCTTGTACCAGTTGACAGAATCTTGCGCCAGTTCAATTCAGTGCTTTGTGGTAGATTTCATTCTTTGTTCGGTTCTTTGTTCCATTATCCGGCGCGTAAATAAACAAAGATTAATAAACAACAATGCCAGAAGCATGGACATTCGAGATTAATCCGGCACACTTTCAAAGATTGACTTAATGATTTATTGATTGTCATGGCGAATTAAAAGCGAACCGGAAATTGTATTCGTTTGAAATCAACAGGTAAAGCGTTTGAAATAAGTGGAATTCTTGGAATGAGCATTTCCTCGCCCTTGAATTTACCTTTGAGTATCATTGCTTGAATGACATTATTCTTGAGTTGCTTAACGACCAATCTTGTTCCATTACACAATTTCGGTTGATTGAGATTCTGGAGCATGATGATAACAGATCCAATCTTCAATCGTAAATTATATGGTGGCAATCCTGGTAAATCTAATGAATTCAGGAATTTCGTTGGATAATTGGTTACTTCGTTCGGATTAGTCACACAATCAATTAAGTTGAATGAATGTAATTGTCCAGGAATTACATTTTGAATTACGAAATTCAAATCTCCGGCATACTTATTTTTCGCACGTGCACTTACCCAACCGTGGTTCTCATAATTCAGGATGACATTCGGCAGACATTCGGTGGGAACGAAATCAATCCATTGCCAATCGCCAAAAATTGATTCGAAAAAATCTCGGCACACGGATCGTTTTGCAAGGTAACACATATATTTCTCGTCAACTGTAGCTTCTTTATATATTGCCCCAAATACGAAAGCTTAAGGCTTGTGAAATGACAGGTAGTGAATGTCGAAAATCACCTGGCAACAAAATCATTGCGCCTCCAAAAGATCTCGAATTACTGCGCAGATCTGCATAGTTCGATCGAGTGGCTCCAATGCTCGTTTGTGTGCTATTGTGCATTCGTCTCAGATGATGATCTTACAACACTGCAACACTTTCGTCCTCGCCGAATTCTTCGATATGTTACAGGTCGATTCGTCTATCAGTTGGACATTCAACGGCAGCGTCAACGCAGATTGAGCCGTTCGACCGCCTTCCAACAATGTAGCTACAATCCCTGAAGAGGCAACCGCCATCGCAATATCTGATCATGTGCGAACCCAAGCCAATAATAATGACATAAGGTACTTTTTTGCAAGTTCCGCCAGGTACATTGATGAAGAACAGGCCTCCATTTCAGTCGTCAATCGCTTTCATAAAAGTGTCGCATACGTCCTCTTGCTGAGGAGTCACTGCCGCACATGAGTTTGACATGTACATGTATTTGACCAAAATCAGCGCCTCGTTGCGCATCTCATTGATAATTTCCAGCTCGTAATTCACAGTGGTTCCACAATTCGACTACATTTGATGGAAAACATGTCGAGATGATGATCGCAAACAGGGTACGAATTTGATTGCAGGTACAGTAATAATGGCATTGGCATGTGTTGTATACCAATGTGTGTCGTTTTCTAACAATTGCAACCGCTGACAGGCCTCTCGATATGTCGCACATAGTAGATCACCCACAGTCGAACGAAGCCACGAACATTAACCAAAAGCAGAATAATAAGGACACCTGTAAACTCCGCTGCATGTCAAGGAAAACTCGATCAAAACGAAATATTTACCATACATAATGTACTAAAAATCTATCATTTCGAAGTTTTCATTTCCCCCATAAATTTGCCCAAGTTTCTCTTTTTATAAATGTTCCTTGGGCGTAGCGGACGATTCGTTCTCGAGTTATGCGCGGTCTTACGTATGCCACTCTGTTTAATATATATAGACATTGTCTCACACAGAATTGACTCGATGGAATTATTATCATAATTAAACTTCTACACACCAACACGTTATTTAAGGCACCGACAACTTGTTTGCAACTAATTACCATCGTACGAGCTACGGAAAATTTGGACCCATTAATCAAATGATGACCACTTACAATAAACATTGCAAAAGTATTGATTTTACAATGTCCAAAATAAAATTAAGGCATAACTTCCGCGCGTAGTAATCGCTAGGAGGTCTTTATATTTAGTAAAATGTGCCCATGCATACTATATTGTTAAAAACAATTTTGAGTTAAAACAATAAGCGTATAAGATAATCTATGTAACGAAACGGTCTACAAAATCGATTGCTTTAAATCGGTTCTCAAAATCGATGTTTTAATGTATTCATGTATTCTGCTGAAATAAACCACCCATACTTGGGAGTGGCCCTAACAGGATCCTTACTCTTGGTTTTTACAGTACTTAAACTCTATGTTTTAATGTATTCTTAAGTTCCATTGAAATAAATCACTCACACTTGTGAGTGGCCAACACAGCATCCTTACTGTTGGTTTAAATCGGTTCCAAAATTTGAATAGCTTTAATGTGCATACCTGTACAGAGAATAAATCGGGAACATAGTTAACTCTTTGTACTCCGCTGTTGTACATTCAAAATATGAGAGTTCGGATACTGGAGTGCAATGTCATTTACCAAAACGGATCCCGCTGCAAAGCCAACCAATTTATTCAACATAAACAGTAATTTCTCATGAAAGTTCAGAGGTGTTTTCGGCTTCCTTCAAAGCGAGTATCACTTCAACATATTCCTACCCATCCTCTACTCGCCCTGCATTTGGGCGAGGCCGGTGCCGGTATTGTCTTAGTTAAGGATCACCAGTTTTTACACATTGAGGATGTATGCTGGTCCCAAGCATCATTTATTGATTCTCTGTGTAATAACAGCTGATTTGGCAATAACGGACTAGCAACCTCGGACGGTCAATCATGCTCAAGTTCAAGTGTTAATTAATACTAAACAAAATTGAGAGAGCAATCCTTGCCAAAATATCGCCTCTTGAGATTTTATTGATTTTATAGTTCCAATTGTACATAATTTTGAACCTTTATGAAAATTAAAAATTTGTTAGCATCTTTTACGTTCGTTCTAAACATAGATCTTGAACTATCCGTTATCCAAATGACCGACATAAAAAGCCAGATGAATAACAACGTTTTCATCTTCATTGCAGCTAATATATGTCAACAAGTGTATAATATTTCACCTACCTATTTGATCTCCCGGGCGCGGCCTTCCGAAAGCCGCGAACAAAGCCGATATTATATTCCAGTGCGGGACGAACAACGGATGCACTCCACATTAAATCCCACCTTCTCGACCTAATATTCCGTTTTGTTTTTCGTCCGTCAAAGTATTAAAACTTTCCGCAAATACCACACAAACGATGGTTGACGACGGCAGGGGAAACTCCTGTTTGGCAAATTGTTTACCACAATCTCGGTACCTAAACAGCCAAACCATACACACAAAACTCTTCAGAATCTCTTTCCTCAGATTCGCCTTTTGTTTTATAATCACGGTGGGGCATACAGCTTCACTACACTTAACACGTAAATAGCGTTGACAATGGGTAAAACTTGATATATATTTTGTAGAGCTTCACGTTTTTTTTTCACATCCACCCATCCACTTTGTCACATAAGTACTTGGGCGAAAATTTTATTCCAATCAGACGAAGACGAGGGTGGAATGATCCTTCATACGCATTAACCAAACATCAAAGTGCGTAATGAATTTGATTCATTTTACTTTGACCTCGTTTCAGTTGGACCCCACTTTGCTGCCAAATGGAACAATGACAATCATCACAATTAAGAGGATACGGGACGGGCCTTTCAACGGCAGCCATCAGTTCGCAATTTTGAAGATACAATTCTCAGTTCCGATTTTCGATTACAGTTGCGGTTACGTGGATCCGCTAAAAACCATCTCTGGTTTGCATCTCCGAAATCACGAGAATAACACTTCATCCAGTATCACCTTAACAGGCGCAACTTTTGCAACAAAGCATAGGATCGGGGTGTCACTTTCACTTTCAACCGCAAAAAAAAAATCGGAGATGGACTCACGTGCGCGGCGCCAAATTCGGCAGTTGGCGGAAAACTTGTTCGAAGCACTACCGGAAGAAGGTCGGAAAAGCACGTTCGCACCCGGCGCTGGCCGACGACGAAGTGAAAGTGAAAACACTCAGCCGAAGGATGGAAACCCCACCGGTGAAGTTAGCTGGTGTACGGCTGCCTTTCAAGTTGGCTATGACGGCTTCCGCACAGTGGGCTGATCTAAAAAAAAACTGACTGAAAATATGATTTCTCTTCGTTCTGATATACGTGTGTCATTAGATAAACAGTGGACACAAAGGTTATTTTTACACGGGGCATACGTTCCACTTTAAACTATGAAACGTCAACCAAATGAGTTATAGTTGATTCAATTCTCATGAAAACACATTTTAAATTGCTTCGATTTTTTGCATGTGTTACCTTTCATGCAATGTTCAAAAAACAGTTTTTGAAATTTTGAGTATTTACACCAAAATATTGTGAATTTTTTGAACAACTGCCATATGATTAGCTTTTGTCCCAAAACGGAAAATGTGATTCTAATGAGGTCGATATGTTTGTTCCGTTCTGGCGTTATCGCCGAAAACGAACCTTTTAAAAAAACTCTTTAAAAAAAGACCTTAGTAGTATGACATATACAAATGATAGAAATTACCGCCGCAGCTTTGATAAATTTTTGACAAAAGGAAATCCGAATTAGTAGTTGACTTGTTCGGTAGAATCGCGAAATCATTTCTAAGCTGTAGAAGGACACTATTTACATAAATTTCTTTTGACACATAACCTGACACATTAAATTCTAACAATTCTATTGAATAGGTAGACTATTCTTCTTCGAAATAATCGTAGGGTATTAGTGAGACAAGTTTTCTAGGTCAATAAACGCGAGGAAGAAGCCATTGTTTACGTTCGTCAGTTAGGCCCTAATGACAAAACTTTGTCGAATAGTCGATATTCTTTATTTGGGTTTTCCAGTTTACAGCTGTAATTCTACCGACGTAAACGTGCCCATTTTCACTTAGAATTATGGCCACTGTGGAGCCGTCGTTGTTTTCGTCGGTGTTTGTGCTTGTATGCATTTGATTAGATACATACTACACCGATGGGGGCTGTTGCGTTTGAGCGGCATGAACAGGGGTAGCGAGGCGGAAAAAATGATACGATGCGAGATGCTGTGAGTGATCCTGAAAGCGAAAAGGAGTGTGGCAGTTTGAATTCGAGCATTGGGGTGGTTCTAGAAAGGGATTTTTTGGTAGGTAGTAGTATCTTAGAGCTTAAGGGATTTCGACTAATTGGGGCTGTTGTTGATTATCTCGTTTGTATTAGCATATAGCGTCACATGTTCTCGGGGAGACCTCCACTGGCAGACGTTGAATCGATCCCTGTTTGAAAGGCACGAAGGACATGAAGCTGCAGGATAGTTTCGTTTCTCTGTTAGGGTTTACCGATGCGGATTGGACTTCAAATGCTGTAGACAGAAAATCTTTTAGCGGATACGTATACCTAGCTTTTAGCTGTACATTTTGCAGGGCTAGCAGAAAGTAACAAACGGTGGGCTTATCATCCAGTGAAGCTGAATATGATACGTTAAGGACACACACGACTGAGTCCTTTTCTAATATAAATTCTATGTTAGACTAATTTTCACTTCAAGTGTTTGAAACTAAAAATCAGAGCTATATCGGAACAAAAAGGGTTTAAATTGCTTGTTGACCAAAGGATGCTCGATAGGAGCAAGCACACACTGAAAATTTATTTTCGTTGAGTAGCTTTCACGCGTTTCGGAAACACGGGTTTTATACATAGAACAAATGTTTCGTATGAAACATTCATATTACTTCTTATCTGGTGAAATGCTATCATACCACCTTTTTGTAAAATGCACGAAATGAATTTCGTGAAGACCAGCCAATCGCTGCTTCACTTTTATCCTACTCATGCAAAATGGTGTTGCTGCTAAGACGGGTGGAAATAATTTATCCATCCCAAAATAAAAATTAAAGAGCTGTCGAGAGTTATGACTTCATGCTCATTAATCAAGTATCTTCTCACGAGTCAGAATGGCCGATTGAGATCAACAACGGATACAGTATCAAAACAGAAGTCAGAAACATTTAAAAAGCGGTGGACAACTCTACGTGGGTGCGCTTTTTCCCAAGTAACACAATTTGTTTCAATAAAGCAACGATGGCTTCTTTGCAACAAAATATGATTGAAATATAAGGCAACCACGACGTTACGCGTGACTGCATTGCAATCAGAAAAGCGCAAGAGGTGGAGTCTATTTGCAACATATTATCTGAGTTTCAAACGTGTTGACAAAAAGCTTCATGAAACTTATGACACTGATACCGTAAACTGACATGTCGAATGATAATCATGTTCCGAGTGAGTTTATAATACGTTTCATAGATGTATCAACATTATATGATAAATACGCGAGTCTATCGTTCACCGTTCATTTGTTTTCAGTTTATAATTGGTTGCAGATGAGGTGCAATTATATTTCAAAATATGAACGTTGTTTTCACTAGTGTGCAGGCTTAAAAAAATGTGTATTATTATTAATAATAATTGGAGCTTTAAAATTTATGATCTCAAAGACAATTTTATAAACGAACTCAGATTTATGGTGAAACACGTTGTTTCACTTAGAAAAATATGATGCGCTCAAGAAATGCTTAAAAAATATCCTTTTTCGTTCTCCTGAAAAAGTAATTCTCAAATGATTTTTTGATTTAAAGATTTCAAATTCGATTTACATATTCTTGTCTGCCATGTGCAAATGAAATGTGTTTAATTTGAGCCATCTAATCTTAATAATAATGCAAATACATGAATACATTTGTCTACGCATGGTTTAGTCATATAGTTTATCATGGTGGCTGAGCATAAAAACAACTACATCGCAGATTGTAAGTTTATTGCAAATTGTACAGTGACAACGTGAATCAAAATATGAACAATTTTATTTATCGAAGAAAATTCAATATACTTGCTCAGCTAGACACTACTGTTATAAACGTTATTCATTTAATTGAATACAGCTGTTTTCAAGTTACTGTGAAAGAGCTGCTGCTATGAAATTGGTTTAAATGGCCAGCCAATTAAAAAGAATCATTCAAGTTATAGTTGCACTCACCCAAGTAACTCAAACAAGGTGTGAAAGTCTGTTTAAAAAATGTATTTGCATGATGACATTACGTACATTCATGCCCGTGAAGAACAAATACATAGGAAAAAGCATTAATCTAAATCGACTTTTGTCTTTTAGGCCCAATTCATTGAATCCGTAGGCCAACAAAATGAATAAAATGTTTGCGTTTAAAAAAAAAACTTCATCGGCATATGTGTTTGAATTAATTAAGGTTTAAATAATTGTTTTCAAAAATTATTTGTTAGCGTGAAGAAGTTTCTGTGATTATAACAGCAGGTGATAAATCCAATAAAAATAGTAACAACAAATATTCAATAAGGACTAAAACATTTATTCATGTATGACGCAGTTGAAATAAAAAAAGCGTTTTAAGATTAACAATACCAATAAGTGTTTTTTTTGTTTATTTTTAATTCTATAACAATAGTCATTTTTCCACTTGATTTTAGTAATAAAATCTTCCTATGTATATGAAACATGTAACATTTTTCCAAAGTTTAATCTCATCGTACAATTTCAATCGGGCATTTCTTCGGGGTTCGTATCTTCGTTATATGCCTTAAATCTAGATTGAAGAAAAGATAATTACTGTTCGCCAAACCAAAGTTTTTATATTATGAAAAAAGGGAAGCCAAATTTCATTTCGATTTTTTTTCTAAACCAATCATTGTGAACTATATATAAATAAATTTGATCGGCGATGTACGGCTTATTTCTCTTAATCCCAAAACACTGGACTGTTACCGACATGTTCATTTAAACGTTGCAATACTGTAGCGTTTTCTCATTGCAGCTTGCGTAGTATGCAGCATGTATCTAATACGTTGCAGATTTAATAATATTAATCTTAGTTTTGCTATTGAACTGCAACCTTACCGCAACGGTTTTTTACATACATGAACTTGTTTGCGTAGTTTATTTAATATGTCACGATATAAGTTACACCAGAATCATGTTGCAAATGCATGATTTGAAACAAACATTGCATGCGTAGAGTGTGAGCACTAGTATGTATTAAACGTCAGTTGTCAAAAGAAGTGTACAGAAGGAAGTGTAATTTTTAAGACAATTGAGTAAAAAATTCAAATTTCAGGCAATGTTCCTTCCTGTTTTAATGGTTTTCCGTTTGTTACAAACGATGCAATCAGACAGCAGCACTAGCTCTCTCGTGAATATATGACCAAGGAAATAAAATAAAAACAAGTCTTAGTTACAAGTATCATTTAACATTCTTTTTGATGGATACCAATAGGCTCATATCACCAACTTTCAATATTCACAATCCTATCGAGCACGTTGCCAAAGTTTGGTTTTTAATTCATTGCCTATGCAGTTACCAGCATGATAGTAAAAATCCTTTTCCGTAAAATGGGGCGAATAGGTTTATATCTGTGGATCGATCCAAGGTTTGAACTGTTCATTAAATAAAATATATGTTTTTGTCAACCGACTGATAAAAAGTTAAACACTTATGATTTTGGATATGGAGTGAAGACATAATTGACATATGACATAATTTCTTCCTATACAAATAATTTGCTTTCAATTGGGAACTATTTGGGTGAATGAGAGAAAACGTTTACAGCATAACATTGCATTAATTTGTTTGTTATTTTTTGTATTCTCCCTAGCGCGGAAGTAACGATCTTTGATGAAGTTTGCAGAAGCAGATTGCATTAATGTCATTCTAATATGAAAGACGTTTGAGAGTATATTCCCACGATATTCCACCACGATGAAATATATGCTAGAACGCTTTATATGCTAGGAGTCCAGCAAATTATTGGCAAATTCGTTGGACTAATCAAGTACAACGAATTAATCATAAATCATGTTTTGCAAATCAGCTTTTGAAATCTTCAAGATTTAATGAATATGACTGAATGTTAATGACTATGCATAGCACTGGTCAGCATTATTTAATATGAAAAAAAACTATGTAACCTACAATCAGTTCAAATGATTGAATTTATCTTGGGTTTAAAACATTTGGAAGGGAATACTTCATTCAATAAATTTATGACTCTCCATCGTTAATGTAATAAAAAAAATAAGCTGGAACTCTTCTGAAATGTATTCAACAACACTTTGTTTCACGGTTTTATTTCTCCTCTCTTTTTGTAAGATTTCACTCAGAGTATTCTAGCGGTGGTAGGTAACATCGCTGTGGCATGTTGCCTGGATGCCATACTAGTTACTAGATAGTTGCATATCCATTCCAATATATTTTCACAACTACGTGTGAGAGTAAGTTACAAAAAGGGTGTTGGTAACTTAAAGGTTCATAATAATAAAATGAAACAAGATTGTATTTTAAGATTATGTTGCAATGAAGTTCCTGGCTTCAACAAGTTTTACATACCCAAAGTGATATTTATTTGAAACAAACAAACTCCATCTGACTTGAGAACATAATTCAATGTTAATAATTGTGTCAAATTTGAATATGTGGCAATGTTAGTGCACTTTAAAGTATTCTTTGCAACATAACATCAGCTCTGATGCAACAGCGTTCGTTTCCTGTGCCTGTCTATAGTCGTATTAGTAACAAGAAAATGAAAAACATTTTTTGAACGATGTTGCATGTGTTGCTTGGGTTGGTCAATTACATTTCGAGTCGATATAGTAGATCTCTCAAACATGCAGGCAACCGTCAGAGAGACGTTTCTTTTCTATTCTTAACAAAATATGTGTAGCTCTTTGTACTGTTTTTGTACAATGCAAGAATGTTTTTTTTCTGCGTCAACAAATGCTTCGTGATTTTGGCAGTTGCACGTGTACCATTAATTACGAATTCACCTTTATTAAAAATCCAAATCAATTTCGTTGCAAAAAACAACGAATGGATTTGTAAGCGTTACCGTAGACAAATAGACATACCACACGGTACAAATATTTTAGAAAACCATGGTACCAATCACTTTATGCAACACCTATCGGACATATAACTCAAAAGAGGAACTTCCAGCAATACTAGCAACCACGCTATTTATTTTTTATTTCTGGCAGCACGGTACACCACACCTGTCAACTGATTGCGAAAGAAAACAAAGCATTAAGGTGTGGCCCAGTTAGAATTGGAACATGGACTATGACGCATATTTGGGATATACATTAACAAAATAGTATTCTGTTTTAACTCAAATGTTTGACTTTATGTGAGCTTTAAAAGGAAAATACAAAAAAAAATATACATCTCGATTTCGCAAAAAATTGGCGGACTTTTACCTGAATACGTTTCATTGACCGGCGCACATTATTCTCATCCATCGTTTTGTCATTCTTATTCCACTTGGTTCTCAATGCATTGATGTTTTTAACGACACTGCCATTCACCTTCAGCTTCCTCTTCATAATAGCCCAAAATCTCTCTATCGGTCTGAGCTGGGGACACTTTGGTAGGTTGAGTTCTTCCGGTATAAACTGAATCCCGTTGGTTTCATACCACTGTAGCACTGTTTTACTGTTAGGAAGGTCCATTAATTACGTCACGCAGCATGGGGAGGGGGGTTTGAGAAAACGTGACGATCCATACAAAAAAATTTGAAGGTTCATACAAAAAACGTGACAAGGGGGGGGGGGGGGTTATAAAATGTCATTTTTTGCGTGACGTAATTAATGGACGTTCCCTTATGATAGTTTGCAAGATCTAGCTAAAACATGACAAGTTCATTGTGGGATCTGATGAATGGCAATATTCGCTTTTTGGAGACATTCCAGTTCTGTACAGCTCTGAATTAAAATGTGCCGATCAGTGATGAAAACCTTGGTCTTCCTACTGCAGTTACAGATGCTCTCGTGCCAAATCATGTATTTACGAGCAAATTCATCTGCAAAACAACAAACTTGAATTTGGCAGGAACATCTCCCCGAGCCGTAGTTAAGCCAAATTTTTTGTCCCGGTAGCCGCTTGAAATCGGCTCCTTTACATAGATTTCATCATCCATGAGGAGATAAAAAGGTGTGGTACGGAATCAGATCCCTAGTAGCACACTTATTGCAATTAATTTTGAGATAAACACGAATATGACTTGGCTAAGTCATATTCAAGTTACTACAACTGATTATGCTCGGTAGTGCTACTTGGGATTGCACCACTTTTAAATGACTGTAACTTTTAACCCGTAGGGTATTTTCTATTGAATTTTGGGTGGAATTAGTTCAATGTGTATTTGTTTACGCTTGTAAAGTTTCACTACACAGAAGAAAACAAACTGACCCGTTGGGTATAAATAACTTACTTAGGTAGAATTTACCCAAAAGTTAGTTATTTATACACAACGGGTACGTTAACACAACTATACCAAAATGGTACTTTTTTCCGTGTAGGAGATGAGCAATCGTTATGAATATGGAGTCAGAAGAACAGCAGCGGCGCAAACAATTTTTGCGCACGTACCCGAAAATCCGATCTTGCTCATCGTGCCATCAGCACGAAGCTGAGAATGGTGCATTCTACGGTGTCTCCTGTTTTAAATCGGTACGACGAACGTTTGACCATCGATCGGAAAGAAAGTGGTTTCGTTATGGACGATGAGACGTGTTGAAAGGCAGACTTCCGCCAGCTCTCGGGGCTCCAGTTTTTCACTGCTCTTCATAAATTCGATGTCCCTGAGGACGTTAGAAAGCAGAAGATGTCAAAGTTTGCCAAAAATATATATGATTTGGGGAAGCACTTGTGCGTTCGTGGAAAGCGGAGCACCCCATTCGTGACAACTGAACGGTCAATGGGCAGGTGTACCTAAGGAATGCCTCGAAAAGCGAATTACTCTCTTCCGAGGTCACACGATGGTTCTACGATTTTCTGGCCGGACTTAGCCTCGTGCCATTACTCGGAACAGGTTTTGGAGTGGCAAGGCTGGCGGAGGTCAGTTTCGTGCCGAAGCATCTCAACCCCCAAACGCACCGGAACTGCGGGCCAATTGAAAAGTACAGAGCCACTTTAGCGCGGCACTTCGGAGGTATCCATTGGAAGTGAAATCGGAGGAAGGTGCGAAGAAAAAATAGATTGCAGTCTATGTAGTTGTTGGATGCTGTGATCCCGACGGTTGTTGCTGATCTGGTAAAGTTTCAAAAAATGGACAAATAAGGCATCGAACGTGTTAATTTATTTCATCACACACCTTTTGGACCTGATCCGAAAGAAGAATACTGCGAAGTGAAGTCTGGACCGTGCTGGAGAATGTCTACGCTAACAAGTCAATTTCCTCGCAAACTCTTATCCTCTTAACTCTTAAGATGGTGCAAAGAGATTTTGAAGAACTGATTTGGCAACCTTCAAATCTGCTGGTGCTAAGCTTTGAGAAGAAGACCAGGTCTCGCAACTGTTTGTTATTGAGTCCTACTTTACCTAACAATCGTCAAGGCCGTTGTGGCCTCTGCTGCATATTGTAGTTGTCTCCATTGTATTCTGTCCATGGAGAGAATAATGGAGAGTCCGGAGAGTCCGCAGGTCGCCTCTATTTGATCGATCCACCTTGCTCTTTGCGCCTGCTTTTGTACCCGTCGGCAGGGTTGCGATTTCTTTGGGGAGAATCATCCGGGTGCACATTTTTAGTTCTCTTTGATGAATTCACCAGTCTCTGCAGGAGATTTTTTCTTACACCACTGTAGAGATTGTTCGACTCAGCACGGGAGAAGGAGAGAATTGACAATTAGCTGCCTGAGCATTCATACACTCACCGCAGTGTACTCGACGAAGAGTGAAAGAGCAGAAAAGAACTGCACCGCATTGACGTGAGTGAAACCTTGGTCTAAACATTGAGAAAAAAATGCTGGAAGACGGATGAAGACATGAAATAGGAGCCTCAGATAGCTCAGTTTGTAAAGGCACGGAATCCAACTGAAAGATTAGATTAATAGATTAGATATCTTTATTATTGAGCTTTTCAGCCCCGGCTGGTTTAGCTCATAACCAATCCCTTTGGAAGGGGGTGGGTTAGACTTCAGTCCAGTCGATCCTTTAACAAAATCGTGACCTCCCTAGGCAAAAGAGTATCATTGTGTTTGCCATATACACAATACAAATTCATGCATTGGTGATTAAATCTGAAAAAAGCTTTCAATTTCAATAACTGTGGTAGTGCATCTAGAACACCTAGTCGTGAGAGCCTGGGCAATAAGCTAATTGTGATAAAGCAAAAATGTTCAAATTCCAGCATAGCGTTATAAAACCAACAATTAAGGTTTTCACCAGGTTGACCTCCCCGGTGAAATAATTCTGCTCTCTACCCGGTGCTCCTCCAGAGAGCACTCACACGCTCCGGCCTGTCGCGTGGTGAGGGTGCAAACGGCAGACTGCCCTGGTGTCACTCAGCTTGTGATGTCTAGCAGAGAGTGGAAACAAAACAAAAATCTCTCGGGTGAGTTGCGTGTTTGCCAATGTGCGGAGTACCTTCCTCACTAAGCACGCTGTGGCACCGATGGGGAAGCGCATGCCCGTCGGTTCATCTATCGAGAATAACACCTTTGCGGGCTATCGTCTCGACATTCTTAAGACATGCCCAGCCCGGATCGTAGTCGACTGGTTTTAGAGCGACTACGACGGGAGGTGCTCCAGCTCCCGGCTAGTAATTCGATGGTTCATTCGCATCCTCCACGTTCCGCTCTTCACTACTGCACAACTGTAGATGGCACGCAGCACTCGTGCTGTTGCATAGACACCAAGGCAGTTGGTCCTCTCCCAGCAATGGCTCGTAGACGGATGTTTCGTGGGCCGTTAGAGAACTACCGATTCTTATTAATGTCTTGAAGATGGTCAACTTTGTAGTTCTGCGAGACTTTGGTCGATGCTTTTGACGTCCATTTATCAGTTCCATTTTATCTGTCAAAAATGATATTGAAAAGAACATCATATTTATTTTCGACGTAGGATTACGTCTTTAGTTTTTATACTGGGATTCAATTAAAACAAAATCGTGTTGCGTCCGTCACCAATAATTTTCAGGTATCAGGCCTAAGAGGCTTCATATGACCCCCAGAAAATGGAGTGTAAAAATCACTGGCTGAACAAAAGTGGATTGTGTCCTCGACAAATTTGTTCTAAAGCAATTTTTTGTGTATCAGAAATATAAAAGCAAAAGAGACCAAGGTCTAAAATAACAGCCTACGCACTTAAATTCGATTTTGCTGTTCGGTAAAAAATGACGAAATACTTCGGTAAATGTAATATATTACCGATTTTTGTGGTAAACATAAAATAATTTCTGCCGTAATTTCGTAACACTTACTGGAACTATCTTGTAACGTTGTATTTAATTTGCCGTATTCGGCAGAAAAAACTGCAATTCATACCGTAAAAATCAGGCTATCACTTCAATCACGGTAGAAGCACTTTGCCGAACAAAACTTGTAGAATGAACTCTGAATTACCAAAGCCCGGTAAGGAGTTGTTAACCGTCAACTGTCGGCCATTTTCATGAAGTCTCAGGTTCAATGATCGGCCCATGTTCAGAAGATGGTAGCAAGTTACAGTTCAAGCGCCTTGTGTTCAGTTCAATCAGCGGTGATGAACTGATAATTTTTGTATCCAAAGTATCAATTGTCTTCATTTAGTAATATCAAATCTACGAATTGAAGACAGCTTCGCTGACCGGCGTTGATCGTAGCTCATCATTCTCCTCTAACGTATTCCGTACAGATAAAACGAAGTTAATAAAGAAGGCAACAAATATATTATTGTTCAATAAATTGTGACATTCAGTATTTTTGGTGGTGAAGTGAAACAAAGCTCTGAGCAATTCTGGAACTACGCAAATTAGCAGTCTGTACGGCAGTTTTGCAGATAAATCCGTCTCCCGTTACAATTTTTTGACAGTTCATCCAGAATGGTACCGGAAGCGTTCAGTAATTGATCACAATTACCAGACGTTTAGCTAAATTACCGATACTGTATAAACTAAACAGAAGAAATTGCAAGAAAGAACAATAAAGCCTTGTTAATAGTATAAAGCGTTGTAATGGAATGTAATTATTTTCATGCAGGATTTGGTCTTCAGATCTATAGTTAGCAATGGACATATAATATTGATAATAAACTAGCATCATTAGATGGGCAACTAAATGGCAGAAGCGTATTTAGCACGTAATTCTAGATCATCAAAGGACATAGGTTACGGCTGTGCTTTTGGAATATACAAGTAACACGTTTGGTACAATTCAGAGGAAGCAAACACTACATGTGGAAATGATCGAAGTCTGTATGGATTTACGGTGCTGGCTGGCAATGGAAGCAGATATAGGTGTGCAACATGACAATTGTAAAGTAATTTTTGGGCAGTACAAAGTTGCAATAAATATTCAAACATATTCAATTAGTATTCTTAAAGGTCAACAATAAAGCAATACGGCATGTTCTGGGTCATCCACACTATCCTTGAGATCAGAACGTAGGACCTACAATTGCAACAAAAGCTTTCTGGGCTATGCAAAGCTACACTGAGTATTGAAACATATTAATTGTATATCTTGACATTACGACATTATGAAATGATCTTCTAGGTTATCCCAACTATCCTGGAATTCAAAACTGAAAATCTTCAGCTGTAAATGTAGCTCTCTAGACCAAACAAAGTAACTATATGTATTTGATCAATTTAAGTGAGTCTTCTGGAAGGTAAACCGATAGAGTGAGATAACTTGGGATGCTCTAGATCACCAAAACTGCCCTTGCGTTTATAAGTTAGTATCTAAAGTCGTAACATTAGCTTTATAACCTATGAAAGGTGACGATACGCACTTTTCTGTGAAAATTTTCTGTGCAATTGACACACATTCAAAGAATCTTCTAATATGGTCACCAGTTATTATCAGATTATCGTGGGATGTTCATGTTCATAACAACTGACTTAAGTTCAGAACTTAAGATATACAGTAGTGACCCTAGGCTCTTGGGCTATACGAAACTACGATAACTATTCAAACATATTCAATGAATATCCTGAAACGTCCACAGACATCATAGAAAAGTGTTGTTAGTTTTAGGTCATTCAAAACATAAGGGCTACAATTGTAACAGTAGCTTTATGGGCTATACAAAATTGTTGTTTAGCGTGAATATCTCAAGATCATTTCATAATGTCTGTTGGTCTTTCAGGGCATTGAATATGTTTGAATATATATCATAACATTGTAAATAACGATTAGAAATACATGCAGAAAATAATCAATTGTGTATGATACTAATTTAATGTTGACATTAACAAGTTTTCTGAGCCTAGTTTACCTTGAAAATAAATTAAAAAGAACTTGAATTTTCTACGAACAATAACGACATGATTTATGAATTTGAGTTTTCTTAAGTACAATGGAATATGGATGGCATTTCGGATTACCCAGTTACATTTGAGTTACTCGCCACACATTTTATTTCTTGTGATATAGTTAATAAGTCCAGAGAGTCCGAAAAAGAACACTATCCGCTGATTAATCATCCTCCCCCCCTCCCCACTTGGGCTCTAGGGCTTCGTCTTCTCTGGGCTTCGAATCTTGGCCATGAACAGAGGAATTTCCCGCGTCTTATCAACCACCATCACCATGAAAGGTTCGTTGCATTCGAAGTATAGGTCCTCATATGAGTTCAAGCTTAGTGGGATGATTGTCACTCTGCTGACGGCAGTGGCAGTGGTACCCTCTTCATCGACACTGAGGAATGCATCCTGCTTGACGTCCCCGACCCGGGTAGGTGTTTTGAACAGTTTGGACAGAGAGTTGTCTTCCTCAAAGATTTTCTTTACGCCGAGCTGGGATTTCAGAAAAATTGAAGTTATTTTCCCTATTATTGGTGCTATAATATTCAAAATATTTACCTTCTTCAAGGGCTCCACTAGTGAGACGGAAGTCTTGATCGTGAATCGAGGCACTTTCAGGTGAATTTTGATGGGGTTGTGATCCCGACGGACCACCTTGAAGATCTCCTGCAAATGGGTACCGTTCATCTTTTTCATCATCGCGTCCAGCTGATGAGACACTTTGGGAAGGAAGAAAATCATCGACAATTGGTCACCATCGTATGGCAGCTCAACCCAACGCAAGCCTTCATCCGGATCGGAGTAGATGTCATAGTTGATCTCACCGAACCGTAGCCTGTTGGTCTGAGACATCATGTGAACGGGCATTCCCTTATTTTGTGCCCTCTGGAATATGGCTCGTTTGTTCGTTTCCGATTGATTGAATTTGTACTGCCAGGTACCCTTGAAATATATGGCGTTCAGCAACATCATCGCCATATCCGGAGAAAGATTTTCTGCAGGTGGAATGAAGGAAATGAAGTTATAATTTCAATCACAACTATAGACCAGTGTTCAACTTACGTTCCGTAATAACTTGAGGAATGTTGCCCCGTGTCTTCGTATTGGCCCACTCGTTCACGATTCGCGCTGCTTCGTATGTATTGGAAAAGTCGATCTCCTGCATGGGGATTTTATTCATCTTCGCATCCTTGCTAAATTCTGGCATAAGAGTAACATTCACAGATCTGAAAAAGACCGAAGCAATATCGAGTTTATTGGCTCTTGAGTCCTTGTTGGCAGCTTCCGTTAGAGCGTTCGTTAGAGATGCTGCTTCTCTACTGTTCAGCAGCAGACCTTTGACCATTTCCAATTTCGCCTCCTCGGAACATCCCTCGGTCAGTTGGGCCAGCAGGACTTGGGGCGACAAGGGGCTAATGATGTAGTTTTCCTCTGGATTCTTAGGATCCGCTGCCCTGAATAGGTCCAAAGCAAATTGCATAGCTTTGCCGGCGGGATTCGCCGAGGACTCGTAAGCGTTTTCGTAGTGACACTTATTGTTTGTGCCGAGGTAAAAGTTAGGACTATCCTTACATAGTTTCACGTTCTGATTTTTGTTCAACACAGCTTCAAGATCTTGCTGGCACGATTCTTTGCTTAGCTGGAGTTGGTTGCACAAACAAGCAAAGGGATCATCTTCGGGTTTTTGGCGACCACAGTCCCGATCGTCGTTGATTTCATCGGGGTTCGGTGCCGGGGTTGTTTGAACCTGATTTCTTCGTGCCCAGGATTTGCCACGGTTCTGGGCGACCGTAAGGGCAAGACATGCTGAAATATTAGAGGACGAACTTTAGGCTATAGAATCGAGTATCTTATACTTGGGTTGTTTCGTTAGGTACAATACATTTGAAATGACGAGCAGGTGAATCCAAATCTGTGTAAACATGTGTCTGAATATTTAAGAATGAATATCACTCGTATTTGATAAAAAGTTAATCGCAATCTGCGATCCATAATTGTGAAACTAGACGAATTCTTCGAACAATGTACTCATCGTTCAATGGTCGACTCAAATCTCGAAATTAAGAGCGACTTTATGTTTTGTATGGCTTTTTTAGTCGAAATTTATTTTCTAGAAAAGTTAGAAACCATACAGTGATTTATGCTGTTGAAAGATGTGGTGTTCTAAAACTCTAAAATCAATACCTGCACCTTCTATAGAAACACCTGATAAAAGATGACTACCCGAGCAGGAACGAATAACTTTATAACCGACCTTGGTATTTAAGACCTTAGATTAAGAGGTAAAATACCTGAGGATAATACTATAAAATTGTTCCTACAATGTTAAACAAATACCACGATAAATCCTAAACAGCATCCTTACTGTTGACTTGTCCAAATCGGTCCAAATCGGCTTTCCAGCATTGTAAAACTCCTCCTTGTTTCCCAATGAAAAACCACTATCACATTTTATGAGTGGCCCCAATGGCATCCTTACTTTTAGTTCAAACCGGTCAAAATCGGCTTTTCAGCGTTATTAAAAATTCATTTTGCTTTCCCAATGGAAAATCACCATGAGTGGCCCCAACAGCTTTGTGAGTGGCCCAAACAGTATCCTCACTGTTGGTTTAAATCGGTTCAAATCAGTACTAATTTTCAAATATTTCACTTGACAGCTTATCGTTAACCATAACGAACCCTGCTGCTACCCAACCCTGTTATCTAAAATCCCAGTGATTTTTCGTGAAAGTGCAGAGGAGTTCTCGGCTTCCTAAAAAGCGAGTATCACGTCAACATATTCCTACCCTTTCCCCGGGTCAACACATTCGGACGAGTCCGGCGTCGGTATTATCTTAATTTGAGATCACCCGTTTTTACACATAGAAGATGTATGTTAGTCCCAAGCATCATCTGTTGGTTCTCTGTGTAATAACAGCTGATCTGACATAAACTGAGTAGCAACCTCGGATGGTCAATCATGATCATGCTCAGATATTTTGCTTGCAATTCTTAGGTATTTTGCTTAGGTATTTTACCTCTTAATCTGAGCTCTTTATTACCGAGGCCAGTTATCATGATCAAAATTAGGTATTCAGTTGAAACGGACACGGAATCAGCGCCTTTATTACATTTTGCCCGCATTTGCTAGATGTCCTTGACTGCTTCGCCGCTTCGTGGAAGCCGCTGCTATGAAATTGCTCAGGATTTTTCGATTAGTTCGACCTTGGAGTAGTGGCAGCTGGCCAAATCTGGTAAAAAGATGACTTTGCCCTGTGCTTGCGGGCGAACGGCAATACACGCTTTTTCAGTCATTATTCGATGTAAACAGAACAAATCGCTTGCCAAATCATGGCCTTCTTCGCGAGCTTGTCGGCAAACACGAACTTGAAATCTTCCCGGCACATCCCCACATCCATTCGCGATGTAAATTTTTGGACCGGGAAGCTGCTCAAAATCGAGTTTGACGTATGTTTCGTTATTGATCATATGCAGTCCTTATGTTTCGTCAAAACATGGTTGTACAAGAGCCTTGCATAGTTTTTGGCCACGGACTGTTGTTTTCGGCATCTTCAGTTCTTTAGCGAGCTTGGAACCGGACCACTCCGGATTTTCCAGGTCTTTGTGCACAATATTGTTTCTTCTTTTGAGTTCCATTTAACGTTATTTCTGAACACGATTGACTACTTTGATCAAATTTGCACCAGTTGTTCTCTATAGAAGTGTGAACAAACCACTGTCAAACATTTTTGATTCCCAACACTAGAGGCATGCTTGCGGCGCGCGAGGGGCGAGGGACGATTTTTTTATACGAATTAAAGGGTGAGTCGATAATTATTGGGAAGCTTTCAAACAAGCGTAATTTGTTTAATGCTCGACCTAATATTACCAAAAATAAAGTTTTCATTTCACCAAAAATTAGGTTTTTGTAGCAAAACCTAAAAGTAAAATTTACCGAAAGAAAACGTTTCATTTTACTTATTTTTTTAGTAAAGTGGATTTGCAAATTGTATCGTTATGTTTTACTGAAGGGGGGATATACAGTTAGAATGACCAAAAAATTCATTTTTTTTAATTGCATAAAATATTAGTACATTTCCCGTAGAATACGCTCCTGAAACCCTTTTTTCGAAATTCGAACTCCAAGTGATTCTTTTCATCGTTTTTCAAAGACGCCTTTTTCGCGCGCAGCAGGTTTATAGAGACGCTTTTTCGATAATCAAAACTTTCAACGTGTTTTTCTTAAAACAGCATTTTCGGAGTTTATGCAGGTGATAACTCAAAAACTAATTATCCGATTGAGCTGAAACTTATAGGATTTTTTTTATTATAATATTACCTTCTAGATGAATTAAAAATTATTGTAATATTTTATTATTAAATATGGACAAATGTGATAAAATGGCGGAAAAAATGTGGATTTTTTTCAAAAAAGTTACGCGAAAAGTGCATTCAAATCACCTATTAAATGTTTATGTAATTTATGCAACTTGTTTGGGTAAGCAGGATTCAGATCAAAACTGCAACCAGGAGAGCCGGCACAAGCAAAATACAATGACTTTTTCAACGCACTCTAACGGCCACCATTTTGTTGAAAAAAATTTGGAAAAACTATTTTTGTATGCTACATGGATACACTTATTATTGTAAAAAAGTTTCAATTGATTTGAGTAAAAACTTCCCTTGAATTTTTTTTTTTCAAAAATGAGTTTTTTTTCTCGTTCTAACTGTATATCCCCCCTTAAATTTGGTTTAAAAAGCTCTAATTGGGTTTCAAGCAATTTCGGTAAAAACAACCGTGAAAAATAGTAATTTTAACATCTTTTCCTGCTTTCCAACAATACCGAAATTACGGTAATCCATGTTTACCAATAATTTCAGTATGTGCACTTTTGTGCGGTTTTCGGTATTTTTTACCGACTTTTCAGTATTCTTATTTTACCGTGTACTTCATTTGTCAGTGAGATTCCGATCGAGTTAGAAGAAAATCAGTAAGCTGAATGCACATCATTCAACCACCACAAGGGTTCTCCATACGTGCCAAAAACGAATGACAATGGGACACAACCAAGAGCATGACAAAAATCTGGATCAACGCTAAAATAAAACAAAAAAGAGAGCTCATTTCAGATGGAATCCGAACAATTCAACGTTACAACCTACAACGTACAAAGAATAAGACAAATCAGAACGAACGCAAGTAGAGCGATGCCAAAACGCGTGCCCGCAAACTCTACACAAAGTTGCTTTTCAAACGAAAGAAACTGTCGAGATTTGCTTCAAAGTAGCTGATTTGGCAGGCCATTTATTAAGACAGCATGATCAAAAACCCTGGGTTTAGCCCGAGTTGGTTTCAAGGATGTGAAACTTTCGAATCAACTTTTTGGACCCAAACACACTTTTGATTTTAATTTCCGTAGTTTTCTCATGGAATGGAATACTTCATGCTCGCCATGGCTTAGTGAGATCAACAATGGATTCAGTAGCTGTTCTTCCAAAAAATACCGGTTCAAATCCCATGTCAGAAACGTTAAAAAAACGCTGGATAACTCCACGTGGTTGCGTTTTTTTTATCAATTACATTTTCAGTCGGTATAGTAGATCGGTCAGTCATGCATGCAACCACTAGAGAGACGTTTTATTTTATTTTGTCACAAAATATTTGGAGCTCTTTGTATTGTATTCGTACAATGCACGAGTGTTCTTTCGGTGGCAACAAATGCTTCGTGCTTTTGATAGTAGCGCGTGTGCCATTAATTACGAAGCTATCTTCATAAAAACAACAAATCAGTTTCATTGCAGCAAACAACGAATAGATTTGTTAGTGCTACCTTCGATTTTGTAGTATAAACTAACATTAATTTTCAGTGCGGCAAAACAACATGAATTGAACTTCTAAATGCTTTCGCTTCTACCGTTTGCTCCGGATTTGGCGAATAAAGCGTGCATTGAAAATAATCGACTATATGTTCCGATTTTTCATGCGATTGCCCTGCCACCTGGTGGTCTGTCCACCGGTCAGTAGTCAATTAAAACCAGTTGCGTACACAGATAAAAATAATGAATTTTAGGAAGCACGTAAAAATTCCCCTCGTTTTATTTTAAGACAAAGCAAGCGTAAACAACATTATTTGCAATCATACAGCACAGCATAGCAATCATTATCTGCAATCTTCTATACAACATACCTGATTCCAGCGACATCTGGCTAAAATTTATATGAAAGAGCCCATCAAATTATGATAAATCTAGCAATCCCTTAATGTGCATTAAATAACGCAGGTAGGATTTTCTGACATTTTTAGGATCTTTTCAATTTTTGTATGAAGACGAGTGACGAGCCCGTCGTTTTTCGAGCACTTCTCATAAACAAAAAAAACCCTCGCCAAAATTTCTCCAATGTATGCTTATGAATTAATAAACAAGAAAATGTATTTTTCAAGTTATTCCATGTCTCAGAATATGGTTTTTCCGGGATTTTTGAAGAAATTTTCCTTCACTGTTGAAAATTTTGCAGGAATTTTGTTTAAGTTTATATTTTTTCCAAATTTTTCAGAAAATTTCATTATAGTTTGGAGAGAAAAAAATTGTTCTACGATGAATCGTTCTTAAGTTGTAAATTTTTAAAGTTAGTGATGTTCGGGAAAATCGAAATACTTCAATTGGCGTTTTCCAGCAAAACTGGCAACCCAGAATTTTTTAATATTGTTTTTTGTTCATATACACATGAACCCTACGGGTGGACAAAGTTTAGTAACAATTTGAGACACTTCGGCCCAAACCTGTACGATAAACGATACGAAAAAATAAAAACTCCCTAGGAATTAATGGGGTATTTCATGTAAATTTAAGTCAGTGAACGCGTGAATCTAGTCTGTTGTATAGAAGATTGCAAACATTATTGTATGGCGTATGAAAGATTGTAAATTACGCTAATATTGGCTCGGGATCAAACGAGGAGACTTTGTAGGCGCTTGTAAAAATTCATTACTTTTTCTGTGCAGTGACACAATTTCGATTTATGGTTTATTCTGACCACCTGCTCCAAGTATCGGGGCCGAAAAAAGTCAACCATAGTGCCGGCCGGTTACGATCGCGGAAACATCTACAAGATTCTGGCACTTCAGGATAAGGTGCCCATCGAGCGGAAGCCTGGTTCCGGCCGGAATACGGAAGGCAAGGTTGCCAATTCTTTCCGTGCATTGGACCGCGAGGTCGGTGCGACCGGCCAAACGGTCAAAAAGTATATGACCAAAATATATATTCACGTGCGAAAACGTCAGTTCAAGCCATGGTCGGAGAACCATGCGGAAACCCAGAAAAAACGGCTGAAGATTATGGCTACCGAGCAATTTCGAGTGTCTCCGATTTAATTGAAAATTTGTACTCACGTTTTACCCACGAAAGTACGTTTTTTCCACTGATGCAAAACATTTTTGAACTCAAGAGTCCAAAGGGCGTAAGCATTTTGAATAGCACTTCAATTAATGATTTGTAGCTCGAAAACCTTTGGTTGTACAAAAAACTGTCTAAGAACAAGTTGTGGCTCAATGTCTCAAGGTTGTGAAAAAAATATACACTGAAAAAAAAACAAAAAATAAACGAAAATTAACATTAGAATTTAAATATCTCAAAAAACGATTTTTTTAACTTCATGCATTTTTTGACTGTGAAAACTTGAAGTTATTACGCAAATTTGAGCGAAAATTCCAGGAAGTATTTTCAAATTTTCAGATCTTCGTAAGAGCATCTGTTCTCGAGATATTTCCGATTAAATTTTATCATATTCGAATAATGTTCGTAAATAAGACCTTTTCATTAATTATTTGCGTTTCTCCAGTAACCACAAAACGTTTTTCGAAATGTTTGTAAAGTTTCCTACAACTCTCTTTTGGACAGCGAGATGGTTGGATGAACGGTTCTAAAGATATTTGGGTAAAATAGTTCAAACATTATTTTTTAAATTTTCGTTTAACATATGCCTATTTTGCTTCTTATTGTATACTTTAAACATTGTGCGTAAAAACTTGAAGCTCTAACGTTTGGAGAAAACTTCACGGTGGAGAGATCTGAAGTGAAAAAAGTGTCTCTAAGGTCAACAGCATTAATAACATCTATTAAAATCTCAACTAATTTCCAAAATATACGTGTTTTGATGTTGCAGTGTATTTCCAGCAGAAAATACCGCCTTTGCATAAATTATTCGCGGTACTATGTCCTAAAATCCGGCTGCATTAAGTATTTTAGTGAAGTTTTTTTATTTCTTAATGAATAAAATGCAATTTGGTTTGTTAAAACATCTTTTGTCCGTTTTTTTACCATCCATCCGAAATAGCCGCTTTTTTAATGCATTACTGGCTGATCGCAGGAATAAAAAAAAAACGCTCTCCGATAAGAAATTTCACTCGAATGAAGAGGTTGTCGCTGAAACGGAGGCCTATTTTGAGACACAAGATAATTCGTCATCAAATATGGAATCGAAATGATAGAGTGATTAAAGGGTGGAGATTAATTGCTATGATGTGTGTATTGTTAGCTGATCAACTCCTCCTTTCTCTTACACGTAACCCTTTGATCGTAGGATGGCATTCATGGTGTTCGTACTCAGGCGGTTTCGGATGTTGGCCTTGTTCAGATTGTATTGCGAAAAAACTTACTCCACTGCTGCCGAAGAATGTGGAATTAGGAGAAAGTTAACAATGAACTTTCTTAGCAAGGAAAAAGCTAGCTTTCCATTGTTTGAAACACAAAAGTTATCTCCAATAAGTTTCCATGTTTTTAGATTCTTCCACCTCAATCTGATTGCAAATGATTGCCGTCCTCAGGTCACGAAACTCATTTTCGATGGTCTGTTCCTCACCGCTTTCAAAATACTTCGGATATTGTTTGACGATCGAGTTGAACTCCTTCAAAGTGTGCAGCTTCTTGTCAGCTTCAAGTCAGAACTGGATCGTTCAGATCAATGCGCTTAATGATTAGTTTTATCAACACGGTTTAGAAAGCATAGTAGATCGAGTAGAAAGTCTCCTTCTAATCATTTCTTCTACTACAACCCCGATATATATTCTGACTTCTTAGGATCTTCTCAAAATCAGAAACCCTGAAATCTATCAGGTTTTAATTTTCATCTTCACAAATATTTGCAAGAAGAACCATTAGCGAGACTTTGGCTGATTGCAGATGTTCTGGAATTCCGGAACTTCTGACAGGAGGATACTGTCTGCTTTGTTAACAAGAGGCAATACATAGCTCAAGAAGTGGAGGAGTGACTGTGTCGTCGGTTCATTAAAATGACAGAAAATGCGCTGTGCGGTTTGATTGTTGTCGCAGTTGGATTGGAACGAGAAAAACAACACAAGCACCGAAAACTTTTCCAAACTCCTTTTGACAACTGACTCCATTGAAAGCCATCTGGTGGCAGATGGATGCAAAACTTTCAAATCCATCAATTACAAGATACTTTGTATCATCTGATATTCCTTGAATATGAATAGTTTGAGGCTGCAGGACAATTTCTCGAACAAATCAGGATTTTCTCCAAGAATAACCCAAATAACAATTTTAGCTTTATTCCAGCCGTATAGCACTCCTTCCGGCTTTGTTGATTAAACTACATTTAATACTGTTTCGTCCACCAACACCTCCTCTATGCTTCTTTAAAGCCGAAATATGTACAAAGTGGCCCACTCTATAGACGGTTGTGAACACAAATTAATAAAACTTTTACAAGACCATAAAGATTTTTAAAATGTTCTAGTGAAAGATGTTATGACCACTTGAGAACTTTTATCAAACCTATTGGATGTCATCAAAACCAGCATAGGGCCAAATGGCCACAGCTGTCAAAGTTCACGTTGCTATCGTGGTTAGTTTTTGTTGTTCTGCTTTGTTCGATTATCTGCTCTTCTGATTCATTAAGCAGTAAATAATATCTAGGAAAAGAAGTTTTAGTGTTGCATGAAATTTTGTTTGATAGCAAAATATCCAAAACAAATTGTGTTTTTTCACAGCGTATCATGCTCCAAGTCATTTGCGCATTTAACTTTATGGTGCATATTGGTACGATAAGCGCCGAAAATCAATGCGCCTCGGAAATAATGCAAGTTTACATCTACAAAAACAAAATTGAAATAAATATATTTGATAAATTAATCATGAATTTCCTGAAAATTTATGGAATTCAATAAGGTTATCTAAAAGAATGCCAAAATTGGTCTTCTGTGTACAGTTTATTTGAATTACATTGAAAATTTGGTGTATTTATTTTACCGCATTTCAGTTATTTCGTATACAGTGATACCTCGATATAAAGCAACTTTGATATAACGTAACTCGATATAACGTAATTTTTACCTCGATATAAGGCAATTTTTTAAAAAGTGTGAGAATTACAAAAAAAAATCAATTTTGAAAAGATATATAGTGATGAAGTTTTCAGAAGCAGATAATTTCTCATCTCCATGCGAAGCGCTAGCAGCGGACAGTAATTTTATTGCTAGAACACAAAGACATGAAGAGAAAGTGTATTGATAGGTCCGGACGGACGGACCTATCAATACACTTTCTCTTCATGTCTTTGTGTTCTAGCAATAAAATTACTGTCCGCTGCTAGCGCTTCGCATGGAGATGAGAAATTATCTGCTTCTGAAAACTTCATCAAAGATCGTTACTTCCGCGCTGGGGAGAATACAAAAATAACAATCAAAAGTGAAGATATATAGTGTTATTAAGGTTGAAGGATTCATCATCATTTTTTTGTCATCATCAAAAAATCTAAAGCAGTTTTTTCGTTTGATATTCAAATTCTGGACATGAAAATGTATTCACTGTGTTCCGCTTGGCGAGCAGAATACAGTGAATACATTTTCACGAACTATGTTTTGATTTTGAACGAAAAAACTGCTTTCGAATTTTTGATGATGACCGAAAATTGATGATGAATCCTTCAACCTTAAACAATTTTAAAATTGTTTGGACATGTTTTCATCTTTTTCTCCTCATTAACCAGCAAAAAAATATTTTTTTTAATACAAGTGGAATAATGTTTACCAATAAAACATCGCCTTTGCTCTCTTATACTATTTTACTGAAGGTAGCGCAAATAATTCTAATTACCAGTTTTTGGATTCAATACTTGGGTGGCAATACACTCGTATATATAGTGTATTTTAAATATAGTACCATCTTTATTTCATCATAGGGGCTGTAATCAGATTTTTTTTTTTACAAGACAAATGCCATATCACCAATTGGAAAATATAGTTTAAATTTTATTAGAGAGGCTTGAAACTAATTAGAATTCTTTCGTCTCTAATCGGAATTTATCACAGTACAGTCCTTATACGGCCAAATCATAGTCGAGTTATTGGGATTTGTCTTGCTAATTCACTATCAAATTCATCCTAAAAAATCTATACAAACATGAATAGTGACAGGATCTTCTTATGCGTGTTTATACTGATTTATCCAACAATTTCAAGATTAACGTAGTCCGGATTGTTTTAGTCGTTGGGTTCTTGAATGTTAGGAATAGACCTTTCTTGTCAAAATGTACAGGGTGGATTTATATTTTCCCTTGAAAGAGAATCATTTTCTGGCATTCCTGATTATCTTACAAAATTTTAAAACCTGAAATTTGTTCCGCACTTTTCATCGAAAATCGATAAAATGAACAACAAAAGTTTCCTTGACCATCCCAGCTCTATGCGCCAGTGCATGCTATAAAAGTTTTGACTTTTACTGTGAGCCATTTTTTCAAATTTTCTGTGAGGTGAGCGAAACAGCACCTACATTATTATAGCAGCGCGCACAGGCTCATTAGGCTGCTATTGTCAGCGATGCAAAAAAAAGCTTTCGTCAGTCATTTAATCAGCGATGGAAAGTGCGGAAAAAATTTCAGCTTTTAAAAATTTGTAAGAAAATCAGGAATCTATAGAAAAATATGCCGATAACGTAAACATGATCAGAAATTGATTCTTTTTCAAGGAAGAATATAAAACAGGGGGTAAATTTAGACAAGAAAGGTCTATTGGGTATTGCAAAGTATAAAAATGGGATACGCTCGTTTAAATAATTGTGACTACTGCGCTACTCAAGTAGTCAATTAATTTACATATTATTTTAAGTTTTTTTAAATGACGACAACGCTAAGGTTACCATGCCAGCTCAAAATTAGGTTGGTGCACGCAACTGTCGACCTGGGTGACTGGAACCCAGTATAATAGTTGCAGTTCAAAACCGGATCTCATAATCTACTCGCGCCATTTAATTTTCCCCCCTTTCAGCGCGTCACATGTAGTGCGCTATGCGCTGTCATTGAATTACGAATCCGAGTTTGAACTGTTACTATAATATTAGATACTTTTTTTCCGTGTATATTTTCATAACATTTGTTATTCAATGTTTTTAGCAACACTGTAGAAAAATCTCCTGAAAACACTGCCCACACTGTCCTATCTGTCATTTCGAAACTCTTCTAGTGAACAGGTTACACGAAGCGGAAGTTATCTTTTTGGAACAAAAAAAAATGGGACGTTCACCGCGTGCAGAAGTCAAAAAGCGAAAGCGTGTTTGTTTATTGTTAACTCAAAAAGTAAGAATTATTCAAGATCTCGAAAATGGAGTGTCAGTGAGGGATATAATGAAGAAGTACAAAATTGATTCTACTTCCATTATATGTATATTCCATCAAATATGCCAAGAACAGAATTCTCACGAAATTCGGGGAACAGCAAGGAACTCTCGGTAAGACAAAAAAAAACACAAAAACAATTAAAAATCGGATTTGAGCTATAATGGTGTGTATACTACAGCTAAACGCAAGCGATTCAAGAAACCTCGATACCCAAAGGTGGAAGAAGCTCTTTACATCTGGTTCTTGCAGAAAAGGCAGATGCATATCCCGGTAAGTCAAGAGATGCTTCAAATACAGGCCAAGAAATTTTTCAACCAAATGATTGGAGAAGGTGATTTTGGTAGCCGCGGTTACATTGACAAATTTATTAAAAGATACGGTATTCGACTACTGAAACTCAGCGGGGAAAAATTGTCCAGCAATGTGGCAATTATCGATGAGTACACGGCTAACTTCGCAACAGAAATTCGTGAAAAAAATCTCTCTCCGTGTCAGATTTTTAATGCGGATGAAAGTGGGTTGTTTTTTAAGACCACTCCAACGAAAACTTACGTCGATAAAGATGCCATATCAGCTCCAGGCCGCAAAATCCTCAAGGAAAGGGTTACCTTCATGCCATGCAGCAACATGGATGGCACACTGAAACTTCCATTAATGATAATTGGGAAATCACACAAACCAAGGGCGTTCAAAAACATTAAGGAGCTTCCAGCATACTACAGAGCATCCAAGAACGCTTGGATGACTAAAGCTCTATTCAAAGAATGGTTTTTCGAACAATTTGTCCCGCAAGTCTCTAATTTTCTTGAACGATCTGGATTTCCGATCACCGCCGCTCTTGTATTGGATAATTGCTCAGCGCATTTTAACGCTGATGAGTTGAAAACCGAAGATGGGTTGATCTTTACTATTTTTTTGCCACCCAATACAACTGCAGTTATTCAACCCATGGACCAAAACATTATAAAGATGATCAAGACTCGGTACAGAAACCTAATGATGCGAGAAATTCAAGCTCTAGGAGAGGAGTTCGACGAAACCGTTAAAAAGATCAATGTCAAGGATGCGGTCTTTTGGGTTGCCCAAGCATGGGAGTTAGTTCTCGCAGAAGCAATTCGCAAGTCGTATAACTTACTCTACAATCCACGTGAAATTGAGGATGAGGATGATCTACCACTATCTGTAGTTAGAAAGAAACTTATGGATATTGCGGAAAGGATTGCATTATCAGAAGAAATTGACGAGGAAGATGCTGAGTACGCAACGTTGGATGACGATGAAATCGTCACAAGTGTTCTGAATCCTTGTCAAGATGAAGATAACTTCTACGCTGCAGGAGATTATATGCAGCCAGCGCTGGATGGTACGTTACAGTCTGTTAGTTTTGGCAAAGATGATGATTGCTCGAACATAACAGAGGAGTCCGCATTGAACGGTTTTGATGTGGTCATCAGATACGCTGAGGAGAACGGTTGGCCGCTTAATACACAGTTTTCATTGCGCCAGATGCGCTCAAAAATTGTTGACAAATTGGTGAGTACATAACATTGAGAAATTTCTGAAAAGGTGATGATTTTTTTAAATTGATGATTTTTTTAAATTGATGATTTTTTTTATGTTACTGAATTTGATGTACAGCACAATGCAAATAAAATGCTAGAGAGCAAAGAACAGATAGTTAGTTTTCTTTATTTTTGTGCTTTATGAGAACGTATTTTAGCCACAAAGCTAAGTAACAAAAAATATAGTATTGTATAGGCACACGTAGGCCGACATTAGGGGCGTTTCCCTTATATTAAGTGGATCGTAAACACTGAATTGTTGTGAAAATACCAGGGTACATACATTGAAGTGTAATGGAATGAGTTAGTTGATAATTCTTTCTGTGGAAATTTGTTTAATTCAGAAAAAATAATTAAAAACAAATTTCCATGGAAAAGGCTCAATGACTCTGATAGGTGATCTGCGCTATTTTTGAGTCAATATAAAACAGATTGATTCATTCAAAAAAAAAATTATTTGCTTCGATATAACGTAACGAAAAAAAATAATTAAGTTGCCTTATATCGAGGTATACCTGTATTTCAATATGGCGATCGGAAAAAATCACAGTTTTGGCAAAAAGCCAATTTATCTTCGCTACTATAAAACTCTTTGGTCATTTGGTGACTTCCCTCAATGCCGATTTGCCGTTTAATGCATTTACTGCAGGCAAAATGGTTTTAAAATGCTTTTTCAACTGACCATAATAAGATAATTTGAATGAGTCCTAAAACGGCATTTCAAAACAGCATTTTACGAGCTCATAAAATCAAAATAAAACCTTTGGTAGGAGTAAAAGGAACTTTAGAAGACAAAGTTTTAAGATCGCTGTCAAGAAGCTGTGTACGGTCTCATGAACCTGACTTAAAGTTGAAACCTATTGGCACCTCTTGGTACCATAATTAAACCAAATTGATTTCCAGTGGCTTTCATAAGACTTTGATAAAACTTAATAAGGCTGGATGGTTTCGGCAATGTTACTTGGGAACTTCAGGAATTACCTTAAAGTTTTTGTGTTGTTCTTTCAGGTGTCCTTCACAGGCTAGAATCACAAAACTTCAAAAGTTCAAGGAATCCTCCAAAAACTTCATCGCAAGAAAGTTATGAAAAACTGCCGATGAGATGCCTCACGAAACTCCTGAAAGAATTCCTGGCAGAATGCCTACAAATTACTGAATACCTTTTCGAGACGCCAGAAGGATTATGTCACGGAATTTTTGAAAATTTTTCATATCTGGGAAACTATAAAATTTTCTGAAAAAAATATCTCAAAATATACATGGAGAAGACATTTCATCTGTCACTATGCTGTCAATGTGAATAGTTTTTTGTTTTTTGCTTCATGGGCTTTAAACAGTACATAGAAAGTAGAATTGGTAAAAAATTGGATCCTAAAATTTTGCCAAAAATCCAAAAATCTAGGTTTTTCTCAAAAATTTGTATGAATCAGTGTCAATCTAAATAAATCTGTGCATGTGGCAACCCTGCATTGAACAGAGGAAGACGAACGCAAGTGCCGTTTGACAGTCGATCAGCACTAGCTGGTTAATTGTGTATCTATTACTCCTGGGGATGAAGATCAGAACCCAGTCTTATGCTGCACGACCTCTATTCCATCTGCGATATCTGCTGCATTGAAATTTTCGTCTTAGAACAGTATCAACATCTGAGTCACCTCACATCAATTCTAGAAAGCTTATCATGGGAATCCAAAAACCTGACCTTCTGATTGCCTTTCCCTGCAATAATTATCTTGAAATTAATCCTCATGACCGTCGGTACATTCTATTGAAGGTTCAATTATAATATAAATAGTCACTGTCATCATAAGAGAAAAAACAGTGACTTTATCCATTTCTGCTGTGTATCTTGTTTGTGTGTAAATTCTCCACAAATGCTATGTTAGAGAAAAATACATACAATACAAAGTAAAAAATAGATAAACAAACAAATGCCAATTGTTTTTCTATGCCCTTAAACAAATCCCCTCAAGTTGACCAACGCCTTACTAATTTATTCGAACCTTGTCCCTCTCATAATTCAGTTGAGTCAAACAGCTGCTCAATCGTCGCATTTGATAAGACCACTTAGTCGGGAATTCCCCGCCAACGAAGCGAAGAGCATTAGTGCACTCATCATTCTTCGCGTTATGGTCTTTGCTTCCGATCCATGGTGATCATTTGCAGGTGATCCCGAACAATCTGAAAGGTCTTTCCAGAGTATCAACACTGATAAGCCTCCAATAAATGTTGTTCTAGCTTACGAGAATCTTAACCAACTATGCTGTTTTACACTTAGAACATCGCAATAACAGCCCGGGGGAAAAACCCACCTTGTACCAGTCAAAACCCTTGCAGAAACTGTTTCTTGGCAACCATAAAAACCAAAATGAAAACCACTTATTCTTACCGCTTAGAACGAGGAGTAGCTTCATGATCACCTCCGATATCGATATCGGCGCACAGCAATCGTTCGACGCACCAGTCTCTTCCGATTTATTTTTCCTGACAATGCGATCAACAAATGTTTGTGCAGTTGATTCCGTCACCTATCAAATGATGTGCTTCTCACGCGCGTTTCGCTACGAAATGAACTGATCGCTAACACAGTCACCAGCCTACTACCAGCCTCTACATGGGAAACTGCGATGCTGCTTGATCGACTGGATGGCACTGGGAGTGTGTGTTTGTGTGCGTGTGCTATGAATACAAACCTGTAACGAATTGTTTGGAATACTATCCGTTGAGAGAATAAAGTGGGATTTTCGGAAATACGAATAGAGTTATTGTACCAGTTATGGGAGCTGGTCTCTGTTGGCAATTTTACCATTAGTTTGTAAACAATTTTTGATTCCACCAGATCTTGTCTTTTATTGAGTGGAAATTTTATTTTCGTCCCTTGGCAGATAAATTGGAGCTCTTTTGAATTGAGCTCCCTCATAATTGATATCATATCGTACAATTATGCCAACTAAAAATTGGGTATTATTTGTATCCTTTTTCATTAGTTTTGAAAACTCGTTATCTTCAGAATCGCGTCTCGTGTGATGGTCGTCACCCGTACAATCCAAGTGAATCATCGTGTTAACGGGAAGGGATATTCCCATCGCTGTTTCAGCGATGCCGGCAATTGGTGTCGATTGTTATGGGGAGATTGTTGGCAACGTTTCATACTCTTGTAATAAAAGGTTGTTTTGTAAAATAACTAGAAATGGAGAGGGCCATGTCGTTCTTCAAAATCACGGTCAACGATCTCTAAAATTGAACAAATGAATCGGTATACAATCATTGTACTTATCTTAATGGTGTAAATGTGTTACTATTCAGCATCGGTTAAAATAAAATTGCTGCAGAGATACCTCGACATATATATTATTTTTCAGAGAGATCATCGTTAGAGATCGTGTATCGAAACATTGTTATTCTCCTCGACAATTAGATACTCTCTTTGTTGACTTTCTCTTTCATTAATAATTAAGTTTAATCAATCTTTGAACAACAAAATAATACCATCATAATGGTGTCATAATTAAACGGAGGAGAGCGAGAAAGACGAGAATCTCTTATTGTTACTTTAATCGTTTTGAATGGTTTAGCGAGAGGTAATACATAGAGTTTATTGAAATCTAAAATTTATAATTCATACACGCAAAAAAACGTAGTTATAGCAATACAAAATAGGAATCAATTCAACTAAAATTTTGGTTTAAACATGGACCAATAAAACTGATGAACTAATTCTACAAAACCTTTGAGTTGAAATAGAACTTCATGCTTTATAGAATTGAACATTGTGTTTTATTGTTCAAAACAAAATGTTTTCTTAAACCAACTAAACGCATTTGCTGAAATGATAAACATTGATAAACTAATACAACACAACCATTTAATTGAAATAAAAGTTCTGTTCTAAAAATTATAATTGATTATGTTTAAACTTGCATTAGAAAAGCAGAGGCCGGGACAGCAATTAGCCATATCGTCAGGATTGAGACACTTTTGAACAATAACAATAACAATCGGCAGGCTGACAGTATGATATGTGCGCTCATAAATATTTTTTGTTGAAACAATAAATTATCCACTTTAGTTTAAATGAATGTGTGTGTTATAAATCAAATATTATTAAAATTAAAATCACATAGCGGTTATTACTTTAGATAATTTAATTGTTTTAATTTGAATGAAATTTTGAATTGATTTGGCACTTTTTCATGAATTGAAACAAATAGAAACATTGTTTTGAATACCAACAAAATATTTTGTTGGTTCAAAGCAGAGTGATTTCTTTGCGTGTAACAGCATTATATTTGTAAGTGAAGTAAATCTTCTGTATTTCTACGAATATTCAGTAGCGCAGCCTTTTCCTGATGGTCCATATAGTTTTGATTAACCTCATTAAAATACACTAACAGCGTTAAGCTCCAATAAGTATAGTTTTCGAATATATCAACCCCGATCAACAAGACTGAAATAATCAAACCGATTTTTAGTAAATCACTCCTACAGGGCTGATATTCAAAGTTTATCCTCGCTATCGCCATAAATGATCTAAGAAAATTATATAACTGTTTTTTGTGTTGTTGTTATTGACCGAACATGAAGTAATCAGGGTCGTCATCATCGATCCAGAAGGATAGATGCCGGTTATTTTGAACAAGAATACTCTCTGTTGGACTGGGATGCGATTCCTTGCATATTATCCGATCCCGACGTGTAATTGATATTCATTTTGGTTTGTTGAATTTCATTTCTGAAATTCTTAATTTCATATTGCAAATGAACAATGTTTCCGGTAAATTTTTTACAGATATCTGTAAAATTTCACCGAAATCCGTAAAATCGGATTACCGAAGGTTCAGTTGTTGAGAATTCGGTAAAACTTTACAGATTTCTGTAAACAAATCTAAGTGTGTAGGAAGTATCTAAGGCAAGGATGATCCCATAGTGCGCTGCAACTACGAACCAAATATGCATCGTAAAATTCTCAATGTGACCTCCAGACACACGATCCTCTATAGCATTGCTGCTTGAAGTGGAAAAACTACTTAATGTGATATTTCCACAGTGGAACTGACTCTTGTTCATGTTCATGTGCATGCAGATGTTGATGTTGAAGTTGATGTTGATGATGATGTTGATGTTTATGTTGATGTTGATGTTGATGTTGATGTTGATGTTGATGTTGATGGTGATGTTGATGTAACGTCATAGCCACAAACGAAAGTCATTCCCTTCTCGGCGCGGCCAAAGACGGACATGCCGTGGTCCGCCGATAGAGATTAAGAAGGAAGACGCCAACCAACCCCTTACCGCCATTACACAGTGGGCAAGAACTAATGAAAACTAAGGAAAAAATCTGTAACTTTTGTCGCTTTTATGCGCGGCTTGTAAACAAGGCCATTTCCGCTTGGAAATTGTCTGGGAAATCAAATGAAACTGGTTTCACTCACCGGACGGATATGGTTGTGGAGTTATAGAGCTTTTTTTACCCCACTTCCCCTTATATTCTTGAATAATTTATAGATATCTTTGCACGGAGAGGCTCAAGATCAACAAAATAGTGCTAATCCCATGTAAAATTTTCTGGAAATTCGAATAGGAGTTATCTCATCTATCGCACGGCTCTGTGAACAAAGATATTGTTGGTTTTACCCCACTTCCCATAATATTATTGAATAATTTATAGATATCTTTACTCGGAGTCGTTCAGGGTCAACAAAACAGGACAAGTCTTATGTGAAATTTCCTGAAAAATTTAATACAGGTTGTTTCAACCACCGCATGGCTCTGTGAACGAAGATATGTCTGGTTTTACCCCACTTCCCCTAGTATTCTTGAACAGTTTAAAGATATCTTTGCTCGGAGTTGCTCAAAATCAACAAAATAGGACTAATCCCATGTGAAGTTTCCTGAAAAATCGAATAAAAGTTACCTCACCTACCGCACGGCTCTGTGAACGAAGATATGGCTGGTTTTAATCAAACTTCCCCTTGTATTCTTGAATAATTTATAGTTATCTTTACTCAAGATCAACAATATAATGATAGTTCAATGTGATATTTTCAAGAACATTGAATTTAATTGATTCACGAATACTTTGATGCACACAAAAAGTTTCCATCTCTTCAATATAGCTTTTATATTTAGTTTCTTTATTTCATCGTCATTCTCATAACCACCTCAGTTTATATCGTCACTATCGTCGGTGTAGTAGGTACCTATTAATTACTTCTATTATCATCGCTACTGTCTTCATTGCCATCAACATTATCGCTACTGCTCTTGTCACTATCACTGGAATAGCCATCTGAACAAATCTTTACACTGGAAGACATGCTTGAAAGCTCACCTGCTATTCAAGAATACAAGGGGAAGTGGGGTAAATTCCGCCATATCTTCATTCACAGGGCTGTGCAGTGGTTGAAACAACCTGTATTCGTAAATTCCTGTAAATTTTTCAGGAAATTTCATATAAGACTAGTCCTATGTTATTGATCTTGAGCGACTCCGAGCAAAGATATCTATAAACTATTCAAGAATACAAGGGGAAGTGGGGTAAAACCAGCCATATCTTCGTTCACAGAGCTGTGCGGTAGTTGAAACAGCTTCTATTCAATTTTCCAGATTATTTCATATGGGATTACCACTATTTTGTTGATCTTGAGCCTCTCCGTGCAAAGATATCTATAAATTATTCAAGAATATAAGGGAAAGTGGGGTAAAATAAGCTCTATAGCTCCACAACTATATCTGTGCGGTGAACGAAACCAGTTTCATTCGATTTCCCAGACAATTTCCAAGCGGAAATGGCCTTGTTACAAGCCGTGCTTAAAAGCGACAAAAGTTACAGATTTTTTCCTTAGTTTTCATCAGTTCTTGCCCACTGTGCATTGTGCGTGATAGTAAAAAGACGCCATCGACAACTACGAGTTCTACGAGGTCATCGGCGAGCGCTCGTCCAACGGCAGCAACGGTACGTACCCAACTACATCAGTACCACCCATAGCCCAATAAACCCACCATCCAGCAGATTTTAACGTTTTTTTTATTTCCCGTTATTCCTTCAATTTTTTTGTCCAATTATCCAGTTCCATAGTAAGAAATCCCATAGTTCAGTATTAGTTCATAGTTGTCTGCGAAACCCCTTCGATTACCCAGAAGCAGGACGACTCTGAGACCCAGTTCGAGTAGGCTCCGATTTCTGAGCAGTTTTACCGGGAGTTTTTTGCCCGACAAGGGTGATACCTTACCCGTTTTGGAGGCAGTCAGGGATCTGGTATTACTTGGTATTATGTTGATGTTAATGTAGACAACGATGACGACGAAAAAAGGTACAAAAAAGGCCATTCTCTGCAGAATTTCGCTGAAGTTCTCTGAAGAATTTCCAGGAAGTTCTCTGAAGAACTTCCTAGAAAAGCTCTGAAGAATTTCCATGAAGTTCTCTGAAGAACTTCCATGGAGTACTCTGTAGAACTTCCATGAAGTTCTCTGAAAAACTCTCATGAAGTTCTCTGCAGAAATTTCCTGCAGTTCTCTAAAAGACTTACTCGAAGTTTTGTGTAGCACTTTTCTTAAGAACTTTCCCGAAATTACCAGAAGAACGTATCAAAAACGCCCATATTAGGGTAATCAGCCTCTTATGTGCACTACCCGAGCAGGAGAAAACAACTCATGAATACCTAATTGTGATCTTGATAACTGGCCTTGGTATAGAAGAGCTCAGATTAAGAGGTAAAATACCTAAGCAAAATGAACCACAACCAACCTGAAAATTGCAAGCAAAATATCTTTCGAATACCAAAACTTGTTATTTTGGATACCTGGGAATACCTGAGAGGTACTATTTTGGTATTGTCTTACCTCAATTTGGTATTCGCATAACATTGTGGGAACAATTTTATGGTATTATCGTCAGGTATTTTACCTCTTAATCTGAGCTCATAAATACCAAGGCCAGTTATCCAGTTATTTGCTCCTGCTCGGGTATCGCTACCTTCGAACCGAGTACCCGAGCACTTGCCCGAGCAGGACCGAATAGCTTGATAACTGGCCTTGGTATTAAGCAGCTCAGACTAAGAGGTAAAATACCTGAGGATAATACCATAAAATTGTTCCCACAATGTTATGCGAATACCAAATTGAGGTATGACAATACCAAAATAGTACCTCTAAGGTATTTCCAGGTATTCAAAATAACAAGTTTCGTTATTCGAGAGATATTTTGCTTGTAATTCTTAGGTATTTTGCTCAGGTATTTTACCTCTTAATCTGAGCTCTTTAATACCAAAACCAGTTATCAAGATCAAACTTAGGTATTCATATGTTGTTGTCTCCTGCTCGGGTAGAGGTGAATTTCTACAGATACAAAACTAAACCTGTAAGTTGTAAATTTAAGCAGTTCTTGTAAAAGTAAATTGGTACGCCCCTCGCATGCGGCTTGCAAGCTTTTAGTGTAGGGAATCGATAGTCTTTGACAGTGGTTTGTTCACACTTCTATAGTGAACAACTGGTACAAGCTTGATGAAAGTAGTCAATCGCGTTCATTAATAACGTCAAATGGAACTCGAAAGAAGAAAACAAAATTAGTGGTAGGTTATATCAGGGATATAACCGCAAGGCTCACGTAGGACAGCGTTGGTTTATAGTAATAATGGTATCATCTTAATTATACGTATCAGTACACATATGCTTGGTGAAAATGCTTTGGACCCGCCCCTTATGAATTTTGCTCCAAACTGCACTTTCGTGATTTTCTTCTGTCTGGGCCATACTATTTAAAACTAGTATAAAGCCCGGAAGATGAACCGAAATGATTTCATAAGGGACGAATGGCCAGTTTTCAGCGGCCCAAAATTTTATCTTCGTATTGAGTAGACATGGAAACCGCTTACTGCCCGATTGGCGGGTCTTGCATGACTCTGTCTCCAATACCATAACCGGGCGGACTGTGGCGGGTGGACCCGGTCCGAACCACCAGCTTAGAGCTCGTGTCGAAAACTGAAATCATTTTGGTTCAGCCTTCAATGAAGAGAGGCACGAAATACAGTACGAAGCAGAATTCTAAGGAGGGGACGGGCCTCAGTTATAAAACCAGAAACCGGCATCAGAGCAAAATATTTTTGCTGCTGAGGGGTGTGGCTAGTTCTGTATTCATAAGGAATGAAACTAAATGAAATAAAAAAGGAAGACAATTTGATTCATTTATTACCCGTTTTTGAGGACCCGGATAGGGAAAACCATATTTTCAAACTGTTCATACGGAGCAAAAATGAGTCATTTTTAGGCAAAAAATTGAACTATACACTTGGAAAATTTTACTGTATTCGGTTCGGTATTCAGTTCCAAGCTGACTTAAGTGCGGAGATGCCGAAAAAACAGTTTGTCGAGTGCTCAAAATCTACAAGGAAAGCCAGAGTGTGGAAAGGAATCAGCGGACCTACGAAAACGGTGGAGCCAGGGATCGTCAGCTGCGCAGCAAGGTGTTGAGTTGCGTTAAAGCCAACTTTCGGTCATTCGATCCGAGATTAGCCAGAAGGCGGTTCGGACCATCCTTGCCAGGGAAAGATACAAGTCGTACAAAGTCAGTAAACATCCGAACCGGCATATGAAGCAGAACTCCGTGGCCAAAAAGCTTGCAAGGATCTTGTACGATCGTGTTTTGTCGAAACACAAGAGCTGCACTTTGATCGATGACGAAACATACGTCAAACTCGTTTTTAATAAGATTACCTGTTAAGTTTTTTACATCGCGGCTGGACGTGGGGATGGGCCGGGATGATTCAAGTTTGTGTTTGCCGACGGCCTGAAAACGAGAGTATTATGTGACAAAGGACTACATTGAAATTCTACATTTTTAAAGAATTGAAAACTTCCGCATAAATCAATTTCTCTTTATTATCGAACTAAACCTTCGACGCTATTCCCGCGGATCGTAAATCTGTCCAATAAAGAACGGATACCTCTCCTGCTTGTCGACGACCATCACCAGGAAGGGTTGATCCACGTCGAACCGTACATCCTTATACTGGGGAGTGACGCTCAGCGTGATGATCGATAGCGACGCCACCGATGTAGCCTTGGTACCGAACTCGTCCACGCTCATGTACGACCGTTGGGTGACATCGGAAACCACCGTCGATTCATTCGTCAGGTACTGTAGAGCATCAGCATCCTGGAAGATGGAATGCAAGCCCATCCTTTTCAAGGCCGGTATGAGCGATACCGTATCCGTCAGGGTAAACTTCGGCATGTGCAGGTGGACCTTGGTGTTTATGTAGGAAGATTGCAGCTCCGCCATAACCTTGGCAAGATCTTGAGGTCTCAGTTGTCGAAGGGATGCTTCCAATTGATGTCTCTGCGTGGGCAAGAACACCAACATGGCTAGATTGCCACCTTCGTACGGAAGCTCAACCCAGCGGAGTCCGTTGCCATCGGGGAAGCTTAACTCACCGTAACGAAGTTTGTTCAGCTGGAACATTTTACTGAGTTGCTGACGATTGTTTGGAGCGGATTCAAACGTACCGGGATTCGTCTCGATGAAAGTGTACTTCCACTTGCCTTTGAAGTAGATTGTGTTCGCCAATAGAAGCCGAGTATAAGGATTGATGGCACCTAAATAAGGGAGGGTATCATCAGGGATGGATTACTACGGAGTAACTTAAATGCAAACATACTGGGGTTAAGAACTTCATTGATAAGTTGATGTGTTTTTTCCGAGACCCATTTGTTAGCTGTCCTGGCTGCTTGAGCCGGTTTGGCAAAGTCCATATATAGGACATCAACATTGCGCACTTGAGCATCGGTTCGATAAGTGTTGTTCAATTTAACATCCTTGGCTATGAAGTTGGCCGCTGCAGTTTCGATAGTGTTGACCGTTGTTTTGGAAACCTTATCCAAGGTCTTGGTCATGTCGGATAATTGTTGAGAATCCAAAAGTACGGTTCTCCGCAGTTGTTGCCGGGCTATGGGACTAGCATAGTCCGCCAAATTTGATAGAAGCTGTTGCGGCAGAAGAGGGCTGATCACGGAATCTCCGTTCGCTGGTCGATCTAGATTCTGTGAATGGGGAATGGGTTAGCTGACTGAAACATTTAAAAGTTAAGCTTCTATGACACCTTGAATAGATTAAGCGCAAAACTCATGGCTTGATAGCCGCGAGAATCGATTATCACCACTGGTGTTCCATCGTCATCGTAATTATCTTCGTTGGCCTTGGAATGGGTGGTAGGGCCATTGAAAGAATTTTGTAGCTGCGCAGCAGCAGGTTGGATGGGACGCTGGTTCAGGTTACTATTTGACGTTGGAGTCTGCACTTGAATGTTGTATTTGGGATCCTCGTTGAACATGAATAAATGTAAACCAGCCTGTGGGCTGCGAGTTGTTTGGCTCAATCGTTGAGTCAGTTGTTCTGAAGGAAAATGAATCATTGAATCTGCCGTCGGTACACTGTTTGGTTCATCGAATGAATTTCTGTTACTGAGCACGGGATTGCATCGGGTTTGGAAGAATTGGAAGCCTTGCTGATTGACAGCACACAGATGCCAGTCGGGATTGGCTCGGATCTGATCTACCAGGTGATTGCAGCATGGAATTAGTTGACGACCTTGGCACAGTGACTGGAAAACTTCGAGGGGCCTCAGAGCTAGCGAGATTGAAATGAGAGAGAAGGAATTTTGATTTTCGGAAATTAGAATACCTAAAGTGGCAAAATGAG
This sequence comes from Aedes japonicus, assembly GCA_034211315.2. Classification (NCBI taxonomy): domain Eukaryota; kingdom Metazoa; phylum Arthropoda; class Insecta; order Diptera; family Culicidae; genus Aedes; species Aedes japonicus. Next base: position 298,750 of record JASCZW010001746.1, read on the forward strand.
GAACTTACTGTTCCTTGGCGCTGTTGCGCAATATGAATCCACTATACGCAAATTTATTTGTTGCACCTCGTTGTCGGCTGATGTTGAAGATAACGCAAAGAGGAATACTGAAAAGAAATGGGAATGATCAAGGCTTGTATTGTATTATATTTAATATTATGAGAACATTTTAAATTTTACTTTTAATTGGATTTACTACGGCTCATTTAGATGGACGGTCCTCAACCGGGTATTCTAGATACTTTTGCACAGGTAATAAGCAAAAGTTTTCTATGTCTGTCAAATGTTTGAACTTATTCCTATAACCACACATACATTTTTTGACCGTTGGTCCAATTTAAGACGGTTTGCAAAACATGAATATCTATAGGAGGCAGGTTTTAAGCAGTTTATTCAGCACATGGGGCATTTGATGAGGCTGTATGTAATCTATAAATCGAACTGCCTATATTTAGACGTTATTCCCTCTGCTTACTTCTGATATATCGGAGCATACCTTCAGCAACGAGCATTAGACTGAGAAAATTTAATAGCCATGGAATAAAGTTCCCAATTGCAGGGACTTATTGAAAGCATGCGGATTGCTTTCCGATCAAGAACATGCTTTCTTCAGTTCCGTAATCCGTACATAAACTAACGATATTGTATGAGTGTGATTCCGTGCATGTGTGCGAAGGCAACATGAGCTAGGCCATTTCACAATTTGCTGCAAACGTCAATTTCCTCAACCTGCTGCATCGTTTTACCCATCCGCTCTAAAAAACAATCATCCAAAACATATCGATTGCTATGATCACAAACTTGTCTTCTAGCAGGTTATGAGACTTTTAGTTTATCATTGATCTTTGGATTGGCAATGTGTATTTCTTATATCATTTACTCTCACGGAATGTTAGGCAAAGCCTATCACGGAATGTGTCGACAAACGTGATGCTTCGTTTAAAAACAAACAAATGAAAGAGACAGTAGGCTTTTTGGTGCGCTACATCCATGGTTAACAAAGAAGAGAGGAAACACGGGCTCTCTAAAAAGCTACAGTGATGCCATAGCTGCCGCTCAACAGCGAAGCATTATTTTTCAGACCACCTGAATATGAAATAAATTTAACTAAATGTTCAACATCTCACCTAGATGTGAGAAGGAGCTGATAAAGATATTTCCTCCGGTACACGCGAACAACTGCAAAATACACAAAGGCAATATTAGAGTTAACTTCTTCAGCAGGTATGAAACTGATGATTTTCCAGATAATGTATTTGAAATCTTCGAAATGACGATAAAAAATTGGCAATCATTCTTGATTTAAACATCGATAGAGCTTATGTTCGTATCGTTTAAAGTGAAATAATCTGGAAAATGTAGGAGTTTATGATCTATTTCCTAGCAACTGATTAAAACAGTCACCCCTGATTAAAGCGTTCCTTACCCTATATATGAAGAATGTCTGTCTGTCTGTCTGTGTAGAACAACTTTTTGTGCATACTGTAACACTGACAGTAGCTCAAGCATCCCCTTTTCAAGACTAAGAAGGGGTTCAAACTTCTATCAAATCAGTTTTTCTTACCCGAGAAACACACAGTTTGTGTTTTAGTTGTTTAGATAATTGTTATATTTGGTTGAAATTTGTGAAATGTGTTTCTTTTGTATGAGCCCCCTCCCCCCCTCACTTACAGAAGGAGAAGTTTTCTCGAACCACCATACAAACATGCCTTACCTTACCATCTCCACAAGCCAAATTTGGGTCCATTTGCTTGATTAGTTCTCTAGTTATGCCACAATCTCCGTTTCATTTGTATGAAAGTCCCCCTTCCAGAGGAAAAATCCTGCCTCCTTAATAAATAGGGGGCTTACCCCTATATGGTTCCCTTTGCTTAGATATCGAGTTATACAGAAATTTGTGTTCCATTTGTATGGGAGTCCTCCCTTTCAGAGGAGGGAGGTGTTCTCAAACCATCATAAAAACCTTCTCCGGCCCCAAAAACCCCTGCATACAAGTTTTTATAACAGTAGGGATAGTTTTCATGTTTGATTGAATTTTTTGTTTCATTTGTATGAGAGCCCCTCCTTCCAGAAAGAAGAAAGGTATCAAGCCACCCTAGAAACATTTTTCGCCTTCAAAAACTTCCACATGCCAAATTCGGTTCCAGTTGCATGATTAGTTCTCGAGTTGTGCAAAAAAATTCTCTTTCATTTGTATAAGAGTCCCCTCACCTTCCGGATGAGGGAGGGGTCTCAAAGAAACATTTACTGTCTCCAAAAAACCCCGCGAGTTCTCTAATTATGCACAAATTTGTGTTTTATTTGTATGAAAGCCCCCTCCCCCTTCCAAACGGGAGAGGAGCCATAAAGCATCATAAAAACTGTCCGTGACCCTAAAAACTCCTGCACACAAATTTTCATATCAGTAGGGATAATTCTCATGTTCGGTTCAAATTTTTGTTTCATTTGTATGAGACCCCTCCCCCTACCTTAGAGAAGAGTCTAGAACCACCGTAGAAACATTTCTTGCCTTCAAAATCCCCACATGCCAAATTTGTCTCCATTTGCTTTATTAGTTCTCGAATTATGCAGAAATTTCAGTTTCGTTTGTATGAAAGCTCTTTCTATAGAAGGGAGGGTTCTCGAACTACCATAGAAACATTTCTTGCCTCCAGCAAACCCCGCATGCCAAATTTGATTTCCTTTGCTTGGTTTGTTGTTGATTTACGCTGAAACTTCTGTTTCATTTGTATGAGAACCCTTTTTTTCCAGTCTTTTTCAAAAGTTTTGAGGGAATCCGCTGCCCTAACATGTTTGCGCAAATCTGTTTTTGTCAGAGCCCAAAACGTTTCAGTTGTTCTTGCCTGGGGACATTTTGAAGGATTCATCTCTTTAGGTACGAATTCAAATCCGATGGGTTTGTACCAGGCTACCGTGTCTCTCGCGTAATGCTTCTTCTTTCTTAGCGTTTCAACCTTATTGCTTTCGCAATTAGCTCATTGCTTGCTCTCAACTTTCTGTTCTAAATGCACTTCCACAGTTATTAATTGGGAGCTTTCGATACCAGGTACCATTTTTGCATTCGTATTATTGTGTGGCAAGTACAATCATACCCCATGCCCAGGGAGTCGAGAAATTTTCCTTAACGAAAAATTGCTAGACCAGCCCGGGAATCGAACCCAGCTGTCTCCCGCATGCTTTGTACCCGTGCCTTTACCGACTGAGATAAGGGAGAACCCACACCTTCGCGTAATGCACTGATGGCAAATCCGGCCAAAACAGTACTGGATTATTATGTTTCCGGATCATGGGGCCAATCCAAGCATTCCCGAACTTAAACATAAGTAGTCATCGTATCAGTTGTTACAAACGGATTTGAAAGCATTCCACTCCTACGTGTTTTCCAAAACGTTGTTTTTGTTTACCGATTTTTCGGTACAAATTGACATATCGACATCGTCAATAGTTTGACCAGCACGGACCGTTTAGGACTGGTCACCCGGAACTCGCTTTTAATGAAATTTCACGTAGGATTCATCATCCATAATTACGCATGCAGATTTTCCACACAGCAGTTTATCATATAATTTACGGGCCCTTGGTTTAACAGATGCTACTTGTTTTTCACTTCGTTTTGGCTTCTTCTGTTTCTTGGCAGTACTTAGTCCATTCCGTGTCTTTGCTGGGTTGATGCTAATCTTCGAAGTTCCCAACTAAATCTCGAACGGAAGAACCCTTCTAACTGGCGAAAGCTTGCGTGATTTTCCGATTCAGGTTCCGGTCCACAGGACCCGGCTTACCTCCAGATTTTTTCTTGTCCTAAAAAGACGACTCCTCACCATTCTTCAGAATCGTGTTACGAACTGCTCCATTTGTTATTCCTTCCATTTTCGCCAACTGACTCAGCTAAACGTTGGGAAAATGGCACCATTTCTGTATGATCTGTTTGCGCTTTTCCAGGAAAATGCTTCGCATTTTTATGAACAGTAAATGCACCGGCACTTGAAACTCACAGAGTTATAGATTGAAATGTAAACAAAGATAAACAGTAATGATCAGCCGTTTAAACGTCATCTGCAAGCAACAGAGGCGTAACAAAATCGTGTTTAGACTTTCCGGGATACCCTATAGTATTTAGTTGGCTTAGCATTTTTCATAATTGCTTCATAAATCCGTTACAGCATTAATTCACTGTCGTCCACAACTGTAAAGCTTGATCCACTTAGTATTTGGCCACCCAAAATAAGATATTTCTTCGCTGAAAAAGTGCATTTTTTATGTAAAATCTGTATCCACATTAATTCGGACACCTTCAAATTATTGTAACTTTTGAAATATTGCACGTAGGAATGAAAACTTTCACTATGGTATAGCAGAGAGTCTATGATGAAAAAGACTATGATTGATGTTTACATTTCATGTTTAGTATTCAAGATGGCGACGAAAGAAAAACAAGTGCGCGAGTGAATTTTGTACGGGCGTACGGCAAATCCTGACTTGTCAATACGGGACCTTACAAAAACATTGGATTTGCCTAAATCCACTGTTCACGATGTGCTCAAATCATTTTCGGAACGTTTGACGGTGGAGAGGAAACCGAAAAGTGACAAAAACATTGGACGCGCTGATTCTGTCATGGACCGAAAGGTGAAAAGGATATTAACGAAAAACCCAAATCTCTCCATTCGAATGGTGGCTCGTAAAATAGGGATGTCGCCTGGTTTTGTCCAAAAATCAAAACAACGTTTGGGACTTAAGTCATATAAAGTAAACCAGTTCCAAACAGCAACGACAAACAGAACTTGGCAGCAAAATCACGGGCTCGATGTTTATACTGCGAATATTTGACGAAGTTTTCATGCGTTGTTATTGACGATGAAACTTATGTCCTGGAGGATTTCAAGCAGCTTTCAGGGCTGGCTTTTTATTCTGCTATGGCCAGAAATGCTACAGCTGAGCATTTCTGAACGAAGAAGGCAAAGAAATTTCCCAAAAAATACCTTGTGTAGCAAGCAATTTGCACGTGTGGCAAAAAGAGTAAACCTTTCGTCACTAAAGGCACAATCAACAAGGAGATCTATCAGAAAGAGTGTCTGCAGAAGCGATTGCTACCCTTCATCAAAAGTCACAAAGAAAAACCTTTGTTCTGGCCCGATTTGGCATCATGCCACTTTGCTTAAATTGTGATGGAGTCAAGCAAATCAAGTAAACATTGTACCAAAAAACTCAAACCCGCCAAATTGCCCAGAGCTACGACCAATCGAGAGATATTGAGCTCTGATGAAGCGGAAGCTTGCTGGAAAGAAGCAAGGAATCATAGATATCAAACACTTCCAGCAAATTTGGACAAAGACGGCTTCTACGATATCTGAAGAGTCTGTACAAACCCTAATGCAAATACCGAATAACTATGTTTTGTCTTCACGAATTGTTAAAACACATCCCATGAATCTGAAATAAACAACAATGACGGAAATATAATGCGAAATTTATGTTTTATTCATGTTTTGAGGTGTCCGGATTATTGCAGATACAGACCTTAAACGAACTGTGGTCGACTTTTCAAACATTTTTAGCCCGGGAGTTGAAAGGTGATAGCTCTGTTGGGTTCCAGTGACCCATTTCAGAATACCTGGTTACTCACGTCCATTCCGAGGTCACTTTCACTTACAACAAGCCCAGCATAAACACAGTACAAACATCAAATGGATATAGGTACTGTGCATACAGTTCAATTATCAAATCTTATTGTTTTGAGGATGGCACGTATTTATCAGTATCGTTCAAATTCAGAAATATCTCACCGGGTATTGCTGCTGATGTTCAGTCTTCATTTCAACGGCTTTCCTGTGATGCTAAAGGATGCATTTATGTCTCTAGAGAAATAGCACTCCGCTTTTTGGCAAATATTTTCACATCATCCTTTTCGAATGGAACAGTCCGGGCATTCATCATCGCTTTGTGAACTCCAAAAAGACTATTCATCAGATTTCTGTCACCCGTGCACAACTATCGGTCATTTATAGCATTATGCATTAAAGAATCAACCATGTTTCTTGTTAGTTCTTAAGCTCTAGATTTAAGCTACATTTCGCACTTCCTTAAAAGAGTTAAAAGTCACTGGAAGTGCACTCTGTTGTATCTAAAGTTTTAAAACATAATGAAGTTTCACTTTTATGGATTTTCCTTCTGCAGAAATAAATTAATAAAAAAATAAAAAATAACACAAATATTTTTATGAAGATTTTTCATGATCAGAAAATGGTTTTTCAAAAAAAAAATTCTGCATTGTGGAAAATTTTGTAGGAAAACTGGCAACCCTGATTTTTCTAATATTTATTTTTAAAACAAATCCCCATTTTTGTATGAAAACGAGTGACGAGCCCATAGTTTTTCGAGTATTACTCAAAAACAAAACAAAAGCATATCGTCAAAATTTCACCAATCTAAGGTTATTAATTAATAAACAAGAAAATATGTTTTCAAAAATTTTCATGACTCATGGTTTTTCCAGATTTTCAAAAAAACCGTTCACTGTGGAAAATTTGGTAGGAATTTTTTTATTAATTATGTATTTTCTAAATTCATGAGAAAATTTATTTATAGTTTGGAGAAAAAAAAATTTCTACGATAAATCGTTCTTGAGTTATGAATTTTTTAAGTTATTGATGTTCGGGAAAATCCAAAAACTACTTGCAGGGTTGCCACATGTACAGATTTATCTAGATTGACACAGATTTTTGTCAGTTTTTTCGTACACATATTTGTATGTAAAGATTACAGATTTTTTAGATAAACCAAGATTTTAATACATTAAATTGTTATGTTATGTATTCTCCGTGCGAGGAGTAACGATTATGATTTAGAAGGAGATGTTCGCTCATCACCATGAGGCACCAAGAGTGAACAACAATGTTTTTGGCTAGAATGAAAGATGTGAAGAGAAAGTGTTGAAAGGTCCGTCAGAGTGCGGCAGGTAGGAAAATTAACAGATGTTTTTGAAAATTGAGCGAAGGGGCATGTATCCAATGGTACTCGAACCATGGACGTCAATCTTTGCCTAACATCCCACTGCGGGGTAGGTTGTAGCGACGGAACAAGTCCGCCACTTCAACAGGCGAAGTGGCGTTGGAACAGTTTTTGGAACTCGTGTTGTTTTTCTCGTTCCAATCCAACTGTGACGACAATCAACCGCATAGCGTATTCTCTGTCGTCATAACGACCCGATGACGCAGCCACTTCTCCACTTCTTGAGCTACGAATAGCATCTTGTCAACAAAGCGAACAGTATCTTCCAGTCAGAAGCTCCTGAATTCCCGAACATGTGCCATCAGCTAAAGTCTCGCTAATGGTGCTCCTAACAAAGGATTTCCCAGAAGTTCCAGAAGAAAAACGGTTAGTTGGAACTTCCCATAAGTGCTAGAAAGCTTTTCCAAAGCTCAAAAGGGAACATTTCAGAATTTCAGAATGAGAATTTCTCAAAATTCAGGAAGGAGGAAACTTTCCATCAGCAATGAGGCTACTTTCTTTTAATTTGAGCAATTTGCCAATAGTTCCGGAATAAACTTCTCCAAAGTTCTGGAGAAAATTCCCCAAAAGTTCAGAAGTGGACTTCTCAGAAATCCAGGAAGAAACTTCAAGAACAAATTTAAGGGAATTTTCCTAGAAATTTTGGAGAACACTTTCCCAAAGTTTCAATAAAATTTTCCTTGCAGTTCAGGCTGGGACCAATCAGAAGTTTGGAAAAAACTTCCCCGCATTTCAGGAAGAAACTTATCAAAAAGGGCTCTAGCTATAGGTTCAATTTTCCAGAAAATTCAGGAAAGAACTCTTTAGTTCACAAGAAAAATTCTCAGAAGTTCCGAAGAAGACTTCCCAATCGTTTAGTAGGAACTTCCCGAAAGTTTAGTTAGAACTACCCAGAAGTGCTAGAGAGCTTCCCTGAAGTTCCAAAACGAACATTCTAGAATTTCAGAATCAGACCTCCTTGAAGTTTAGGAAATCTCTGATGTTTAGGTAGACACTTTTGATAAAATTAGTAAGAAACTATCTAGAAGTAGGGGAAACTTTCGAGTAGTTCAAGCAGTACTTTCTCAGAAATTCAGGAACAAACTTCCTCAAAGTTCAGGAGAATATTCCCTCGAAATTCAGAAGAAAACATCTCAGAAGTTCAGAAACGAACTTCGCAAAAGTTCAGGAAGAAGCTACATATGAATTTCGAAAAAAAAATAGGAAGCGACTGTCGAGAAGTGCATGATGAATTTTGTCTGAAGTTCGACAAAAAACTTTCCAGAATTTTAGCATAGAGCCTTGCAGAGATATCTTATTAATCACAGTAGCAGTCTATACCAAAATCATTCATATGACCATAATGATATTCATTACTCTTGATACCATATTAAAATATGGTACACACCATCTTCCCAACCGTTCGCATCGTACTATAAGGACACACTCATGCAAGAATTTCAATTCCTAACTTTCCATCTAACCTCGTTTAGGAGATTTTATTAGTAAGCGCTTAGCTTAGCTGAGAAGTATAAACAAATTTCAAGAAGTGTATCAATATATCAACGAAGTTTTCGAGAATGCTTTCAAAGTTCAGAGAATCCTACATAAATTGAAATAAACATTCTGAAAAATTGCCCACTGTACTGCACTACAATCTTAGGAAAAAGTGTGAACTCTTTACCAGATGGTAAGAGAACTTTGAGAAAAAATCGTTGCAGTGCATATCGATGTCAATAGCTTCAGTATCCTCAGGTATATTGTTGCAACACCGCAAGGTATCTGGTAACACTGCGTGAGGACTAGAGGACTAGACCAGAGTGCCTCCGTTTAAGCAAAGAGAGGGAAAGAAATAGAGAGAGAGAGCTAATGTAAGAAGTAAACAAGTAGTAGTAGCAGCAGCAGTATAGAAATAGAGTGAAGATCAGCGGTGCCAGATATACAGACATGTCTGTGTTTGTACAGACTTTTGAAGTGCAATACAGACCTCATACAGCCTACAGACATTATACAGACATTTGTATTTACATACAGATTAAATACAGATTTTTACTCATACGATTCTAAATTTAATCATAAAATATGCTAAACCTGTTTCGACTGCATGCACCTGGTACGTCTCTGCATGGCGAAAATGTTTTATGCACTCAATCCGTACCTGGTTTTTACCATTGGCGTTGACGGCGTTATCTTTACTCAACTCTTTACTCCTGGAGGTAAATTCCAATGAGTTATTTGACGATATTATCTTTTTTTTTTTCTGATATCAGCAATGTTTTCACAGCCATTTTTGGTCACGCTGCTTTAATCTAATTGCTGCATTAGTATGCGAGAGTCAAACGTCAAATAATTCAATAAAAAACTGTCATCCTGGCAGAGTAGAACAAGGCAGATTATTCTTTACTATTTCGATAAAAACGTGTGTTGCTTCTTTTCGTACACGTTTCGTACATTTCTGCTAATTTTAAACGACTGGATAAATGGTCTACTGGATAACTTGAGCCCCCCGATACGCCATTAGAACCGGAAGAACCCCATCCTTCAAAATCTGAGCTACAAAAACTATCTGACAGAAAATATGGTTGTTTAGTGGAAAACAATATTTGCTAAAACAATCTCATCATTTGAGCAATAGCTAATATTCAAGACGAATCAGGTGAACAGTCCAAATTTGCTGATCGACCAATTTTGCAATCTCAAATACAACTTGACTCAGCCTTTATTTATCCTATAGCGGTGAAGTTTTACTTTCAGATAATATTTCTGCTATAAATGCTTTGATAATGAAAGTATATCGTATAGCTGAACACTTAAGAAGTAAGGTTCGATACCATTTTGAGACAGTTCACTTCACTTTGCACTTCTCCCTTATACATATCTCAGCCTGTTCACTGCTATCGAAATTAAAAAAAATAGTACAGCAAAATTTTGGTTTATGTATATCATATGAAGCTGTTTTCCTTCATTGTTATTGGCACGTATTAACGGAATTGATTTAGAAAACATGAATCCTAGATGGTTTGAGCTGTTTAGTGGAATACCTGTAACTAAAAATGAGAAGAAAAGTCAAGATTATCAAAGGAAGTTGGAATTAAATGGAAAATACTAATTTTTCTTCTCATTTATAGTTAGTCAGAAAACATGTTTTTATGGTCAATTTGAATATTTTAGAAATGGAAATCATAAATATTACATGTGCACATTTCATTTGAATTTCAAGTCTTAAACTCGACCAAACAGTCTTGTTACATTCTCATATTTTTCAAATAAATTCTTTTCTAAATTGGTAACAATTTTAGATCAAATGGTAAAAAATACAATTGTTAAATACCGAAAACTAACAAAATTGTGTGTAGATAACAAGTTGCTCTGAGAAATACATAAAAAGCAAGGTGATAAGTTTTGCTAGTGTACAGACAAATACAGACTTTTTGTTTTGATAATCATACAGACTTTTGAGAAAATCATCTGGCATCGCTGGTGAAGATAGGTTTAGTCGCCATTGTAAATCATCTCGATCAGTTCAGATAAAACGTAACCAAGTTTGTAATTGAAGTGTATCGATATTTGTTTCGGTTGTAGCACGAACTTCAATTCAATTGTTCAAGCATTTCTATAGGAGCATTCCATTCTCGAAGAGAATCCTCAAAGGTGAATCGTTGTGTTCCTGACGAGGAAGCATTCAGCCAAAAATAACTTTTCTGGTATATTCTAAACTCAGTAGCAAGTAAACCGGGTGAACAGTCCAAAAAAAACCGAAAGCTAGGGTAGTTGGACTAAGCTTAAGTTAGGAGACAAGCGATATCGTTGCCAATCGATAAACTCATCCAAAGGTGTGAAAACGAAAAAAGGAAGACTATAGTGGGAGTGAAACCACTTTATTTTTGAGCATCGCTAACAAAATAAATAGTTGCTACAAAAATAGGTTCCGTTCCGGAACTTATATATAACTTCTTTCCTGAATTATTTTTGAAATAGATATTAACACTTGTCCACACATATAATTGCTTCGAAAAATACTCAAACCGCAACTTTGGAACAGCGTCCCAACGAAGTTTAGGGAACGTCCATTAATTACGTCACGCAAAAATTGACTTTTTATAACCCCCCCCCCCCTCCCCCCCTTGTCACGTTTTTTGTATGGACCTTCAAATTTTTTTGTATGGATCGTCACGTTTCCACAAACCCCCCTCCCCCCTTACTGCGTGACATAATTACTTGACCTTCCCTTATTAAATACCAATAACATTAGCTTAACTCACAAATCAAGAATGTACAATGTTAATAATAATTCTGTCAAAAATGACAGCTAAATTGATGAAAATCCTCAATTATTGCATGATGTAATATTTTAACTCGATCAAATTCTGTCGACAATGCGCAGTTTTGCTCGACTCAACATTTATAATTTACCTCATAGTAACTTTTGATATGCTATCGAGCTCGTATTTCTTAGTTCCCATTCATTATTCATAAGCCTTAATTCCATATCTAAAATTTCGTTTTGATTTCTATAAGTTGGATTGTTACACTGAATTTATAAGTATAATTTGATAACCCACACGTAAAAAAATAACCGCAGTAGAAACTACCATTTCGAGGGTTAAATTAGGCGCAAACACCAACAATTTTCACCTGACTATAAATGCGTTTGATTTTACCATGCGTGCGATTAGATCAGCCATGGTGCTCTTGATATCAATATGAGGTCTATCAAATATACCATAAATGTTGAAGATTGTAACTAAAACGAAGTAAATTTGACTGAAATTTCATGGTAGTATTGAAAATAGGCATTGTCAAGTAAAATAGTAGCTTTACTACAGGATTTTTTTTTCTATGAAGTAAACATAAAAGTAATTGGAATAAACTAAAGTTTGAAGTTCCTTACACTGCTTTCGGGAATCAGTACACGTTAGTATTCTAAAAAAAAAAAACAATCGGAAACCCAGTTTTTAGTCTGCTTGAAGTTGTAAATAGTAACATTATCTTCAAATATTCGCCGTGTTCGATTAAACTGATCTCTAGCATTTCAATGTAATCCTCCGACTTGTTGAGTTGACAGTTTAGACTCGACAACCAACGTTGTACAACGTTGTGATCCATGCCGTCGATGCTTTCCTCGAAGCGAAAACGCTCGACAAACCATCAACGTACCGCCACCAAAGTTACGGCTCATTTTAACCCAGCCATCCGGACCGTCAAGGCTAAACTTCTTGTCGTCCGAAAAGAGTACATATTACCATTCCGCCGTGCACGAATGTGTTTTTCCGCAAAAATTATGCCCCTCTTTCAAGTTGGGCTTTCCCAGTCTTTTGTGCCACTTCAAGTTTTTGTTGATTGACAGAATTTGCTGGACACGCCTTGTTGTCACCGAAAGCTGCGGGTTTGAGATGCGATTGTTTTATTTTTTGGGTTCACTGCTTCTCTATGAATTCTTCGCTTGAAATCTGCGAACCGATTTCTCTGGAAGAGAATTCTTCAAAAACAAATACTTTGTAAACCGATCACAACCGACTCAAACCCATAATGAATCTGTCAAAATTCCGGTAGAGTGCACTTTATATAGGGATTATTTAAAAAAAATGTAAATCAGAGTTCGGCATAATCAGAATGAAAATTCCGAAAATATGGCTCAAAAATCATGGTGGTACTTTTCTTGTTTCGCTCCGGAATTTCCATTCTGGTTATGCTAAGCAGTCTTTTAGTACCTGCGGCAAGCCAACATCTCTTAAATCCTTCCACCCGACCACTGTTTCCCGACCAATGATGTTAATGCGAGCTGTTATCATGTGAGTCTGCCGATTGAAACCTACTAACACATAATGGCCCCCACAACCACCCGGCAACTTACCGGTAGAGATCATACCGGTTTGCCATAAAACTTCGGCTGTATGGGAATTTCCGATACCACCCGTTTGCGCAGTGATTCCGAGCTCATCAACGCTTGCTGTCATGAACGATCGAAACTGGTCAAACCACTAGCTCCGATAATACAAAGCTTGTTGTTGTTGACGTGCGGTCGAAAGTGTGTGATTCTTGCTTGATGCTTCGAGATTAGAAGACGGTTTAAGGCCTAACAGAACGCGACCATACCGGTTTGAATGAACTAGGGATTCCCCCTTGATTGAAAGTTTACTGCTTCCTTGATCTTTTTTTTTTTTCTTTTTTGGTAGATGACGACGGACTGGTCGAATAACAATGCTAATTTATTGGTGGGTGAGTTTGCTAAAACTTATAGAGTATTTCTTTTGAGTTCACCCATGATCATCCATTTTCTTCTCATTACTTTGATTTGGACTAAAAGCACTTCCGCAGTTATTAATTCAGAACTTCCTAGGACATTCACCGGTGCATGTAAAGCAGCCCTGCAGGAATTGAACCTGCCACCTCCGGCTTTGTTAACCATGCTCTTACCGATCGAGCTATGTGAGGCCCATGATTTCAATCAAATGTGTTCGAAAATAATATAATTGTCGTCTCTTGCCATCGGTGATAAATCTTAAAACACACATTCACTCATCAATAATCCAGAAATCCGAACTGATTTCAAACAGAGCTACTTATTCCGATTCTATCCGATTTCAAACGATCGTAAGAATCGTAATGAAAACAGTTCCCTCATCAAACAATCCCCACAACACAACACAATCAACGATCTATAAATATCCCAAGATTTACCGAACAATACACTGCACTTGTCCATCGTTGCAACGGTGACACACCACTTTCCACGCGTCCAAAGAATATAATTCCGCACTTCTCCAGCAGGCAGGCCGAAAGCAGTTTTCGCTGCACACAGTTCGAGACCGTTTGACACTCTGCTGCCGTCTGCGAAACCTGAGTCCCACCACGAACAGGCGAGGATATCTCCAGTCACGTCCTCCTCGGGCTATATTTACCAAACTTGATCGAGGCTACTGCGATTCACACTTCTGCTAACTAACCGAGATCGTTAACCAACCGCGCGCCGCCTTCTTCTAAGGGTTGCTGTGATGGTCAGTTTAGCTTCTTCTTTTTTTTCTATCTATAGTGCGAGGATCGATCCACCTCCGAATGGATCGATTTCCAATCTAAAACTGCCAGCCGGGGAGTGTGCGAAAATATTTCAACCCTCTCTGTGGCTTATCGTCGTGCCATCTGCCATAGATCACCGATAACCAATAATGACAATCAACACCAACGAACAAAGTCATAACATTTTTGAACGTCCATTAATACATAGCAAAACATCTTTTCTGGAAAGCCTTGTCCACCGATGAACGGGTGTGAAACAAGAAACCGCAAAAGCCGGTTTTCCATCGGGTTGTGCCGTCATATTGTTTGTGTAGGGTAAATGTTCCTATAGTTGCGGTTTGTTTATAAAGTTGTTTCGGGAATTGATTAGGCTTAGTGACGTTTAACTCACGCACACTATCGTGTAAATCGTCATGTTAAAATTGTTTGTTTTACCACAGATAACCTAAACTTTTAATCTTTTTGACAGCTGTTTGTTATGTATTCGTCCAAAACGCACTACCTCAGAGACACCCAGGCTCGAACATATTTTTCTCAATTTACTGTGTAAATTTTTAAGAGCAAACCGTTGGAAAAGCAACGCCGCCTAGTCTAGGTTTCACGAATCTCGAGGCGGGCAAGTGGCGCCATCAACATACGATTCGCCAAAACTGACAGAAACAAGCTGTTATTTTAAAATGGTAGTTACAGAAATTTACACACGGAAGGTACTTCAGCTTGGATGTCTGTTTTCTACCACATTTACAAAAGAAACACTAGTAGTTACCAGATTCTGACGTGATAAGCTTAACTTTGGACGTTCTTTGGTTAAAATAGATTTACTTTAGTTACACGATGGGCCATTCTACCAACATGGTGAGGTCGCTGCTTTGCTTCACAATATAAACACAATTATGCGTACACTCACAATCATACAAATCAAAGAAGACTTTATTCCGCTAGTGCGAGATGGATCTTCGGTGTTATTCGATGTGATATTTCGCATCTCTCTGATGCGAGAGTTTTCTGAAGGGTGTCCACGATGAAATTGCCACACTATGAAATTGCTCTAACTTTTTAACCGTTGGGTAGAATTTAATGAAAATTTGGGTGATTTAGTTCATAGTGCATTATTTACACCCTGCAAGTTTTAAAGTCCTGTGATCAAAACTCGCGGAAATGGAGTCGAAAGAACAGCTCGTGCCTGATAAAATCTTGCGCATTCATCACGAGAACAAGGATCTCT
This sequence comes from Aedes japonicus, assembly GCA_034211315.2. Lineage (NCBI taxonomy): Eukaryota > Metazoa > Arthropoda > Insecta > Diptera > Culicidae > Aedes > Aedes japonicus. The sequence goes on from JASCZW010001746.1 coordinate 313,979, forward strand.
CGCATCGTTCCATCGCTAAAACGTAGGGAATCGCGAATTTCACGGTGTCGCGAGTGATTAAGCGGTTCGAGGAACGGTTGACCATCGATCGGAAGCCCAGAAGTGAAGGAAAAAGTATTCCGTACAACACCAAAAATCACAACCGCGTAGTTGGGGCCTTCAACCGAAATCCGAACGCCTCCGTTCGGGATGTGGCTAAGAAGCTGCACCTAAGCCGAAGTTTTTTCCAGAAGGCCAAAACTAAGGCTGGGCTTCGAACGTTCAAGGTACAAAAGGCCCCTAATCGCGACGAGAAGCAGAACAAGTCCGCCAAAACCCGTGCCAGGAAGTTGTACCTCAACATGCTGATGAAAGTTGAATGCTGCATAATGGACGATGAGACATATGTGAAGGCCGACTTCAAACAGATCCCCGGCAACCTGTTTTTCACGGCCAAGGATAAGTTCAGCGTTCCGGAGCATGTCCGCACTCAGAAGATGTCCAAATTTGCGAAGAAATTCCTGGTTTGGCAAGCCAGGACACGATGAACGGACAGGTGTACATAAAAGAGTGCCTCCATAAGCGGCTGCTTCCTCTCCTGAAGGCCCACAACGTCCCAACAATCTTCTGGCCGGATTTGGCCTCATGCCACTACTCCAAGGACGTGCTGAAGTGGTATGCGGACAATAAGGTCAATTTCGTGCCGAAAATGTTCAACCCTCCCAACACTCCGGAGCTCCGCCCCATCGAGAAGTACTGGGCGATTATGAAGCAGCACTTTCTTAAACGACCTAAGGTAGTGAAGACAGTCGAGGAACTGAAGAAAGTATGGGTTTACATGCAAAAAACGGTTGATTCACAGGTTGTGCAGAATCTTATGGCCGGGGTTAAGGCCAAGGTGCGGGCATTTGCGTATGGACTGTAAATAAAATACGAATAAAATGGTAAAATGAAGTTTAATAGTTATTTCTCAATCCCTGAAAATTTGATGGCAATCGGATGAAAACTCGAATTTTGCGAATCAATTTTGTGTGTGGCAATTTCATCGTGGACACCCTTTAATACATGTTTAAAAGAATAATGAAGTCAATTTTTCAATTTGTATAAGCAGTGCACCACTCGAACGGTGGAAGCACCAACTAGAACGCGTCATTGACAGATAACTAACATTTGTTTGCAAACTACGATGCATTTGGAAATTGCACTGTGAATGATTCTGACGTATATTTGGGTGTTGAAGTTCTAGAGTCTAGAGAGAACATGAGTTAGAGATAACGTTTAAATAGATTACAGTTAGAGTGGGTAATCACGACGTGTTATATTGGATCGAGATCATGTCGAGGTTCTTCGAGATTTGTAGAACACCAAGCTCAAATGTGAAAAACAATTATATGTTTGGCTGTTTGCCGATCTTGGGGTAACTGCACATTTTGCACCATTCGATCGGAAATATTTCTACGCATCGATTCCAATAATGAAAACTATTGTTCTTTAACATTAAACTATTGAAAACAACGCAAATATAAGGTGATGTCTTATGATATTTTTCAGAGTAAATTTACCAAACACACATTACTTTCCTAGCACAGATTTCATAATTAGGTAAGGAACGTCTTCGAGGCGGCCATGAAGGCAAGGCAAAAAGAAGCGCTGCAAAGTTCTCCAAGTTTTTTCGCTCGACCTGTTGCCGTGGCAATGGGTCGAAAAAATCAACACGTGGTGACATCCACGCCAGTGGCATCGGCCATTCCGAAACCAGCAGCTCCGAGTGGCTGCGCCATGACGACGCCGTTCCAGCGAACCCTAACGCTCGACTATTAGAGAGCAAAAAAATTTCCGTGCTCCCGGTACAGGAGCTGCCAAAGAAGGTAAAATTCTCCCCGCTCTTCACCACATCAAAGGACATCGCTGCTCTCAGGAATGAGCTTGCAGCATTCCAAATTCAACCGCTTTTCAAGCTGTGCAATATGGGCACTCAAATTATGTGCTCGACGGAGGCTGACTACCGTGCTGTTGGTACACACCTAGTCATCACGAAACATGAGTTTTACACTCACGACGCACCAGGAAACAAGCCACTGAAAGTGATTCTGCGTGCCTTCCGGAATTCACTCTGCTGAGCTGCAAGCGGTGGCTCTGAAACCAGTGATGGTGTTCACGATCAGACGTCAAAAAGAGGGAAATCATCGGGACCAATTCTATCTGGCCCACCTGTAGAAGGGTTCCGTCACGATTCTATTCAACGTCATTGTCGAGTGGGACCGGTACCGCCCAAAACAGCATGACGTGACCCAGACACAGCGGCAAGTGTCTGGCGTTTGGGCATGGGATCCAAAACTGCCTCATGAAACCTCGGTGTGGAAAGTGTGCCGGAGCGTAGTCAACAATGGATTGCGCCCCGATAAATGATGGAGCTCCATCAAAGTGCGGCAACTGTGGCGCTAACCACGAAGGCATCAACCGAGCCTGTCCGAAACGAGCGGAGTATTTGGCCATCCGCAAGAAGGCGTCCACTTAGTCTCGGCCTGGTCAACGCCGCCCACCACCTCGAATGGACGAGGAAAACTTTCCGACGCTCCGGTACCAAGTGCCGAATCTGCCACCAGTTCTATTGAACCATCGCAATGCAACCGCCCGTCAGCATCCGTTGAGCAACGATTCGCGACTGCCCCCATGCTGGCTCCTCCTCCAGGTTGGGGCAATCCGAGTTGCAGTACCTCCACGCAACTACCCGTCGATGGACAGCTCTACGACTCGGAGCAAATGGTAGAGTTCGTCCAAGAGCTCTACCACCAACTACGTTCCTGCCACTCGAAGGAGTGCTCAAAGCTGCCAAAGCCGCTCAAAGCCGCCACATCCGTGACGATGAAGTTCCTATGCAAGCATGGACCGTAATCGCACCATCAACATCCTCAATTGGAATGCTTATTCCATCCGGAACAAAAAAATTGAGGTCGGTGACTTCTTTGACAGGAAGGCCATCGACATCGTCATCGTTACCGAGACACATCTCAAGCCGGAACTCAGCGTATTCATCCCAGGATACCGGATAGCGCAACTTGATCGAAGCGGTCTAATGGAGGAGGAGTTGCGATCTCCCTACGTAACAACATCAACTGCCACATGCTTCCAAGCTTCCAGCTGCAGTCTGTCGAAGCCATCGGAGTTGAGGTCATATCTGCCGTCGGCCCTATCAGCATAATCGCGGCCTATTGTACAAAGCAAGCCAGCACCGCCAATGATACAACAACGGTGCTACGAAACGACATCCGGAAACTAACTCGCAGACAAGGGCAGTTTATCATCGCCGGTGACCTAAATGCGAAACACGAAACCTGGGGGAATACCCGGCGCAACCGGAACGGAATAATTCTGCAGGAAGACCTGAAAGAGGGCCATTACACCGTCATGGGCCCGGTTACTCCCACCCGATTGAGCCGATCCGGGGTCCATTCGACAATCTACACCTTCCTCACCAACATGGGGAACAACATCACCCAGCCGATCGTACACCGGGAGCTCAGCTCGGACCACTATCCGGTGGTGGCCGAAGTTGGCTCCTCGGTCAACCGTCATCGAATCACCAGACGGAACTACCATCGCGCCAGTTGGGAGAGATTCCGACAACATCAACTTCAACATGCACCTTGAGTCGGTTGATGACATCGACCGGCCGCAGCAGAACATCGAGCAAGCGATCTCCCAGGCCCGGGAGCAACGTGCACCAGTGATAGATCAGGTGAGTAACTCTGTACCCATTGATAGAGTCACTAAAGAACTTATTCAATTGCACAACGCCATTTGAAGGCAATACCAGCGAACTGGTTTGCCAACGCTCAAACGTCACTGTAATAGAGTGACCAAAATTATTAAGGCCAGAATGGTGGACCTTAAGAATAACAATTTTGCTGACAAGATCCGCTCTCTCCCAGATTGTGCAAAGCCGTTCTGGAAGTTGACCAAAATTTTAAAAACTAAGCCAAGGCCCATTCCACCGTTGATCCCACTAGACAGCAAAGGTTCTGAGGATCGCTTGATAACTCCTGCAGAGAATGCTGCTGAGATAAGTCAACACTTCGTCAGCTCCCACAATCTCGGACAAAACATCGTCAGCCCACACGAAGCTGCCGTTAGCGCGCTTATTACTAACATCCATATAATCCCCAACAACTGCACCGATGAGTTGGAGATCTCAGCTGACGAATTGTTGACTTATATCAAATGCTCAATGAACATGAAGGCCCCAGGTTTCGATAACATCATGAACTTGGAGCTCAAGCAATTGAGCCCCCAGTTCTATAACCTTCTGGCGATGGTTTTCAGCCAATGCCTCCGACTTGGCTACTTCCTCTCGTGTTGGAAGTCAGCCAAAGTCATCCCCATCCATAAGCCTGGGAAAAATCCTTTATGTTCCAAGAGCCATATTGCCGTCAGCCTTCTCTCAGGATAATCCAAGCTGTTTGAGAAAGCGATCTACCGTCGGCTTCTCTCATCTGCCGACGAGCTTAACATCTTGCTCGATCGACAATTCACCAACTTCAACTTAATCTAGTCATTAACATCCTCAGACGGAACAAGTCTGTTTCGAAATCATCTGCCATGGCACTTCTCGACATCGAGAAGGTCTTTGATAATGTGTGGCACGATCGCCTGGTGTACAAGCTTAAACGATACAATCTCCCTCTCTTCCTGATGAAGATTATTAAACACTATCTGTCGGACAAGACATTCCGTGTTTAGCTGCAAAGTGCAGGTTCCGATGCACTGGAGATCTCCACCGGTGTTCCACAAGTAAGTATACTAGGTCCACTTCAATTCAACCTATTCCCATCGTACATACCCCCGATCCTTGAAAATGGATGTCTGTCCTGGTTCGCCCATGATACCGCAGTCATCCACAATGGTAGGGTAACAAGAGCGCTTACCGCAAAACTGCAACGAAGCCTGAATGTTCTTTCAGAATACTTCACTGAATGGAAGATATGTATCAACGCAGCAAAGACCCAGGACTTCAATTACCCCAGACTTGTTCCGCATGAGGATTGTCAAATTATCCTAAACAACGCAACGGTGGAATGGGCCAAATCAGCTGTCTATCTTGGAGTCACCATAGACAGCAAGCTTATTTTCAGGGGGCAGGTTAACAAAACTGTCACAAAGTGTAACGTTCTGTTGAAGCTACTGTACCCATTGATCAACAGAAGGTCTACATTATCCCTGAAAATCAAGCTTGCTGTCTACAAGCAAATCATACTTCCAGTCATCGAGTACGGCATGCCAATCTGGGAGAGTTGCGCTAAAACACATGAAACTACAGCGCGTTCAAAATAAGTTCCTCAGGATGATCCTGAACACCACTCCGAGGACAAGAACATCTGAGGTGCACCGTCTGGCCGAGATAAAAATGCTCGACGATCGCTTTAGTGAGTCTATCAATCGGTACAGGGCACGCTGCCTGACATCGGATCACCAGATCATCCGGAATCTGGTTCCCCACCCCTAGGATTTTCAAATTGTAGTTGTAGTTGTAGTTTTAGAACTAGGTTATCAAATTTTTACCAAACAATGCCCCATGGGCTGAACTGAAAAAAATAATTAAATCACAAAACACACTAAGCACATCAATCACATAAAACACTCAAACAAAGCTGAAGAGCCCAATGGGCTAAAACTCTTAAGATTTGTAAATTAGTATATAAGACAAACAATGAAAATAAAGATCAATTTTACTACTACATTTTGACGATCCAGTTTGAACAAGCGACACATACGGTCGCTAGCGCTCTTAAAAGTTTTTCGGTAATATTTCGTTTGCTCTTTTGGTGTGTACGTGGTCACTGTATCCCTGCTGCTCCCTCCTAGAGGATGGAGATAGCCGAGACGCCGCCCGATGTGGCTGGCAAGACCACAAGAAAAGGCAAGCAGAAGAAACCCGAAGTCGACGCCGACGTGAATCAGCAGATGCTGAGTAGCAACTCCTTTAGCGCGCTTGCTAACGTATCCCAACCGATTGTCTCCACACCGGAAAGAAATCAACCACCTCTGGTGGTTAAAAACGTCGAGTTCGCGACGCTGGCCACGAAAATGGAGCCCTGCAAGTCTCGTTTAACGTCTAAAATTAACAGGCTTGGCACAAGGATCCACTGCACCACCACCGACGGCTACAATAAAGTGCGCAAGTATCTCGAAGATCTGGGATTCGAGTACTACACGCATGACAAACCATCGGATCGACCCTACCGGGTGGTGCTAAGAGGTCTTCCACTGGTGGCACCCGAAATTCTCATCAATTGTCTGAAGGAGGAACACGACCTGGATGCTGAAGCGGTGCATGTCATCCGACGGAAGGGTGAATGTGCAACCCTAGATAATCAATTTATTTGGTACACTCCGCCAAAGCATACACGAACCTTACCAAAATGCGCGAGGTCAGGCAGGTTGGACAGATCCTGGTACGTTGGGAGGCATTCCAAAATAAGCGCGTGGATGTCACGCAGTGTATGCGTTGCCTGTACCACGGTCATGGCACCCGGAACTGTCACCTTCGGACAAGGTGCAACAAGAGCGGCGGAACCCACGACACCGAAGAGTGTCCGTCGAAAGATTCCACAGCCAAACGGTGCGCCAACTGTGGCGGTGCCCACCCAGCTTATTCGACAACAATCTTCGTCCAACCAGAAGGACCGAAAGAAATCCAACAAGACCCCACCAGCTCCTGTCTTGAGTGATGAAAACTACCCTGCGCTGCCGAACAGTTCGGATCCTGCTGGAATTCCAAGGTTCGTGGCTCCACAGTCTACCCCCGGGATAAATCATCACAGACGCACCGACCCTCGAATCAGAGCTGGTGTGGCCACTGCTCCAACCGATTCCCCTTCCGAGGAAAATAATGATGCGCTCTATAGCTCAGTCGGACCATCTTTACGGAATTCTGTGGAAGACTTCTGCGGCGCAGGACAAAATCGGACCAGGTGGAGGTCCTAGGATAAATGTTATGCAAGTATGGGGTCAACTGAGTCCCGCACCATCCGTGTATCCAACTGGAATGCTCGCTCTGTAAGGGCGAAAAAGTTTGTGCTGGAAAACTTCCTTTCCCAGCAAAACATCGACGTGAGAGTGAGATTTCGGAGACCCGGCTAAACCCGAAAATCAATTTCTCGCTCCCGGTACACCGCATCGTCCGGCTGGATCGTCCCAACGCAAGTGGCGGTGGTGTGGCAGTGGCCATCAGAAAAGGCATCCAGTACGAAATACTACCGCACCCGAAGATCAACGTCATTGAAGCCATTGGCGTGAAAATCATCACCCACCTTGGAGACATCACGATCTTTGCCGTTTACCTGCCTCGGCAGTGTGTGGACAGCGATGGCTCCTCACAACTCTTCGTGGAAGACTTCGAGAAGCTTACCATCAACCGATCTCGCTTCATAATGGCCGGCGATCTTAATGCTCGCAACACACTTTGGAGAAATCATTTGGCCAACAGGAACGGCAACCTTCTGGCTGACTACCTTAGCTCAGCTATGTGTACTATCCACTTCCCAGACGATCCGACCTTTCTATCCCCAGCTGGGAGAATATCCACCTTAGATGTGCTTCTGTCCAACTTGGCACTGTCAAAGCTGGTACAACTCATGAGCTAAGCTCCGACCACTACCCTATGGTGTGCGAGCTGAGCTGTAGCCCAACGGAAGTTCCTCTATCAATGAGACGGGATAATCACCGAATCAACTGGGTGGTTTTCTGTCGTCGGGTGGACTCTCTCCTTTCTGATGACCCGGACGTATCGTCAGTCGATGCCATTGACAACCAACTCGGTCTATTCGAGGAAGCCGTCCATGCCGCAGAGGAAGCCGCAGTGAGGAAGCAATTCACGTAGATCGATCGCTACACTCGACCACTCATCCAGCAACGGAACACAGTTCGTCGACAGTTTAAACGTACCGGATGCCTGATCAAGAAGGAAGAATTCTCCATCCTCAGCCATCAAATTAGAGGTTGAATGTCGGCCATTAGGAACCAGCAGTTTTCCAACAGCATCGCCCAAATGAACGACCCTTCGAGACCATTCTGGAAGGTGGCAAAGGTTCTAAAACAGAAACCGAAAGGAGTCCCACCACTGAAGGATTACAATGGAGACATCATGGTAACCCCGTCGGAGAAGGCCAACGCAATCGCCAACAAACTCGTGGAGGCTGCTGTTCAGCAATCCATTCGCCAGCTCGTGGAGCAAGTCGATATTGGCCGTTTCGTAGGCCAAGTGACGGAAAACAAAGTTCGTGCAGCAGTGACGTGCGAAAAAAACATGAAAGGCCCTGGATACGATGCCATCTTCAACCTGATGCTGAAGAAACTCTCAGGCAAGGCGTTCCGCTTCCTGGTGAAATTCTTCACCCGGTGCTTCCAGCTGGACCATTTTCCAACGAGGTGGTAGATAGGGAAAGTTATCCCTATCCTGAAACGTTGGTATCGGCTGTCCGCAAAATATTCGAGCAACTCATCCTCCAGCAGCTGGTGCTAAACGTTGACGAGAACCACGTCATAATACCGGAGCGATTCGGTTCCAGGCAGGGTCACTCGACCGTTCACCAGCTGGTCCAAGTGGAAAATATCATCCACCGCAACAACGCAGTTTCCACCAACACGGCCATGGTCCTCCTAGACGTGGAAAAAGCTTTCGACAAGGTGTGGCACGACGACTAGATCCACAAGGCAAACTTCCCGAGCTACCTGACGAAGATGGTAAGGAGGTACATAACCGACCGTACTTTCAGGATATTTTTAGCAGGAGCATCGTCCGAGTCCAAAACGATCCCAGCCGGTGTGCCCATAGGTAGCCTCCTATGCCCCATCCTGTACAATCTGTACACTTCGGACGTCCCTCAACTTCCAACTGGCTGCCGTTTGGCGCAGTACGCGGACGACAGGGTAATAGTGGGCACCTTCGACAACAAGAGAAACTACCGTGCTCACACCGAAAACCTGCGGAGCAAATGCATCGGTCTGTTCAAAGCATGAAAGGAAGAGACTCACGAGAAGACAACGTTAGCCTCCTACCACGAGTTAGGATCGGCGGTGATGAAATAGAGGTAGTAAACGCATTCGTGTATCTGGGCTCATTGGTGACCACCTATAACAACACGAGCAGAGAAATACAAAGGCACATTACGGCTCACAGTGGGACGAAATAAAAAAAAGTGGGACCTGGGTATTTGCGGCGAAACTATTAGGTGTAGCCCATGAATGTTTTCTACAATGTTTCTACATTTTTGAAGTATTTTATTTTTGTGATAACAAATTTGATTTAAGGGGTGTATACACCTAGATTAAAAAATTAACTCTTTTATTTCTGGTTCAAACCGAAAATCATGCATTAAAATATTTTAGATTAGGCCATTATATGAAACTTTGTACAAAAAAAACTTCCTATCTCTTAACTGGACGAAGTTGTAGGGTGAAAACGGAATGAAAAATGTTATACCCCCTTAAAACTCGTTTTTTATCACAACTTTTTTATTTGAATTTTCTTATTTTTTTAATGTTCTACAGAGTTTAAGGTACTTCAAAGATACACTTTTTTGTAGAAAACTACTTATCATTATCTCTTCATTTAAAGGATTAACGTCGGTTTTAATGAATTTTTTGAGCTATCTTCGAGGATGCGTAGATTACACGTTAGCAGGTATTAGCAGCTAAACTTAACGTTAATTTATTCAACAACTGATACCCTTCAAAATGATGTACAAATTATAAGAGGGTCCAGGAGGGCTCCTAACAATTTTTCAAAAAAGTAACGAAGCTTCTTATTAGTTAATGTTGCATATATAGTGATTTTTCATCTTATTGAATAAATATTTAGACTTGCTATTAATGTCTAAAAGGAAAAAAAGGTCAATTTATTATCCACCCCTTAAATCAAATTTGTAAATACAAAAATAAAGTACTCCAAAAATGTAGAAACATTGTAGAAGACATTTATATGCCACACCTAATAGTTTCGCCACAAATACCCATGTCCCACTTTTTTTATTTCGTCCCACTGTGCGGCTGGTAATCGTGCCTACTTTGGACTTCGAAGGACGCTAAGATCGAACAAAATTCGCTGAACTATAAAGCTGACCATCTACTAGGGGACTGTTCATAAACCACGTAGACCGAAATTTCACACTTTCAAACCCCCCCCCCCCTCCCCCATCGTAGACTTTCATAGACTTTCTCCCAACACCTCCCTCCCCTCAAAGTCTACGTAGACTTTGTCAAATTCATTTTTATTTTTAATTTATAGAAAATGTTCTACAATATGTGCCTGTGGCGGTTTGAGGAACGGTTTATGAAATAAAACTCCAACAATCAGTTATTCATTTTTATTTTGTTTCATAAAAATTTTGCAAAGCTAAAAAATAACAACACTCAATTATGCAAATGCTAAAGATGCCCACACCATGGCTGCTTGAACCAATAATTAAAGTTCATCAGCGGAAGTTCCCTATTAGCACACATGTTGCCATTAAGTTGAGATGACATAAATGTGCTTTTGTTAGTCATAATCAAGTTGCTGAAACTAATAATGATCGTGGTGTTCTACTAGGGTTCTGGTGGAATTGTTTCTTGGATGTGAAGACCAATGATTTTGACAAAACGTGATTCTATCCGTAGAACTTCCGTAGCTCCGTTCTCGTTGACCTCACGAAGAATTTCTTCCTGGCGTTGCTACAGAATCTTGAGTGGCCTTATTTTCTTCGACGAAATATCTGCCATGTGGATGCTTTTGCGTTGATCTGCGTTCACTTTTGTCGCAAAATGCAGTCCACAATGAAAGCATATGCGGCTCTTTTTGTTTTTACTTTCGATATCAAGTTCAGTTTCTCTTCTTTGAAAGTTTTCTAAAGCAAGTTGACGTCTTCCCAGACCTCTTAATGTATTTTCTACTTTGTCCTGCATGCGCTAAAACCCTCTACTAAATGTTTGTCAAATGGGAGCAAGTTAACTATCAAATATCATCTCATTCACGTATAAATGATAATACTCAATGCCCTAGTAGCACACTTGTTGCAAATAAGTCAATGTAACTGATAGTCGACTCAATTAAGTCACAATCAAGTTTCTGCAACCCCGGCGTAGTGGTTAACATCTATACCTCTCACGCCAAAGTCACAAGTTCGAATCTCACCCCCGGATAAGCTACGAAAATACCTAAAAGGGATTTAAACGACTTCGATGGGAGATGAACCAGCCTAACTGAAAATCTCGATAATAAAGGAAAAAAAAGAGATGTGTTGCTTGGGTGGTTGACATATACTTACTATTGTGTTGATACCATGCATTCGATCTATCGATGTTGTAAAAAAACGAATAGAGATAACCAACACGCTCAAATTAGTGTCTCTTTTTATCCCTTTTTTCCTCTTAAAAAGATAATAAGAAACAGAAATTTTAGCGTGTAGCATTAAACTCCGTTCACATTGCAATCTGCATAACGATCTTGATATCAAATGCCACGCAAATTATTTTTGGTGAAAACTTAAGCCTGTCAATGTTAATTTTGACACTTTTGTTTCTGTGTAGATTTTAAATTATTTCACGGATCGCTGAAACGTTTCACTCATGTGATAGCTGAAACTCTCCACTTTATTTCGTGGTACAACATGTTTACCTTCTAGTTACATTCAGTAAAATGGCGTCGAATCAAGTGGGCGCGGATTTTTTACGAACGGCAGCGAAATACGAATTTATTGGAACACGATCCTGCCAAGAAACAAAAATTCCCAATAGTACCGTGTTATGTGTTTGCAAATCATTTGACCAGCACTTGACTGTGGATCGGAAGGTTGGAAATGTAACAAATCGAAAAGTATGCTCCCGATAAATGGACAAGAAGGTGATAGCCATTATTGAGAAAAATCCCAATCTTTCTGTGCGAAATGTGGCACAAAAGTAAGTAGGGGCAAGGAATGAATCCGTACAAAGTGAAAAAGGTGCCCAACTGTGATGACATGCAAAATTTCACAGCAAAAAGTCGTGCTAAGATGTTTGACACCAATTTTTTGCAAACATTTTCTTGCATCAAAATGGACGATGACACATACGTACTCGAAGACTTTAAATAGCTTCAGGGTCTGGAGTTGTCGTTGAAAATCTCAAAGTTTCGTCTCTACTGACACTATCATTAAGGATGTGTACGATAAAGAATGTCTGGAAAAGCGGTTGCTATTGTTTATCTGAAACCACGACTCTCCAGTCTGTTTTGTCACTATGTGAAATCCGTCCGGGAATGGAATTAGGTACAAGAGGTCAAATACGTGCCAAAAACAGCCAATCCACCAAACTGTCCAGAACTTCGCCCGATAGAGAAGTACTGGGCTCTAGTTAAGCAGAAACTTTTCGAGAAGAAAGCAAATGGCACCGATGATTTCAAGAGAAGATGGAGAATCGTCGAGGCGGGCGTTTCCGAGGATACCGTACGGAACCTGATCCCGGATGAACCACAGGATGTTCGAGAATTTAACAGAAAAAAGGATTAACATCTTAATCAACTATTTCTAATGTAGATATGAATCTATTATTGTGAAATAAACAATCGGTATTTTTTAATAATGTAAAAAAAATATGTTGCTACTATTATTTTGGTGTCCGAAATCTAACGTAGACAGTCTTTAGTTGTATAGATGCTTATATGAGACTATCTTCATATCACGTTATATAGGTTATAGTGTGAACGGGATGTTATGCTCCATTATTTAATTAGCTGCCATACCGGTTTGATGTATTGCTTCAATTTTTACAAGTTCAGGGCTCGAAACTGTGTGCAGTGCATCTCTGAGCAAACTTCTTGAAACTGGAGCATGTTAGGGAAGGTCCATTAATTATGTCACGCAGTAAGGGGGGAGTGGGGGTTTGAGAAAACGTGACGATCCATACAAAAAAATTTGGTGGTCCATACAAAAAACGTGACAAGGGGGGGAGGGGGGGTTTAAAAAAGTCAATATTTGCGTGACGTAATTAATGGACGTTCCCTTAGTATTTAAGCTCAATCGAGGACTAAGACAACCAAGACTCATAGAATAAAAAAAAATTAGAACGCAACTAGTAAAATCCAAAATTTGTAATAAGCGTATCATTAATATGTTGAAAATAAACATAATATGGTAATAATTTCAAACATCGATGTCACTTCCCAAATAGCACACTACGACCTTTATTAGTTGTAGTGACTTGATTATGACTTAGCAAGTCATATTTGTAATATCTCAACCGAATGACAACAAGTGTGCAACTAGGTTTGGTTTAAAACATAGAATATGTTAGAAGGAAAGCAAGTTGCTGTTTGCGACCAAAATAAACTTATTTTATGTGTGGATTTACCTGGAATATGTTTGTTATGACGGTATTTTTCTAGGCGTGAAGGGTATGAATATCCATTTTGTAGAGAGAAAAAGGTCTACGTAGACTTTTGGTATATCGCCCCCTCCCTCATCGTAGACAAACGTAGATTTTTTCGAAAACCCCCCCTTAATTGTCTACGTGGTTTATGAACAGCCCCAAAAGGAAAGCTAGGAAAATTCAGAAGTTCTCTCAAAATGTTTTTAAGAAAAATCTCCGAGAAGTTGAAAAAACCGGCGATTACGTGAGACAAACCCTTTTGAAAAATCCAAGGTTGAAGGTTTGAAGGTTGAAGAAAAGTTTAAAAATAGAAAAGAATTGTCTATTCCTTGGAAAGCATAAACAGAAAACCGACCATCGTCGACCTTAAATCAACCGCCAATCATGAACCATTAAAACCACAAAATTAAACCAATTTTTCTTTAATTTTCTCGAACATCATCTGTTCTTTTTATTCTTTCATATTTATTAAATAAATTACGACTTACTAATGTTAGCTTAACCTAGTTGTTCATTGTTCATAAAAATTTAGAAAGGCTTCGTAAGAAATCGAAACTGCATTCATCACTTGATGCGCGTGAGAAAAACTCAAACCTTGGAAACCGGACTCATTAACGGAATGTGGACATCCCGGTGTCGCCGTAGTTTCAAATGCAATTCCAAAATACAATGAGCTATATTTTGAAAAGATTTCCTCGCAAATCGATTGATCCGGGATGGCCACACATGGAGGACCACTTTCGAGATCAGTTTTTTCTTCTTCAAAATTATCGCCATCTTATGCGCAGCACAAGATGCGTAAATTTATGAATTCGTGTTCTTATGTTTCATTGATTTTAGATCTGAAGTGATTCCATCGTTTTTTGGGAAAGGTTCCACGTTAGAGCACGGGAGTTATGTTATCGGTGTGTGTGAAAATGTGCGAAGTTGTGTTCCTGTAGTGTTGAAGTTTTGAATGGAAAGTTTCGTGATATATTAACCTGAAAATGCTGATGAATGCAATTTCAAGTGTAGTGTTGTAATGCTCAGATGATGAGGTGAGACGACACTTAACTAAAACGTTAATTTTAAGATCATTATTAGCCTATAGAACTATGGGGAATGGAGGTCAAGTCTTTAATCTTCCGTTGCCGGAACGTCGCTGATCTTGCCAGCGACAATCACCAAATCATCAACGGTATCACGAACGAAGAATAGGAACGGCCTGTCGACGGTGAACTCTTCCATATCATCGGCGGCTGTTTTCGCTTCGACAATGTTTGTGGCGGACAGAGCCGTTTCACTACTCGAACCTTCATCAACGCGAATCGAAACGTGCTGTACCAGTTCGTCGACGTGGATCTTCTGTTCGTCCGTGATTCCGTTTAGGTTGGCCTTTGAGGTGAAGATGGTGATTAGTCCCAACTGAAATGGAAAATGTGTGGTTTCGTTGAAATGGTATTTTTGATGTCAAAGGTATCAAGCAAACCTTAGCAAGTGCCTTCTCAGCTCTGCTGGTGGTATCGATGTGGAACTTGGGCAAGCTGACTTGAACGGGCACCTCTTTTAACATCTTTTGGGAACTGCTCAAACTCTGGCAGTTGAAGTTCTTGATCAAATCATTGAGCCCGTCCTCTTTGTTAGGGACCATCACTAGCAACGAGTATCGAGAGTTCTGTGAAAAGAAATTCAACGATTAATTTCACATTAGATCCACAATCGACAAATGGTTACATTATATGGCAGTTCGATAAACTTGGCATCTAGCTCCTGGCTTGATCCAACGCCGAATTTTCCCGAAGAACGCATCATAGTTACTCGCTTTTGCTGACCGTTTACGGAAAATTGTCCTTCGGAGTTCACCTGCACAAAAAGAAGAAGAATTTTATGGATCTCTTGACACAACGTCACCCACAATAATCTAACCTGGAACGGACTAGCCCAACTACCACGATAGTACAGCCCGTTGAATAGCAACATCTTGGACTCGGTTTGATCTTCCTCCCCTTCTTTGGCATCAGCTTTACGGCCAACCAACGAGTTTCCACTCAACGCAGATGCAACATCACCTGACAGGAATGACCGTCTCACGTTGAACTGAAACAATAGCGTGAATTAAGACACCACAAACTAAACCCATATCCGCTTACCTTCTGTCTGGATGCCTGGCTCTCAACAGCATGCATGATCTCGTGTTCTTCACTGTCCAATTTTTTCAACGATAGACTAAACTTCTGCGGAGCATCGTCGTGTTCCACTCGATCCTCTACTACCTTAACCACCGGTTCGTCCAATACTTCGTTAGTCTTCTCATCCTTCTGTTTGGCGATTTCTTCCTTGATCTGAATAGGTTCAACGTACTCCTTATCTTCGATGTTCTTGTCAAACTTAGGATTCTCATCTTCATCCACCTCGTCGTACTTCGTCGCAACGTCCGATCGAACATTATCCACGGGGACAGACTTGATCTTCAGCACTTCGAAGTCGATGATGTCCTTGCTGTTGTTGTTCGAGGGAACAACCTGAGTAACGATGGTCGTCTCCTCGTCCGGGGTCAGATCAATCGACGGCTCAATTGGTCCGACGGACGTTTTGGGCTCGTCGAAATTGTAATCATTGCGTTCGATATCCCGAACATCTACATAGTAGTTGTTCTGCAACACATCACGATACTCCTGCTTGATCGTGTTGTTCTTGTAGATGTAGAACCAACTCTTGAACTGCGGTTCATTGGCAGGGTTCTGCGCACTGAGACGCTTCAGCGATTGATCGAAGGCACTGCGGACTGAAATTAAATGATTTCATCAGAACACTTTTTTTTACGAAAACAAAATAACTAATTACCGGCTGTCCTGTCCATGGGAAACTTGAGCACATCGTACAGCTCCTTCAGGGTTTGCTCTTCGGCTCCTTCGCTGATCATGGCCAGTATGGCCGCAAAGCCAACCGGTGAAAATACCTGATTGGCATTGCAATGCGCAGCGCCTTTCAGAAGGCTAGCCGTTATGATGTTGGACGAGTGACCGACCAAATCCCGCTCCTCCGCTGCTACATCTTGCGACGGGTGGTGGCGACGTTCCTTTGGCAGAGCGCTAACGAAACAGGCACATATCGCAATCAGCAAGGCTGAAACGAAGAGAGAGAGAGAGAAAAAATTGTACAATTTTACCGTTATGGTCCTGTTCTGACGATCGAATTGAATGGTGGTTGCATGATCATTAACCCAGTGGCATTTTTTTAGCGAGCGTTGGGTGAACAAAGGAGTTTGATTTGAGAGAAGGTGGCATGTTTGAATCATGGAAGAGTGTATCGGATAAAAATGGTGGGGCAATAAGAGGCATAGCTAAAAATTAAGATTTCTTCTCTATAATTTTAGCTTAGGAATAAAATGGAATGGAGATGAGATGAATTGGAGAATGTACTTTCTCTAAGTACACATTCAGTTCCATTCGTTTTTCTGTTGCTATGCATTTTTTGCTGAGATCTGCACAGTTGAGCAAGCGGCAATTGAAATGTAACTGACATCAGGGATGCCAGATAGTTTTTCAAATTGTCTTTAGGGAACATTGAAAAATGTCTGTATTTGTCTGTATTTAGGGTTTTGACAAAAAGTAACGTAAAGAATATAAGTATTTTATTTAATAGCAAGGTAAAGAATGGTTTCGCAAAAATAAGTTAATAACCGATGATCTTCTATTTTCAATTCACGAGGAAAACCTGTCTGTGGCTGACGACCAGTGAAAAGGGAATGTCCAAGTCACTTCGCTTTCCAGCGTGGCTCGCGGAGAACAAGGAGATATACAGTACGAAGTGCCTGCCCTAAGTTGCCTCCTTAATTAAGAAATATCACACGAAGGAGAATGTGGCCTTTGAGCGAACATGGCCGGAACCCATTATGCCGGAAGATCCATTGGAGGAGATTGACCGGATAAAGATAAACGTTGTATTGAAGATCGCTAACACTTCCAAAGTCCATAAGCTGCGACTGATAGAAAATGTTTTGAGGATCTACTTTAATAATTTCGTGGCCAAACCGAAGAAGCCAATACCAGAAAAGTTCAATGAACATATTCTGTTGCGAATGCTTGTGCAATTAAATCACCTTTTCCAAGTTTTTTTGTGCACTGCCATTCGAAATTAATCCACCCTTCAATTTCACAGCCTGCCGTATTCTAACGGACCTTTCAATACTTTCACATCTTTGGTTGCAGCAGAAATTATTGTCCACTCATTGGAGTTTCATGTTGATCAGAAGGATATTTCCATTTAAAAAATACTGGAGCTCGTACAAATTATGTAATAGACTTAAGCCTTGAAACCCTTTTTGTTTTCATTCTCAGAACGGTATCGAAGTCTTCTTAAATGTTTTTGAAAATATAAAATATAAATATAACATTTCAAACAATCTTTACTACTTGATGTTCTGATAAGTTTCCTGAATTTCTATGGGTTTTTCCAGAAGGATAAATTTGAAAACGAAGGAACTGTAGGTGTAGTTTTGCGAACAGAATTCTCTGCGTAGCTCTAGAACTCTCAAGTTATCAGTACGCTATCGTAATCGCAATCAGAATCCGCTATCACAAATTTTAAAAATACTAAAAATGATGACTTAACTTAAGGTCTACTTCGATAAAAAAGGAGCCACAAAACTAAGTCCTGAAACATGTGAGGAAATGAAGTTTTTCGCGCACATTTTTATACATATAAGATGCTTTAGGTCAACAAGAAAAACATGAATCCTAGAGGGTTTGAGCTGTTTAGTGGAATACTTGTAACTATAATTTAGAAGAAAAATTAGTAATCTCCATTTAATTCCAACTACCTTTGCTTATCTTCGACAGATACGCGTATTTCGTCTACAATGTGCAGACTTCTTCAGTGTCTCGTACTAATAACTCGACTAGTCGAGTTATTAGTACGAGACACTGAAGAAGTCTGCACATTGCAGACGAAATACGCGTATCTGTCGAAGATAAGCAAAGGTAGTTGGAATTAAATGGAGATTACTAATTTTTCTTCTAAATTAAAGAAAAACATGCCAATTTTATATGGAAAATAAAATTGTTTCAGAACCATTTTAATTGCATTGATTGATATCAATGTCTGTATAAATCTGTTATTTTATCTCAATATCTGTATAATGTCTGTAATCTGTATGAGGTCTGTATGCATAATCAAATATCTGTATAAATACAGATATGTCTATACATCTGGCAACCCTGTCTGACAAAGCAGTGAAAACAAAAAGTTTGTTTACTGTATCCTAACAGCATCTCGAATGGTGTAACGATCAAATTTGGTCAACTCAGGCTGTGTTCCAAATCGCGATTTAATTTTAATTTTCACTTAAACTGGACAGATGGAAAATAAACGATTAATAGTACGTTCACACTACAGCTTATATTACGTGATATAGAGTATCTTGATATCAAATGACATGTACATTATTTCCAGTGAAAACTAGACGGCAATTCAATTTTGACAGACACCTTATCGAAAGTTTGTTGATGTTAATGATTTTAATCGAGATTAATTGATTATTATCCATCTGTCCAGTTTGAGTAAAATTAAAATTAATTCGTGAATTGGAACACGGCCCTATTCGCGAATTAATCTTAGTTATCACTTTAACTTGACAGATGGAACACCTTATGGGCACCTCATCGAAAGTTTGTTGATCAATAACATAGGGATTTTATTAATTAATTAATTTTATTAATCGATTAATCGATTATTTTCCATCTCTCATGTTTAAGTAAAGTTTAAGTTAACTCACGAATTGGGACATAGCCTTAATCATAAGTATTAAGCTTACTTCATCTGGATGTTGTACTGTGCTTCATAGAAATGAAATAGAGCGTTTTTGACGAAACCGTAACAAACAGCTGCCAAAAAGAATAAAAATGGTAAGCCATCTTTAAGATAAAATATCAATAGAAAATCACACAATTTTTACACGACGATAGACACGATAGTGTGGGTGCGTTAAACGTCACTAAGGTTAATTTATTTTAATCGGTCGTTTGAAAAACCTGAACGACCCTTTTGTAAGCTTGGTCGTGCAGAACAACCATAATTTGTGTTGTACTGTGGTAATTACTTTAGTTACAAACAACTAACCTGCCTTGTTGTTTCTAAACAGAATCGTTGGTTTAAAACAACATAAAGGGTTTTAAAAAACAACTTGTTTTTGATTTTTGCCCCATGACGAAGGGGCAGCGTATTTGTGATTTGTCCCACGCGCAAATCTCCCAAAAAGACATTTCAATCGTGGAGGACTGTGAAAAGAAAGGAAAATTATCCGCGAAGGTGGCCTCAGGTTGTCCGAGGATTATCGCTGCCATCAAAAGAAAGATTCGAGCGAATTCAGGAAAATGGCGAAGGAACACGGAATCAGTGACTTTACGGCATGAGAGATCGCAAAGGAAGATTGCGGGGCGAAGTCGAGAGCACAGACAAAAATAACTCACCTGACTAGCAACCGCATCCGGGAGCTACGAGTCGAGCGATGTAAGAAAATCTTGAACTCCCTCAAGCGAAAGAATCCGGCAATCCTGTTCAGAGACGAGGGCATGTTTTCCGTCGATCCCGTATCAAATTCCGAACCGATCGCTATATTAGTTCTCTCCCGATAAAACACGGTGCCGAAGAGCATAAAATCGTGTATCTGAAAAAGCATCCTGCTACCTTGATGCTGTTTGGATTGTTGGCTTCCGATGGCAAAAAATGAACCCGGTGTTCATTTCAAAAGGCGACAAGGTAAACTTGAGACAAATTCTCCACCTACCACCCATATTGGAACACCCTTCGGCACCCGGGACTACCCCCTTTTTTATCCCTTTGTTGAGTCAAAACACAAATGCATCCCTGCATTTGGATTATTCTTGTATGACCCATATTTGATTTGGCAGCAAGGGAGTAATCTTTTCCTGTTGGAACAATGCTAGGAAAATTTCATTTCTCCCAGCTGATTTTAAAGGAACTTAAAGCCCATTCAATTTTAGAGGGCGAGAAGATTTCACAATTTTTAAAAAAGCTTAGAAAATTTTACAGTATTCGGTGTTTTTTTACCAAACTTTCAACAGCTGAACGTTTGGTAATCCGATTTACCGGATTTCGGTGAAATTATACAGTATTCCGGTAAAACAAATTACCGGAACATGTCAAATTTTACAGAAATTCGTTAAATCGGATTACCAAATGTTCAGCTGTTGAAGGTTCGGTAAAAAATTACCGAATACTGTAAATTTTTTTAAGTGTGTAGTAGCAAATTTGTTGCAAATCAGTTAACTTAACTTAAATATGACTCAATTTGGTCACTTTCAAGTTTATACAACTAATATTGGCAGTTTTGTGTTGCTTGGGAAGCATCTGCTCACCATAAGCGTCCTACCTCATCTACACCGTGTCCAATATGCTCTCATACAAAATAAAACTCTATTTATTTCAAATCGATAATCCAGATTTTATTGATAACTTTACCCATTATATTGCAATATAATACTGATCAACTACAGCATATGTATTGGAATAATACCGCCTTTAACCATCTTGACCAGCTCCAGATGTTTTTCGAAACCGTCACAGGCGGGGCACGCACGACTTCCATCGGCATTTCGTCCCAAACTCGTTTGATTATGCTTTTGGTTGTGGTCATTTACCTTCGCCAGCATGTATGACCATACTAAATAAGGGATTCAGATCTGGTGAACTGGGAGGCCATTCATTCTTGCCCAAAAAGTCGGTGAAATTCGGCACCAGCCCTGAACGAGATTTGCGGTATGCGATGGCTCCGTCCTGCTGAAACACATAGTGATTATCTCCAAACACCTCTTGTACATATGGATTTACAACTTTCGCCAAAACTTCGGTTTTATAATAAACGGAATTTACTTTAACGCCTTATTCGATGAAAACCAGTGGTAATTTGCCTCGCTTGCAAATTCCTCCCCAAACCATCAATGACGCAGCACTTTGAAACCGTGGAATATTCCTATCACTCTCTGGAACAGTCCTCGAAGATAGAGCCCACAATCCGTCGTTCTGGACATTGTGGGATTGTTGCAAGACGAATAACTTTTCGTCAGAAAAGATAAATTCTCCCCCACCGTGCCGCGAGAAAAGCAGACTTACTCTTTCGAGTCGTTTTCTGTGAACTCCGTGAACCTTAAGTTTCTTGAAAGCTTGCAATCTGAGGTCATTTTGCAGAATATTGTGCATTGACGATCTCGAAACATTCAGATCTACGGCCATTTTACATACAGAGCGCTGTGATTTTCGTCTAACCCGTTCCCTGACCACTTTAACAACTCGTGCAGTCCGCACCGTACGAGTACGACCGGATCTCTTCCGGTCATCCAACGAGCAATTGTCACGGTACCTTCGGATGGTTCGGTACAGTGCAAGGAAAAAGTGAATGAGAATATATTAGATACGGTGTACATGACACGAAATTTAAATCTTTGATTGAATACAGCTCATGTACAGGATGTCTGAAAATTATCCGTACAGACTTTGTCCACATGCCTCAACACAACAAAGTGAATTAAACTTAACATACCTACATGGTGACATCATGACCCATTGTCTTTCTATGCAGTTAGTTTGGTACTGTTGTGATGTCTAATTCATTCTAACTAAAGCCGAACGAGTTGCGCCCAGGTGTAATTGAACTTTTCCGAAAAACTGTTTCTGTGATTGCAAAGACCCTGAATATTTCATCTAATCTACAGTGAGTGACGCAATAAAACGATACCAAAAAAATCACTGAAAATTTCAAAATCTTCCGTTGGAACTATAGTTTACGACGATTTGAAGCATTTGTCATATAAACTGTGCAAGAATCACTACTTGAATGACATCATGAAATCTCAACCGGTTGAGAAAAGCTAAGGTTCTCCTGAACCGCTTATCTGAGGGCCGTTCACCGATGGAAAAGTTATCACAATCGAGCAGCATCACAACCACCAAAATGATCGGCAGTTGCTTCCTACTGCTTCCAAAAATCGTGGAAGTATTTCAAGGAGTCATCATCCCGCTTCTGTCATGATTTGGGCTGGAATAACTCATTCCGGCAAAACCAATCGACAAGGGGATGAAAGTGAATCAAGCTGTACATCAGAAGCTACTTACTGACACAGTAGCTTTTTGGGCATCGCAGCATTTCGGCAAAAATTAATGGATTTTTCAACAAGACTTTGTCTTATCAGTCTTTGCGAACGCATTTTCTCAAGCTTTTTAGCGAAAGATGAATGGCCTCCTAACTCACTGGCTTTGAATCCGCTGGACTATTCGGAATGGTCATCTTGGAGTCAAGAGCCTGCAGTACACCTCATAAATCACTAGGCCATTTTGAAATGAACAAATAGAACTTGTAATTTGCAAACATATTGCTATAACAAACAATACATATTGATTTTTTAATCGAACAATAAAAGTTGTGCGGATAATACTCGGACACCCTGTAATTGTTTTTTAGAGTTAACTCTTCAAAAGTATGGTAAAAATTCAATGAATTGTTCATGAAATAAGATGAAAAAAATCATTAGTTTCTGATGAAACAAAATCGTTAGTTGCCATCCACCATAACACTGCGAATCCGTTAATGATTTATCATGTTTAATGAAATAAAATTAACAACATAGAACATGTTCCAATGGTATTATTTTGTAAATTATTGCTCTTTGGTTCTTTTCTCGCGAATAACACTGTGATCCTAACGTTGGCTGAATTACCCTATCTTTTTGAATTAAGTATAAAGGCTACATGCTTTACGTGATACGTTATATGCTGACAATCTTCCATAGCATTTGTGCCCATTTCGAATCGCTCAAAATACATTGAATGCCACTGTGAAGGTAATCAAAAAGTAAGACAAACAGCAAACGAACGTGATGATCATCTTTGATCAGTAAGCCACGGTAAACAAGAATATTTTGCCTGTCATCCGGAGTCCAGTTTGAAAACAAAGCAACGGGAACACGCTTTGGCTGTCACGCTTGCCGGATTCTATCGCCTCGCGTCGCAGCGGGTGTTCGTTCCAAAAAAAGGTCATTCCCTCGATCATCCAGTTGATAGTCGATTAGGAGTGTTCGAAATAAGTTGAAGATAAGAATTCTTAAAAGTGTGTAGCTTCTTGTTGGATGAAATACTTTGACGGTTTGTTGAGAGTTATCTGGCGGAATTTTTTCTACGCAAGAATTATTTGCTATTTTGTTAGTTACTAGATTGTTAATTGTTTTCGCAAACAAGTTTTGTTAATATAAAAAAAAATTGAAGAAAATTGTAAAATGTCGCACCATCTAGCATGTTCAGAGGATCAAGGAGCAATATTAAAAGAGAGATATCACTGAACCTCAGGTTTGCTCCATACTATAAATCTGATTAAGACACAACTGGAATAGCAACATCTATCGTCAAGGTGGAAACTACTACCCAAAGAGCAAGTCGTTGGAAAGAATCGGATTACGGTTAAACATACCTGTCCTCAAGTATCCATGGAAATAAGGACTCCTTTCAGTTATTCCAAGTTTATCTCTGCTTTCTAAATCCTTAAAAAATTACCAAGATTCTTGAAAATACATGAAATTAAATGAGTATAAAAGGTCAGAGCGACTCAACCACCCATTAGCCAAGTTGAACGACACCTCTTTGTATCGGATCGGTGGGACGTCGCACCGGATCTCGGGTACGATGCCCACGCGAGTTCGAATCGAAATTTCAATGCCAATGCAACAGCCTTCTCTGCGAACATTCGACAGCCGAGCTACCACTTGCCATCCCGGAGATATCAAAAGCCTTTCATCTCATCTCATCTCATCTCATCTCACCTCGCCCCGTGAGTGCTCAATCAAACGCGTTTTTGAAGGGGAAGGCCGCAAGGATGGATCACAATTTGCACACCGAATCGCATCAACGTTGAGCACATTGAAGATGCCAAAAAGGCCGCACACTATTGGCCGCAATGAAAGCCACCAATTTGGAACGTGCCCACAGGCAGCAAAAAAAAGTTATTAAATTGATAATTGCCCCGGCCACACCTGAACGCCACTAATAACAACCGAAGACCAAAGCAGGCAAGAAGGCGGATCGGTATCGGATGAGATACAATTGAGGCACAAGTGTGAAGAGCGCCCACAGCAAAAAAAATGCGTTAAACGATCGTTCCGATCTGTGTAGCGGAAAATGAATTTTCGGTTTTTATTCTCGCTTTGCGAAAATTGGACGCGGCCGAGGAAAACGTTGAAAAGGCGCGGACGACGTTTGTTTTGTTGTGGTTGCGCAATCGGCCAACGAAAAAGAAAACTGCAACAATTGATCATGGCGGTTTCTATGGTAACATTGTTGCAACATAAAGTGCGGTTTGTTATGCTCGTTGTCCGCTGGGGGATTTATTGATTCGCTCTGGAAGCTTTGAGAGTTTTAAGCAGGGTCCCCTTTGGACCGTGCAGAGTCCGGGGCGTGGTTTTTTTTCCGTGCGTTGGAATGAAGGAGTCAGTTGGACTACTCGACTGTTTCACACCCACGCAAAGGGGGGCACGTCCCGGACACTGCACGGTTTTATTGGGAGCCTTGCTTTATGCTTCAAAAGACGTGTTGAAAGGTTTTCCAACAAAACACCATTGATTTGATGTTAAGACCTATGTTCAATGGGGAAACAATATACTGTAGGTTGAAAGTAACGCGCTTTGAATTAGACTGCAGAGAAATAGACCGATGAAACAAGGCTGCTTGTTGGATGATTACAATATTGGGTGTAAGTTACAAAGCATGGAGAGTACAGAGTGCTTCTTTGCTTGAGAAAAGAAAAAGACATGAGCATCCGTATCGCGGTTCAAATGATGGGATATGTAAAAATAGAGTTGAAACCTATTAACTTTTTATGTGTGTATTGTTAATGTTAAATTTGAGATTTCACTAACCATGTAATGACTATGAAAGTAGCTTTCAACTGAAGACAGTGAATTATTGTGCAATGAAAACTCTTGATGCTTGTTGAGTAGGTATGAAATTCTGATTTTCCTTTTGGGACCAATTTTTGTGAAGTTATTTTTTGCAAACTGAATCGTCGCATTCAAAGGAAACATTTGCTCCCCTTCGAGGCTCTCTAAATGGTCCCGTTTATACCATTCTGTGGAACGATGTGATTGCAGGACGGAAAGCTTATCACATTGCCAGCGTTTTTTAAATATTTTTTTCTCTTCTCTTGGCTCAAACGCCGACGTTACTTTGTGGCTGGACAATTGTTCAGGACAAAACAAAAATTGGGATTTGATGGTGCTGTTGACTTTACTCATTAACTTGCCTATGATTGAAACTGCCCAAATTAATTTGAAGTACCTTGAGCCTGGGCATACTGATATGTCAGCGGATTCATTTCATGCATCGATTGAGCACACGATGAGAAATGTTCCTCGAAAAGAATTCACAATTATCCAGGTTTTGTCAACTGAGTGAGAAATTCAGAGGATGGCATTAAGCCACTGGTTCTCGAAATGAAGCCGTCAGATTCCTTTGAATGTTCTTTCAAATTCAAGCAATTGAATCCAGGCACCTTCAAAATGGTCTTGCTTTGTAATCCTACGCGCATACACGCAGGGCTTTTGAAGGCACTAAGGAAGGCCGAGGTGGTGTTATGGCGGTCTTCTAATTACTTGAAAAGCTGTGAGCTTTTCGAACGTGTACAATAACTGATGACGTCAATTTCAACACCAATCTGCTAGTTCCTTATGCAATTTTACCAACTGTGGTTTTGATTATATATCAGAATTCTAGGCTCACCCCTTTTCACTTTATCGCTAAGGAAAAAAATCCATCAATTCTATCCCATTTTCAACTCCCGATGTCTATGAAGGCAGCATGAGGATACAGTATCCCCACTGATCGTAAGGAGCCGGCCAGATGTTTTCCAGAGGTCGATAGATGGCAAGTATGTATGTAAACCCTAATCTGCTTTCCCTGGTGCATTCAATCGCCTACAGCCACCCGTGATGTGTTCGGTCAGCTATGCATAACTATGGGTCAACATGTATGTGGAGAGACGTCATTCATGCGACCAAATGGTGCTTACGCCAAACCATTCTTTTCAATTTATCTCACAATTTTTCGAAGAAACTTTTTTTGTTTTTACTTGGAGGCAATGTATTATAGGGTAAAGAATGCAAAAAAAAACAAAAAAGTGAATTTTGGTCGTCTTGGCGCTTACGTCAACTATGCATCCCAGGGCAGTACTAAGGCTTGCTTCATTTAGAATTGGAACAAACTTTTGCTCATATTGTGGCGCTCCTGGTGGACGATTTTGAAAGTTCTTGGCGCCCACGTGTCGGGAATTTTGTCAGCTTCACGTATGTATTTTTGACATTCCGCAAATCGACTGTACTTTGTAAACAATCAACATGGAAGCCGAAAGAAGGGAAAAAAATGTGCACAGTTATTTGGAAAATCCATTGTGGTCTGCATCTAGGCTAGCTAAACAGCTGAAATTGCCCAGAAATACCGTATGGCGCATTATCAAACGGTATAAGGAAACATTGACGACGATTCGGAAGCCTCAAGCCAATCGTCGGAGTGGAACTGTCGACCGGAAACTGCGTGGTAAGATTTTGAAGACGATTAAGAGGAATCCCAATCTGTCGGACCGTGATTTGGCCAGAAAATTCGGTGCTGCCCATAGTACCGTGAGGAGAACTCGACTCCGGGAAGGAATCAAGTCGTATCGAGCTAGCAAACAGCCAAATCGGACCATAAAACAGAATAGTGTGGCCAAAATCCGTGCTCGGAAGCTATACGACCAGGTGCTGACCAAGTTCGACGGGTGTCTTCTGATGGACGATGAAACCTATGTCAAGGCTGACTTCGGGCAAATCCCAGGTCAAAAATTTTACTTGGCAACGGCTCGGGGGGATGTTCCAGCCAAATTTAAATTTGTTTTTGCCGACAAATTTGCACGAAAATTCATGATTTGGCAGGGCATTTGAAGCTGTGGCAAAAAAACGAAAGTTTTCGTTACAAATAAGACAATGACGTCGGAACTATACCAAAAAGAGTGTCTCCAAAAACGAATTTTGGCCAGATTTGGCAAGCTGTCATTACAGCAAAGTCGTTCAAGAATGGTATGCAGAGAAAGGGGCCCAGGTTGTTCCGAAAAACCTTAACCTACCCAACTGCCCCCAGTTCCGCCCTATTGAGAAATACTGGGCAATCATGAAGAGGAGACTCAAGACAAAGGGAAAGGTTGTCAAAGACATCAATCAGATGAAGACCTGGTGGAATAAGATAGCTAAAACGATGGACGAAGAAGGTGTGCGCCGCCTAATGAGCCGTGTTACAGGAAAAATTCGAGAATTCCTTCGAAACCGTGACGAATAATTTTATCCGTATTTTATCTTAAAAGTATGAAGAATTTTACGCTACATTTGTATAAAAAAAGGTCTTGAATTCAATAATAAATAACTGAAATACAGGCAATTGTTTTTGTTCCAATTCTATCTGAAGCAAGCTTTACTACTTGGTTTTATACGTCGTGCATGCAGTGTGTTCTTTGAAACCACAGTTCTTAGTTGAGGATTTTCTTGGCATTCCAAAGCATTCCAAAGCAAATCAAAATTTCCCGCTAAAAAAAAATCGATTGTATTATAAATCAAAACCGACGCGTTTACCGACAACGCTCTGATGCCCCCGGAATTGTTATAACATCTTAAAAATCTGTTGTTTGAACAAGACAAAGGAAACTACCTAAGTTCTCATATCTTCGTTAAATTTGTAATCTTTGAATGTAAATCATGAAAAATTCCTTCCTTCAAACAGTTCACTGCAATAAGGACAGTTCATTTTATGAAGAGGACACTTTGTTTTGCTAATGTTTTATTTACTAGTAATCAAATTCAAAAACGGTTTAAATATAATTTTCATCAAAATGCTCCTAGACATGAAACTGATGCACTTTTTGACGAATATCCTTCATTAGCCTTTCCACAGTTCTCTAGGACACCTTTCAGCTCGTAGATGACGACATTTTTTAGAACTCACTGACACATCAAAAGTCATTTACTCATATATGAATAAATGTAATTGGGATTGGCAAGTTGACATATCTACTTGTCGGCTTGTCAATCCAAGTCACATTTCAAGCTGAACAATGCATTAGGTCCTAAGTAACATTGAGAGATTCTCTTCGTCGACTTTCTCTTTAGTTAATAGCTTGTCTATCAATCGATTTTCTGATGCTTTCACCGTATTGGATCCCTTATCACACTTTATACTACCGTACTGCATGTTGAAAATAGTTAAACATGTTTTAACATAGCCGTAGGAATGCAAAGAGAGTGTCTCAATGTTCCTCAGGACCTAATGTGTTATGCTTGATTTATTCATATATGAGTGACTCCAGTTTTGACGGAAGTGAGTCAAAAACGATTCAAAATTGAGTCAAATTGCCGCTTAATTATTGCCCAGTAGCGCTCTACCGGACGCAATTCAGGACAATTTGGTAGATTATTCTCTTTTTGCACCAAATTTATACCGTGCTCCATCATCAGATCCAGCGAAGTGAGCGGATGCAAGATCAGGCCAAAACAGTGGGGGGACGGTGTCTTCACAATACAGAGAAACAAGCCGTTGATGGTCCCAATGTTGAAAAATGGCAAACTTTTTTTTGGCACATGAGCAAATGCCCTGCCACACCCCTGCCCTTCTGGAGGCCTTGGCTAGGCTCAATGTGGACCTAGACAACGTGGGTACCAAGAGTACCTACCATAGGAACGGAGCGGAATCGATAATCGATATTACATTTAGCAGGCCTGGGCTGCTTAGCAATTGGAGGGTAGATGGCTACGCCCATAGCGACCACTTGGCGGTTCGTTATTGTATCGTCAACAATACAAGGCAGCGTGCGGAAGGAGGAGCATCCACTCCATTTGGCCGCAGATGGAGGCCGTCATTTTTTTGGGGGCGTTGGATTGCGTCCATTGAATTGAACTTTTGTGGTATACCCCTGTTTACTATTTATATTCGCATCTTAAAACTTGATCACCATTAGTCAAGTGAACAGCCTAAGACGCTTCTCCCAGTCAGGCAAAATCGAGTTTATAAAACCCACTACTTTTCCACGATTCGCAGCCCAAATTTCTTAAGGTTGCATATAGCCACTGTTCAGAAATTTAAGTCTGCTCTTGTACAAAGCATCACAACTGCAGAGAAGATGTTCCGAGGTTTCACGTTCCATGTTACAGAAACGACAGATATCATTCTGAACCTAATCAATGTTTTTTTTTTTTAAATGATATCTACTCAGGCAATGTCCGGTTACTAGGCTAGTATAGGTACAAAGAACTCTCTTATTGAGCTCCAAAAGCTTTTTACTGATTGTAACATTTTCGAATTATAAACCTGTTTGAATGAACCCACTTTGTGGTAACCAACCAGTTGATCATTACCCTTTGTTCACCCCAAAAGGACGTCCTACTTTGATGTAGAGACTTTTAAAGAGGCGCTTGAGAGGGAACGAAACTTACGCGAAACCCAGGAACCTTGCGGCGAACGACTCGTTATGACACTTACACGAGTGTGCGATGCGACCATGCCGAGGGAAGTCAAACCGAGGAATGGAAGATCGCCGATGTATTGGAGGACGAAGTCGATCGCCGACTTCCCAAGAACATGCCATCACGCAAGATGGAGGGTGCAAAGAGCGCGGTCAAACGCCGATAAAATCAGGCGTAGAATGGCACTAATCACCGTGAAGGCCGCATTAAAGAGCCAGTTAAAGACCAGCAAGCAAGTTTGCTTCGAGGGTCTATATCAGAAGGCCAATATGGATCCGTGGGGTGACGTCTACCGGGTAGTAATGGCCAAAACCAGAGGATTCGTGGCTTCAACGGAGCGTTCACCAGAACTGCTGCAGGAGATCGTTTGGGGACTCTTTCCGAGCCACGACCCGAGTATCCCAGACCTTAACGCTGTCATAGCGACGGAAAGGTGACCGGCTCACCCGAGACCACGTGGGCATTGACAATGGCACAACGGGGGCCGGCGACGAGGCGACGGTTATGAATGAGGAACTCATTGCGATAGCAAACTCGCCAAAGGTGAACAAAGTGCCGGGACCGGATGGTATTCCGAACCTGGCCATCAAGGCGGTTATCTTGCTGGATCCCGAAATGTTCAGGGTGGTGATGCAAAAGGACCTTGACGAGGGCGTCTGCCCGGACGCCTGGAAAATTCAGACCCTAGTGTTGCTACCAAAGACAGAGAAGCCAGGAGATCCATCGGCATATAGACCTAAAGGGCGAACACGAAATTATTGCGACACATTCAACAGGGCATAACTTTTTTACCATTGGGTAAAAATCAACCAAATTTGGCACACTTTCTCATTGATGTGTATTGTTCACATGCTGTCAAGCTCGAAGTCGTGTTTTTCGATTCAACGAAAATGGAGGTGAACCAACGCGAGTCGAGAGAACAAATTCTTTCCAAACACCTGGAATTTCCTGACCTGTCGCACCGGCAGTTGGGAAAAATGTTGAACATTCACCATTCAACCGTCTACAGAGTGTTGAAGCGGTTCCAGGAGCGGTTGACGTTGGACCACGGCAAAGGAGCTGGAAGAAAACCGGGACCGGAGAACAAAAAGACGGAGGGAAAGGTGAAGCGGATGATTAAAGCAAATCCCAACGTCTCAAGCCGTGATTTGGCTAAAAAGATCGGCATGTCGCAGAGCTACGTCCAGAATGCAAAGAAGAGAGCTGGACTACATGCATACAAGGTACAGAACTTCCCAAACCGCGATTAGCGGCAACAATCGACGGCTAAAACTCGGGCACGGAAGCTCTACGAGAAGATGCTGACAAAATATGGCTGCTGTGTGATGGACGACGAAACGTATATAAAAGCCGATTTTAGGCAAATTCCGGGGTTGGAGTTTTTCACCGGCAAGAGCAAGTTCTATGTGGACGACAAATTTAAGAAGAAGAAAATGTCGAAGTTCGCCTCCAAATATCTCATTTGGCAGGCCATCTTCTCTTGCGGACTGAGGAGTGAGCCTTTCGTGACAAAGGGCACAGTAAATGGCGAGATCTACAAATCTGAGTGCCTCGAGAAGCGCCTTTTGCCGTTCTTGCAGCAGCACGACGAAGCTCCGCTATTTTGGCCAGATTTGGCATCATGCCACTATTCTAAAAGTGTCCTGGAGTGGTATGAGGCCAATTCTGTCCATTTTGTAACAAAGGACATGAATCCGCCAAACTGTCCGGAGCTGCACCCGGTGGAGCAGTACTGGGCAATGATGAAGCGGGAACTTCGGAAGAGCAAGAAGACATTCAAAGACGAGAAGGACATGTTAAGAAAATGAAAAAAAAACTGAGAAACTGGTACCGGATGACACTGTAAAGACTTTGATGGAGGGCATCAAGCGAAAATGCGTTCAATTTTACACTCAAGGCCTTATCGATTAACTTTTCTTTTGATTTTTGAAGTAAATATATGTATAAAACTACCCTAAAATTTGGGTTCGATTCTAAACATTATAAGAAAATTGGCATGACATTTTCGGTGTCGCAATAATTTCGTGTTCGCCCTTTATATGTCGGTTGGCTACAGCGGGAAAGGTGCTCGAGAGAGTAATGCTCAACAGACTGACAACATACACGGAGGGTATAGGCGGTCTGTCTAATGATCAGTTTGGCTTCCGTAAAGGGCCATCCTGTCCGTCGCCAAGACGGCTGAGGTGGTAATCCAGCGCAAGAGTCGAGGAGTACGATACTGTGCAGTGGTCACCCTTGACGTGAGAAATGCGTTCAATAGCGCCAGTTGGGTGGCTATCGCCGACTCGCTTCAACGCCTTCAGGTTCCTGGGTACCTGTACAAGATGCCTGGAAGTTACTTCCAGAATCGCGTACTGGTATACAACACAGAGGCAGGCCAGAAACGTGTCCAGATCACCGCAGGCGTCCCACAAGGTTCGATCCTGGGTCCGGTGTTATGGAACACGATGTACGATGAGGTACTACGGCTTGAGTTCCCGAACGGAGTGAAGATAGTCGGGTTCGAGGACGACATCACCCTGGAGATATGTGGTGAATCCATCGAAGAGGTCGAGCTAACGGCCTCGCACTCCATCGGCATTGTGGAGAGATGGATGAGTTTCAGGCAATTGGAGCTAGCCCACCATAAGACTGAGGTCACGGTGGTGAATAATCGGAAATCGGAGCAACATGCGACGATCAGTGCAGGTAACTGAACAGTAGAATCGAAGAGGTCCTTGAAGTATCTTGGGGTCATGATCGACGATAGGCTGTCCATTGTCAGTCACGTCGATTACGCCTGCAAGAAAGCCTCTATGACTATATCGGCATTATCCCGAATAGCTCGGCGGTGCAAGGGAGTATGCGTAAACTGCTGGCCATGCTTAGGTACGGCGGGCAGGCATGGATCACCGCCTTGAGTACCAAGCGCTACATTAGTAAGCTAGAGAGTACACACAGGCTTATGTGCCTAAGAGTGGTTAGTGCATACGGAACGGTATCGCGCGACGCGGTCTGCGTCCTAGCGGGGATGATGCCAAAGAGGACGTAGAGTGCTTCGAACAACGTGGAAGAAGAGGTATTCAGAAGACCTCTAGAGCCGCATCTATGGTTAAGTGGCAAAGGGAATGGAACAACTCCACCAAAAATCGGTGGCCCATCAACTAATCCCGGAGTTAACCGGGTGGGTTGGTAGGCGACACGGTGAAGTGAACTTCCACTTAACGCAGATAATGTCTGGCCACGGCTGTTTTAGTATTCGACGGCGCGAGATCCGACATGATGGCCATAAGCTGTCACGACACGATTCCGGATAATTTGGTCCAGAGGATGTGCCAGGACCGGGACATCTGGGACGCGGTATGCGTAGCAGTCTCCCAGATCGTCCTCGATCTCCAACAAAAATGGCGAAACGACCAAAGGCGAAAGACATAGGTGCTTAACAAGCACAATAGCCCCCTCCCCGAAGTAATTCCGTAAGGTGGTTTCGGGAGGGCCCAGGGCTTAAGACACGGGTGGGTTTTTAGTGTGTCGAGGAGTTGGCACCCTCATCCCCACACCCTGAGTTGTTCAGGTGTCTGGTTGCAGATTTTTCATCCCATAAAAAAACCACTGCCCTTCGGTTCAGAAAAGGGTATGGGCGCGTTCTGCCGAGTTGGTCGCGGCAGATTTCATGCGTGAATAGGCTACCACATCTACGTTCAAAAGTGCCTGAACCAAATTGACAGCTTGTTATGATCACTTGAAGATGCGATGGGGGATCATTGCCCGGATATTTCTAAATGTAGCACGTTGTAAAATGTTTATTGTCTGCTATAACCAAATATGATGGAATTAAGTAAACGAGTGGAAAATCATCGGGAATGATCTCTCATATGCATCCGTCGAACCATTCTGAACTGCTGTTGTGAGAATATCACCATGAAAATCTCACATGTGCAGAGCATTTTTCCAATAACTGAAGCTTTCTCTTCTTTCTCTTGTTCTTTTCCATATCCTATGACCACGAGCAATACCATATGACATCATGCATAACTCTAGCAGCACACTCGTTGCCATTAGGTTGAGATAACATATATATGACTTGCTAAGTCATAATCAAGTTACTACATTAATTATGATCGTAGTATGATACTTGGGAAGCCATAGACCAACATCGGCCTTTGCCTAAAGTCAGCTCTTTAAAAGCAGAAACACCGAGATGACACCGAGAAATAAGTAAAGAACGATAACCCTAACCAATTTTACTTTCAGCCAAATTATTTGACACAAGGTAAGTAATGATATGGCCACTTCAAAATATACTAAATATCCATGACATAATATATAACGAGGAAAAAGAGGGCCTATAGGGCACCCATGAACCGATTTGGATAGGGAGTATGAGACTGCCTCCTCCCTATTGTCAATCAGGGTCTCGATTCTAGTGCTGTCAGTGTGAACTTGCTCTTGGAAGGAGATTCTCTTCCCTATATTCGTCGGTTTCCCGCAAGTGTCTCTGCGTATGGGCCTGCCCAAACCTTTTTGGAACTACATACAGAAGCTTGATGATCACAAACAACAATAGAATCTTGATCAAATCGTAATATCAAAGCATTTTAAAGATCGAACGTTAATTTTTCTGGTTACGTTGGTTGTCACGAATTATCATTTAATTTTCGCATGGAACTTATAGGTAGTCAATGTTATGTCGCCTGGACTTTCCTAACGAGCATGACTTTAATCAACCTAACGAGTCTTGACTTTTATCTAGACTGCTCTACATACGATCCGACGGCAAGGATTCAAACCGGCAATTCGATCGAACCCAAGATTGTAACCCATAGTCATAAAATCCTCAACCATAATTTAAGTACATAAAAGTCAAAATTTGGTAAACCAAAATTGAAAGAGAAATATATGGTTCAAATCCGGGTAACGGGGATGGATCATCCCAACAAACATCAGTGCTGAATAACTGCTTGTTCAAACAAATTGGGAGAAGTTGTTGAACTTTTTCTTCTAGAAAGCTAAATAAATTCTACTAACTTCTATGAACAAGCGGTTATTCGACACTGATGTTTGTTGGGATATGCATCATGCGTAACTTTATTGGTCGAGCCCTTCAGAAACGCAGAAACACACGTCATCTCAAAACAGGAAAAGTCATGAAATTTCAGGTCTGCAAGTTGTTGCATTCAAAAGTAACGAAAATAACGACGGATATACAAATTCATTGGTTTTACAAATCTCTCAATTAAAAACTGCGGAAATGCAGCTAAGCACTAAGTAGAGATCCGCTAAGACGCTTGCTACAGAAGCGTAATAATCCAAGAAGATGAAGATGAAGATGTGAACAATCAAGTTTTTCAAAATGCACGTATTCCTATAAGGCCCACTCGACTTATGTTAATATCGTCAAACATAATTCTGCCATAAATTTAACAATTTTAAAGAACACCATCCGAAGATCATCTAAGAACTATCGAAAAAGCAATAAATCTATCATACCCGTAAGCCGAAAACATCCACTCCAGCCCGGTATCGGCTAATTAAATTTATAGTCCCGTTATTCTAGATCGAGACAATTAGTAACATCCAATTTTCACCTGGACATTATCATTCGCTGACCGACCAAGCAACCAATCAAGCAGGAGAGTGCCCTCGCGAGCTGAAGATTATCACCATCGACATTATTGTGCTTTTTTCTCTGTTTATCTTTTTTTTTCTCTCTCTCTCTCTCTCTCTGAACATGTGCATTCTCCAACGATCAGTCACCGACGAGCCGCGCAAAGCGGTCAAACGATCAGCGGTGTGGCAGGCAGCATCCATTCCAAAAGACCCCCAACCGGCGCCGCGAAACAAGAAAAAAAGGGGTCCAGAAAATAAAAGCACCATCATCTGAAATGTACAGTTATAATTATAATACAGGTTTGCTTTCATCGTCGCCCATTGGCGTCCATCCGTCCGCCGCTTATCGGTTGCTCTTCTGCGACTTCGGACTTGGCGGTCTTGTTGAAGCTTTTGTGAACTGGATTTAAGATATGTGTTAAGCCAAAAGGTTCGACGCTGCAGAGTCGTGCTTTGGGGCAAGGGTGAACAATCTCTGGAGGATCGTTTGCATTCTAAGTTCACGCGGGCCCGGTGGGTTGAACAGCACTCGACTCAAACGGTTCAAGTTCGATGATCAAAATAATCTTAAGTTATGCATTCAAATTGCTGCTCTTGGTAAGTCACGAGTTCCAAAGATGGAGATGATTCACTTCACAACCATTTGTTATGTTACTAATGGGTTTATAATTTGGGTTTGTTTATGCAACGGCTGGAAACCAATAAGCGTGATCGGGGTATGGCGTGGTACATCTTTCGCCATTTTTGCAAGAGCAGACAGCAATCGACTTTTTACTATCGGAAATTGGTACAATCCTTATTTCGGCTGCTATTGGAAACAAATAGTATACTTTAAGACTGCCACCCACCACCGGTCAAGCGTTGTGCCCACGAAGTCAGGGAAAACGGACAACATATCTATTCACTTCGATACACATGGATTCTCCGCGCTATGATACTGATTACTAAACTGTAGTCGTCGTATTGCTTCGCAAGAGGTAATGAAATAGATGAATGATTGTTTTACAGAGGTCGGAATTAATCAAGGGTTTTAAGATGAAACGCAATACTGTCGCTGATAATGGAGATTTGAATTTGCATTCTCATAGAAGATAACTCAGTTTAACCGATTCGAACATGATTTTAACTGTTGATCACATGATTTCGTTGCCAGAGTTGTTCTAGAATAAGGTAAGTGTTCCACGGTCCAACCTTGCCTTGTTTGAGTTTTTGTGAAAAAACTGTTTTGTCAGAAGATTAGACTCGTCTCGATGAATTGTGCCAATAACTTTTCCAGGTTCCAACTCGAACGTGTCGACCTTTGTTAGTTTCTTTCAGATTCTGATCGATAAATGCCTTAAATCTGTTCAAGTTAGTGTTCCAATCAGTGCTGGTAAAAATTATTTCATCTGCTTTTAAATGGGCTGAAAATGGAAACAACCTTACAAGGTAGTTGGTGTATCCTCCTGAATTTGATTTGATTTGGGTTGAATTGAAAATGCCATATTGATGTTTGATGATCACTTACGATGTTTACATAGCTGCCCTGGAAGCTCAAACTCTAATGAGAATCAAAAAACGAGTCATAGAGGCACAATGAGTTGATTTGTTCATGGCCCGTTGATTTTGCCATATGTGATTTTCAAAACAAATTAAATTCGTCTACACTGACTCGAAATGCTTTTCATTGCGTATGATAGTAAGTGACAAAAACAGGCACTGGTTGATCCGATCCGATAACAACAAAACTCATCCCCTTTCCAAAGCCACCTACGTCGAAAATCTCAAGACATACGAACATCAATATGTCTCATCTAATTTATTTATTTATTTTGTCGTCAATCAGTAGTAAATCGTTTTGTCACAATGGTAGTTAAATTTTATGTCTCACTTCTTAGATATATAAGCCCTTTCAGTGTTTAAGATTATCTAGTTTAAGATTATCTAGTAAAATTGAAGTATTGCTTCAGTTTTGTTTTGTGTTAAAGGGTGTCCACGATGAAATTGCCACACTATGAAATTGCTCTAACTTTTTAACCGTTGGGTAGAACTTAATGAAAATTTATGTGGATTTAGTTCATAGTGCATTATTTACATCCTGCAAGTTTTAAAGTCCTGTGATCAAAACTCGCGGAAATGGAGTCGAAATAACAGCTCGTGCGTGATAAAATCTTGCGCATTCATCACGAGAACAAGGATCTCTCGCATCGTTCCATCGCTAAAACTTGGGAATCGCGAATTCCACGGTGTCGCGAGTGATTAAGCGGTTCGAGGAACGGTTGACCACCGATCGGAAGCCCAGAAGTGAAGGAAAAAGTATTCCGTCTAACACCAAAAATCACAACCGCGTAGTTGGGGCCTTCAACCGAAATCCGAACGCCTCCGTTCGGGATGTGGCTAAGAAGCTGCACCTAAGCCGAAGTTTTGTCCAGAAGGCCAAAACTAAGGCTGGGCTTCGAACGTTCAAGGTACAAAAGGCCCCTAATCGCGACGAGAAGCGGAACAAGTCCGCCAAAACCCGTGCCAGGAAGTTGTACCTCAACATGCTGACGAAAGTTGAATGCTGCATCATGGACGACGAAACATATGTGACGGCCGACTTCAAACAGATCCCCGGCAACCTGTTTTTCACGGCCAAGGATAAGTTCAGCGTTCCGGAGCATGTCCGCACTCAGAAGATGTCCAAATTTGCGAAGAAATTCCTGGTTTGGCAAGCCATCTGTACGTGCGGGAAGCGGAGTGCACCTTTCGTGACCCAGGACCCGATGAACGGACAGGTGTACATAAAAGAGTGCCTCCAGAAGCGGCTGCTTCCTCTCCTGAAGGCCCACAACGTCCCAACAATCTTCTGGCCGGATTTGGCCTCATGCCACTACTCCAAGGACGTGCTGAAGTGGTATGTGGACAATAAGGTCAATTTCGTGCCGAAAATGTTCAACCCTCCCAACACTCCGGAGCTCCGCCCCATCGAGAAGTACTGGGCGATTATGAAGCAGCACCTTCTTAAACGACCTAAGGTAGTGAA
Organism: Aedes japonicus; assembly: GCA_034211315.2. Classification (NCBI taxonomy): domain Eukaryota; kingdom Metazoa; phylum Arthropoda; class Insecta; order Diptera; family Culicidae; genus Aedes; species Aedes japonicus. Next base: position 352,451 of record JASCZW010001746.1, read on the forward strand.
GACAGTCGAGGAACTGAAGAAAGTATGGGTATACATGCAAAAAACGGTTGATTCACAGGTTGTGCAGAATCTTATGGCCGGGGTTAAGGCCAAGGTGCGGGCATTTGCGTATGGACTGTAAATAAAATACGAGTAAAATGGTAAAATGAAGTTTAATAGTTGTTTCTCAATCCCTGAAAATTTGAATCAATTTTGTGTGTGGTAATTTCATCGTGGACACCCTATAGTGAAGACAACATTTTATCCAAGCTTAGTGTATGTTGCCATCATCTGATTTAGAGGTCCAAATTTGGCGTAATTTGTGCGATGATGGCTTGTTGTAAATATATTTCTATTTTGCAGTTGCTGGGACATAATGTAAAAATTAAGTTTTGTTAAAAGTTCAACTGAATCAACGCGTTGCGAAACAATATCGTTTACGAATGAAACTAATGCAAATTTACGGCGATCCTTCAATGGTTTAAAAAATGGAAGAGGTAACCTTGTCGAACCTAACGAAGGGAAAACAGTAACAATTGCTTCTGTACCGATTCGTTCTTCTTGTATGACTGAAAAGGGTGACCAAACTACGCTACAATATTCCAGTATTGACCTGGCATATGCAATCTACAACGTTTTTATTGTGTACGGGTCACAAATAGAAAGAAACATTTAATTTTCTGCGTTGTCTGTTGCACATAAAGGGAATGCTAGATTGGGTAGAAACTAATGAGATATTTCATGTAGATTTAAGCCAAATATCACCTGAATCTAGTCTGTTGTATGAAAGATTGCAAACATTGTTGTATGGCGCATGAAAGATTGCAAACAATTTAGTTGTTGACACCTCCTTTGGCATGGAAATTAAACGATGGAAAATTTTACGCGCCTGTTAAAATTAAAAAAAAATCCTTACATCGTTTTATAAACTAAGCATATTATTTACTCTATTGATGATAGTATTGCAATGTTCAATTAATATCTGTTTCGAATCCAAGATAACTTCTCCAACCCAAGATAGTCCATTGCTATTTTACACTTTTCAACTGGCTGATTCCCTAAACCGATAGTTATGTCTGAGGTGCTTCGTTTCCTACACAGAAAAAAAAAATTTACCACGCGCGTAACATTTACCCTCGTTTAGCTCCAAGGCAACGGAGGCGTAAACAAGGAAATTGTTTGCAATCTTTAATGCGCCATATAACAATGTTTGTAATCTTTCATACAACAGGCTAGATTTAGCCGATTCTGGCTTTAATTTACATGAAATATCCCAATATTTTCTGCCAAATCTAGCATTCTCTTTATGTTTCTTTTTATTTATGTACTAAAAGTTAACCATTTTTTTAAGTTAAGCTGTAAAAGGTAGAAAACGTTTATTTCTTTCTGGAATGTCATATCTCTTTTATTCCTTATTTCTAATTATCGTTTTTATATCATTAGCATAAATAAGAAATTAAATGATTTTAAGAATAAAAGAAATGTCATTGACGAACAAAATGAATAAAAGGGAGCCTAAATGAGAGCCTTGGGCGACACAAGAGGTAACTCGAATAGGGTTTGATTTCTTCCCTTTGAATTTTACTATTTGTTGACGGTTAGTGAGGTAGGATTCGAGCTATTCGACAATTCCTCCAATTTTTTGACAGAAGCATGGGTATGTCAATGCGATCAAAAACCTTTGAAGAAAACTGAATAAAGAGCTTCTAAATGGTTACCATTGTCCATAAGTATCAGTGAGTAGTTAACCAATTCCAGTAGCTTTGTGCTAGTTGAACGTCCTTTGCAAAATCCATGTTGCTTATTAGTCAGTCTGTTTTTAATTTGAGTAAACAATTTTTCATTAATAATTGCTTCGAAAAGTTTAGGAATGCACGAATTAATGGCAATTCCACGATAAATACCTACGCCAGATTTCTTTCCACTTTTAAAAATAGGTACTATATAGAAATATTCATATCCATAAATAAATATTTTCCATAGTTTGAAAATTCTGGGAAGTAATCGAAATATTCATAATCGCGATCTTCTTCAGCAAATGTGGTACAGATTTCTTGGAAGAATGTTGCAAATAGATTGTCAATTTCTTCCGCGTTATCACCAACATTTGAGGGGAGATGCATTAAAGGTATGAAATTGTCAGATTTAAATTTAGTTTTAATAAAATTGAAGGCAAGACTCAATATCATGTTCGGTTTTTGAATTGGGCTAGTTAAATTCATTTTTTTTATGGTTAGATTCAGTGAATCGCAATTACTCAAGTAGTTTGCCAGATTATGGCTGGTACCATCTCTTTTGTACATTTTGTGTACTTTTTGATTCCAATTGAAAAAAAAATGTTTATTATATCAAACTGGCTGGTTTGAATTGGCTTGTCGCTTTTTTTTAGTAGTACTTGTTCAGTTATTATTTCAAACAATAATTTATAAAAACAAACCCTGCATATTCACAGTACAAACATCAATCAAATGCTTAAACTTTCATTATCAAATCATATTGTTTTGAAGATGATACGTATTTAGCAGTATTGTTCAAATTTAGTGACAACCAGATAGCTCTCACCGGAAATTGTTGCAGATGTTCTACATTACACTGTTTTTTTTTCTCCACATTCTGCCAATAATCAAAATGCCACTTTGAGACGACTCTATATTGACCTCAAAACTGCTTATAACCATCAATTCACTCGCGACAAGGCGGAAAAGTACTCTACTTTAATTATATTTCCGCGTGGCACAATACTAATAGCACTAACAAACACAACTAAGCTGATATTACCTTTTCCTCCGAATACGGGGGCAAAGCATCAAAAACCAAAACAAAAAACGGGGAAATACTACCGTCCATCACAAATTTTGCGAGGGAATCGATTACATTCACTACGTCTTACACGAAGCACGCAGATGTTTGATAATTTCACTGTTTGTTTAAGGTAAATTACGAATTATTCTTTTGGTTTTTTTCTCGCGAAAACGACGTAGCAAAAACAAAACACGTCAGTTGCCAAGCATAGCTTTCTGCGAGCTTCAATATTTGCTTCGTTCTTAAAAATGGTTTGCCAATTATTTCTGTTGAGTTTGTGTCTTATGATATCATAATTTGCTAAATGATGTTGGAAAATTTCTTCATATTAGAAGTCGTTGGGTCTTTTCAAAATTGTTTTGTGAAAAACTTCATTTTTAAATAATAAAAAATTGATTCAGTTACACAGAAATCTTCCTCAATAATCTAACGCTTCATAAAGGGCGATACGGTCAAAATTTGGTCAATATCAACTTGACGTATTTCTTTCAATTTTGCATTTAAAAAACCTGAACACCCCTCATTTTGAAGGTGTGTGTGTAGAATGTTGCTCCTATTTTGATTTTGGAATTCACTCTTCAGTTGTCAAAATGCCGTCCAAGCAAGAAGAGCAGCGTATCAAAATTTTGCTCGCGCATCGCGAAAATCCGAGCTACTCGCACGCAAAGTTGGCAAAATCGCTAAAAGTTGCCAAATCAACCGTTACAAATGTAATTAAAGTGTTTGGGGAACGTTTGTGGACAGCCAGGAAGTCTGGATCGGGGGGAAATCGAAAACCGGAAGCCGCTGAGACGACAAAGAGAGTTGCCGGTAGTTTCAAGCGAAACCCTAACCTATCTCTCCGAGATGCCGCAAATAAGCTGGGTGTATCGTCTCACAACCGTGCATCGAGCCAAAAAACGAGCCGGACTATCGACTTACAAGAAGGTAGTGACTCCAAATCGCGATGATAAACAAAATACGACGGCCAGCGCGATCCCGGAGGCTGTACACGACGATGCTGACGAAGTTTGACTGCGTGGTAATGGACGACGAAACCTACGTCAAAGCCGACTACAAGCAGCTTCCGGGACAGGAGTTTTATACGGCAAAAGGAAGGGGAAAGGTAGCAGATATTTTCAAGCACACGAAACTGTCCAAGTTCGCAAAGAAATATCTGGTTTGGCAAGCCATCTGTACCTGTGGCTTGAAAAGCAGCATTTTCATAGCTTCCGGGACTGTCAACCAAGAAATTTACGGAAAGAGTGTTTGAATAAACGTCTGCTGCCTTTCCTGAAGAAACACGGTTGTTCCGTACTGTTTTGGCCGGATTTGGCATCTTGCCATTACGGTAAAAGGCCATGGAGTGGTACGCCGCCAACAACGTGCAGGTGGTTCCCAAGCGACAAGAACCCTCCCAACACGCCAGAGCTCCGCCCAATTGAGAAATACTGGGCTATTGTCAAGCGGAACCTAAAGAAGACCAAAAACTGCTAAGGACGAGCAGCAGTTCAAGGCAAACTGGCTTTCTGCGGCGAAGAAGGTGGACAAGGTGGCTGTACAAAATCTGATGGCAGGGGTCAAGCGTAAGGCCCGGCAATTCGGATTTGGAAAAGCAGAAGCCTAACTGAATATTTTTCCTGAATTTTATACTAATTGAACTTGAAAAAGAAATTTAATTTGATTTTTTAAATAAACGATTTCACCGATTTACACGCGTTTTCCCTTGACCAAATTTTGACCGTATCACCCTTTACGATAAAATGTTGGCAATAAACTATAATGTTTGTACTTAATTGTGTTTTAGGTGGAAGAGTTTGCTGATTTGAGTTAGTCGATAAATTAAAATTATTTGAACTCACTACCGATGAATTTTCATGAGACTGTTTGCTATGCTGCTATGCTAAGGCAATGATCCAGGAACGGGACTCTCAGGGTTCTTGTTTTTGAATGCTTGTTGATTGTCCAGTCGAGCTTGGACATTTAAGTTTACTTTGCTCCAGTTTATTTCAAGACATCGGAATTGTATCTTACATGATGCGTGTTTTTGGATCTTTTTTTTGGATAGTTACAGTGCCTCGTTCATTGATTGGCATTAAAGATTAACTTTCATCAGATTGTGGTTGACCTGGTTCACTAATGAAGGGTGTCCGTGTTTCGAGTTAACGAACAATTTTCTACCAGTAGTATGGTTTTGCTGTCAGTGAAAATGGCGGAAATGTTGTCTACTCTGAACCTGCCGTCTTTAAAATGGTGCCGCGACAACAAGATGTGCAAAATCTCATTTTGGACAAATGACTAGAAAAATAACAAATGTTCGCAAAAAACTGTCGCGAAATTGCTTGGTGTTTCTCATAAAATAGTCTCAAATCGAAGACAACTAATACCGAGACACACAGCACCCCCTTTGTTTCAGTCTACATATTTAAAGCGCCCTCAAATCATTCCAGGATCATTAGAGAAGTTGAAAATAATTTTAACTTTAATTTTCGAGTTCGAGCCATTTATCAGAGGTTTCACCTTTTTCTATCTCCAATGTCAAAAGTCATCAGCTGCCCGCAGCTCTTGCCGATCACGATTACTTAAACGATCCGGTTCGTTGTATTATGGTAGCGGAAAGAATGGTTCACCAAGGGGACGAAATTAAGGAACTGAAAAAGAAATTGACCTGATGCATTTATCATGAAATACAGCTAATGGCTTGTGTTCACACAAACATACTCACGCTAATGTCTCTGGGAGTCATCTGAGGGCGCTGCAATGTGTGAATTTAACTATGTATGTGGGAAAGTTTGACACTTGAGTGTCTTTGTATTAGTTGTATTTGCACAAATGTAATCAACAAGTTTCTGCAGACTAAACCACTCATAGAAAGCCTACTAAGCCTAAAAGGGGAATGTGCATAAAACAAGTCGAGGAAGCTGTGCTGAAAGTGTACGCAAAAAAGCCTAATATGTCAGTCGGAGATGTTGCTAAGAAAGTAGCTGTGGCTAAGTCAACTGTACAGAATATTAACGTAAGAAGTAGGTAGCTCAGAAAAAACCCCTTCGGTATGATAAAAGACTAGAAATGGGGAAAAGTCGGGCTAAAATACGGTGCTAACCAAACATACTGGATACACAGCAAAAAATAATTAAAGTTACATGCGATGTAAAACGTTTGAATAATTAAAACATATCGATATAGTCTATAGTCGATTGCTTTGTTTAATTTTAATAGAAAAATCATGCACAAAACTGGAGAATTGATAGACATATAAATATGCGTGTATTTTTGTTGAAACGTACAATAGTTCACGTTCCCAAAATATTATCACAGTGCACTTTCTCCAATGTATAATCATACAATATATGAGCTGCTTTGAAAGTTCAGCTGTCATTCGCGATTCATAGGCAGAATCCAACAGAGGGCAATTAGTTGTAACTGTGAAGCAAATATCTGGTGCATGTCAATTGCAACCGAGTGAATCAGTTTTACTTCATTGCCGTTTTCAAATTCATTGTTATTTTAAGTAACGGATCACTATCGGTAATTTGGATTTCTCCAAATCGTGAATCTACTCAAGCTAAATTTGTTCAGAAAGTTTTGAAGCTTAGCCATTTTCTTTTTCAACACAGATTATGCAACATAGATGAAACTAACGAGTTTCGAACGCTTTGTATTTTTCATGATGAATACGTATTTTGATTAATCACAAGTTGTGATTCACAACTTCAGTCTGAAAGCCAATAAAAAAGAAGAAATCAACAATAAGATAATTTGACATTTCAGATTTTTGGTTCCTTTCGGTTATTCTTGTCTCTTGAAACCCATGTTTTGAATTTTTGGACCATCAAATTATGCATGAGTCAACAAATTCTCTCACATCATGTATCTTTTACTCCATCGTGTAACATAGGCTTGCATGTAACAATCAACGATGCGGTCATCTGAAGTAGATCAATTAAAATTAAATTGAATAGAGATAACAATGATTTCCAAGTAATGGAAATTTAAAAATAAAAATAAATAAAATAAAAAATGCTATAAAGTATCTAGTGAGGCAAGCCATCCGTAGATGCGGAAAATCATTCAACCATTTATCACAAATGGAAATTTACATCCAAGTGTGCCTTCGTAAGCGTCCGTTACCACTTGGGGGAGAACATTCTCAAGCAGTACTGTCATAACCAGATTTGGCATCTGGCCTCTACTTCAAATCGACTAAGAAATGGGATAATAAGATCGTTGTGGTGCCCCGTGACATAAATCCTCCAAATTGTCCAGAACTTCGACCAATCGAGCGATTTTGGGAAATTGCGGATGCTGATTTCTCGGAAAATGGGAGAGAATCGGCAGAGAATACCGTGCTCCTTGCTCATTTTCTTGATGACATCGTCAATGTGAGAGTCAAATTTTAATCTATCGTCAATAATCACACAAAGCTCTTAAGAACGCGATCAATTGATACATCATCAATTTTAACAGAGACGCCGTCAATAACTCGATTCCACGAAATTACCACGAATTTAGTTTTACTTATGTTCAATTTCAACTGTTTGTACCTTAAACGTCTACACGGTGTTCAATAAGTTCGGATACACTTTCAAAATTTGTTAAAAAAATGAAAACATGTTTTTTTATTTTTTGGATTTATGTTATTGAAAGCTATGTTTACAAGGAACGTTTACAACATTTCTCTTGGAATGACCCCCTTTGTACTTCTTAACGAGCTTCAAACGTTTCTCGAACGCGTCGCAGGCGGCACGCACGGACTGCATGGGCATTTCGTCCCAGATTTTGAGAATTACCGTCTTGAAATGATCCAAAGTGCTGACCTTGTATTCGTTCAGCTTCGCCATCATATAGGACCAAACAAAAAAGTCGAGAGGATTCAAGTCCGGGGAGCTGGGAGGCCACAAAGTTTTGTCCAGAAAGTCGGTTAAATTGTCCCGACACCAGGCTTGAACCACATTTGCCGTATGGGCTGGTGCACCGTCCTGCTGGAACACGTAGTGCTCATCGCCGTAGAGGCTTCGGAGACTGGGGGCAACAACCTTTTCCAAAACCTCAGTTTTGTAGTACGCCGCGTTAATTTTGATGTTTTTTTCAATAAACACCAAGGGTAGCTTACCACGTTTGCATACTGCCCCCAAACCATCACCGACGCGGCACTTTGGAACCGAGGGATGTTTATATTGGATTCAGGAATGCTGTCCCTAGATGGCGCCCACACCCGGTCATTTTGCACATTGTGCGGCTGCTGCAGCACGAACAGTTTCTCGTCCGAAAAACAAACTCCTGACCAGCGTGCCGAGAGAGGATCCTCTTAGCTCGATCCAACCGCTTTTTGCTGGTAGCCTCCGAAACGCCATGGACCTTACGTTTTTTGTAAGGCCTGAAACCAAGGTCCTTGGTGAGTATGGTGTGAGCGGTTCCAATGGAAACGTTGAGATCTGCAGCCGTTTTCCGGATTGAGCGGTTCTTTTTGCGCCGAATTCGCTCCCTCACGATCTTGATGACCTGTGGCGTCCTCGCTGAACGCGGCCGACCGGATCTCGCACGGTCATTGGTCGAGGACGTCTCCCGGTATCGCCTGATGGTCGTGTAGACAAAGTTCCGCTTGACCCCATGCGATTTCAGCAGCCGGAATATATCGCCGGGTCGCTCACCGTTCAAAAAACGCTTAATTACGAAGTCCCGATACTCTTTCATCGCGCGTAACAAACGAACAACAACTAACAGAATGTCAACACCGCGCACATTCGGTAGCGTATGAATGAAGCTAAAGCTGACACCAATACCAATGCAGAATATGTACATGGCGCATACCTACGCAATGATGAAAACTTGTATTCGAACTTATTGAACACCGTGTACTTAGATCTGCATACACATATGAAACGGTCTGTTCAAGGCTTTTAGCTGCAATGAAAAACACGACATCATCCGCAAAAAGACTGATATCACAAAAGACTCATCGCACGTCATTAATATATAGAATGAATAAAATGGGCCCTAATACACTCCCTTGTAGGGCTCAAAACAGAATCATTAAAAGCAGTCCATTGAGCTCTGTCAGACAAATAGCTTTCAAACCATCTGTATGTAGAATTCGAAAATCCAAAGCGCCGAGAAATCGTTTCAAAAGCGCCTTTCAGGTCCAAAAAACAGCAATAATTATATCTTTACGCTCTACGTTTTCTTTCCATTTTGCTAATACTAAATTTAACGCTGTTTCACTAGAATGACTTCCACGATTGTTCCGGCGCAATCAAATTATTACTATTTAAATACTTTAATGGCTGGCCTTTTACAAAAAGTTCTAAAAAAATCTTAAGTGTGGCACGTGTTAATAGGATGAAACTCTTCGGCTTTAATTGTTCCAGAGATTTTTTGACTGGGAATGACTAAAGATTCTTTCCAAACTTGTGGCACGTGCCCAGTTTGCAGCGATTCATTAATTAGGACCAGCAGGTTGTTTCCGATGACATTAAAGCAATCTTGTACTACCCTTGCATTATTGCATTAACGTTATCTACTCCAGCCGTTTTGTTCAATGAAAAGCAAATAGATTTATGATCCTCTACCGTTATAGGGTGTTTACATTAATAGTTTACATGAATCGGCTGATGAATATCATTGTAATCATGTTAAGCAGAAGTATAGATGTACAGCAATTCCATAGAAAACGGTGTACGATTTCTCATAATTTCATAAAAATTGGTAGTTTTGTTTTTCATTGATAAATATTTGACATGTTTTTTACCCTTCTTACATCAATAGAAGGGTATTAAGATCGCTTGAAAACTCGACTTTTTATCCGAGGCCTACAGGGCCGAGTGTCATATACCATTCGACTCAGCTCGACGAACTGAGCACATGTCTGTGTGTATGTATATATATATATATATATATATGTGTGTGTGTGTGTGTGTGTGTGTGTGTGTGTGTGTGTGTGTGTGTGTGTGTGTGTGTGTGTGTGTGTGTGTGTGTGTGTGTGTGTGTGTGTGTGTGTGTGTGTGTGTGTGTGTGTGTGTGTGTGTGTGTGTGTGTGTTACAAATAATGTCACATCGGTTTCTCAGCCATCTGTGACCCGATTTCAGTTCTGTTGACGGCTACAACAATGGAAGCTACAACATTCCCATAGAACGCTATTGATTTTTTTTTCATTCGGACATTTCGTTACGAAGATATGAACGAAACAGTACTTGAAGGCTTATTATAATAGTAATCAAACAGTTTAGTCTCCGATTACATACTGAGCTATTTGTGTACCGATTTTAGTTTTGTTGGTTGGCCAAATCAAAGCTATGATATCTCCAAATAACTGGTCAGAATTTCATTATGATTGGATAATCCTTCATGGAGATATGACCAAAACAATACCTGAGAGCACATAATTGTGAGATGACAATATACTCGTTGCAGTGCAAAACCGAACAAGACCAATCACACCAATCGATGCCGCTTGCATTCTATTGTGTCGCATCTGGAGCATTGTATAGCACATGTACACGAACATGTACTTATTAAGCATCTTGAATCCATATCAATAATCAAAATTGACGTTTAGGATTGTCTTATAAATTATTCTATGGACTGATTATATGAAATTTCTAATATTAATGTAATTTCCCCTTTTATATAATTAACATAAACAGGTCGTTAAAGACTATTTATGGCAATATTTTAATCACATCGATGGTAGTGTTCAGGATTGACAAATAGTTCATTTTATAAACTGTATGTATGACATATCGAATATTCCTGGATCTTCCTGGAATTTCTGATGAAAATATGTATCCAGTACAATATTGGCCACATTTGAGTTCGTAATTCTGGTGAAGTGTAAGAAGGGTTCAGTCTCACCATCGGTGGATTAATGCGGGTTTTTTATTTTGTTATTAGGGAGGCTCCTCGTTAGGGTGGTCCAAAATATGCCTTTTTTTCAAAAATGCATTTTTTATTTAAAAAAAACCATAACATTTGAACCACTGTGCCGATATTATCTTACATACTTTTAAGGAAATATAGAAAAAAAAAACTCCTTTACTGCAACATTGATTGTAAAAACATGGTTTTTTCTTAGTTTTTTAAGGTTTTCATTGTCTCGAGACCAAAGAGCTTCCTCGTTTTTATTTTTTTTCTTGAAAGACTAGACGTTTTCACATAACATATCAAATGCGATGTATGTATTTTAGTTTTTGAGATAAAATGTTTCAAAAATGCTTTTGGGGTTTGCAGTGGTTTAAAAGTTATGACTTTTAAAAAAGCATTTTTGAAAAAAGCTAATTTTTCGGACTGCCCTAAGCAGAAACGGCCACCCTTATAACGAAATAAAAAAATACGGGTTGAATATTTTTCGATAAAAAACAAAACTACAAATGATTATGAAATGAGAAAGCGTTTATCTTTTTTTCTATGGAATTGCTTATCTATACATTATAAATAAGATATTATCTATTCTATTCTATATCTATTTGTTTACATTTATTTGATCCGTGATTCTTTGCCTATTACAATATCAAAATGACTTGAAATTGTTTTTATTAGCGCCAAGCTTCGCAAATGAATGTAACCATTATCAGCAGCCCCATTTTTCTTCGGTATGTGATAAAAATATTGTTCTATTATGGGCAAGGAAAACGTGGGAATCTTCGACCGCATGTGGTTTTAAAAAAAAAACAAAGCATGGCTTAACAGTGTCGTTATTTGGAAGGAAATCAATTGAAAGCTAAATAATCAAGTGATCATATGAATACATTCAGCGAAATGCTTTTATGAAAGAATGTATAGAGTAAGAGGTTTGAAACCAGGTTTCCGAGAATAGTCAACACTGCCGAAGCCAACCTTTCCGCTACCATCTAATTATCTAATTAGAGCCGAATTCATGAAACTGATCCGTCACTCGGAAGGCGATCTGTCCACGACCGATCTCGATGATACCATCTTCAACGATCATCATGTTCAACACACTAACCAGTACACCCTAGCTCACTTGATCGCTTTCCAGTGCACTCATTCTCCGTCCACATCCTCCACTCAACTGGCAGCGCTCTGGGCATTTAAAATGTATGTTAATCGGCGAAGGCGTACATCAGCAACAACAACAACAGAAGAAAGTTATAACGGTGTTTAAACCCAGATATTGTCGTGTGCTTTTTGGAAGATTTGCTTTTTATTTTCATTTATTTTTCCATTCTACCATGGTTTGAAGTGAATTTATTTATTTGGTCTGCCTCTCTTCCGGCCGTCGTTGCGGCTTCTTCGATCATTGCATGCCGTGATGTCGTGATTCGTTCGTTCTTTTTATGCTGCTGGTGGTGGTCATTGGGCGTATGTCGGCGTTTTGAGATTGATTGATTTGATGAAAACTGTGACTGCTGGCGAACGTTGACCCTCGAATGAATATTTGCAGAAACGAGTGACCAAAAACTAGGTTAAGCCAAATTAGCTTATGCAGCCCACTTGTTCTTGGAAAAAGGTAGTGCTCTCCGTTTATTGAAAAAAGTAATTTTCCTGAATAATTAACACCCGGGTGCAGTCTCATTTCCTAAACTCAATTTGGAAATTTCCCCGCGAACCAAGAAATAGTTCAAACACCGATGGAACCAAAATGCCAAAGATCCATTTCGACATCGGCGGATTGAATTTCCCCAAACGAGAACTCAATTATCATCGATTCGCATTCTTCCCCTCGCCCGGTGTTCCACCAGTAGGTCAAACCCGACCTAGTTTAACTTGAACCACCCAGAAACGCATATTTCGAATCGCTGTGTCTTCCTTCCATTAGTTCCGTTCATGCTAAATGTGTAAAGAGCTCTCTCCATTCGTTTACAAGTCTTTTCTATATGCAAACGAGCCACAGCAAGCAACTCCTATGTAGTTTCCCGCATCTCTCGGAGTATGGGCAACCAACAAGTACCATCATCATTAAATCCCCCGCGATTAAACGGTCGATTGCGGCCTTTGCAATAAAAAATCGAATTCCTCTCCTCGGCATTGCTCGCTTCAGCCGGTTTCAATTTCACTTGCCCCAATCCGCAGGTGCGAACGAAGATAGGCCTCGACGTGTTTACCGACCGACCGACTACCAGCCCGCGCCAACCCAAGCCAAATCGTATCATACCACTATTTACGGTTAGTCAAGCGAATTAGCCAAGCGGAGGAAAAATCGAATAAAACATTGAAATCGTTGGAAATCCCCGCGCGTGCCTCCCGTGTCCGCTTTTTCACACTACCATCGCGATTCGATTCGATGGGGGTAGTAACGAAGCGACTCGCGAAGATTGCCGCCAAGCTCTAAACTATGCAGAAGAATAGCCCTGGTATTGAATTGTAGGACTTGAACGCCATATTTGTAACGCAATAGGCCACTTCGAGAACAATCGCTCCTACCGAAGATGGTGGTCTTGTTTAATTTGGAAATTCTTCTTTTCACAATGTTCACAGGTGTATCGAAGAAATTTGATCTTTTTGTCTGATAGTCAATGTTGTGCTTAGATTATCTTTATAATACATGTTGATTAGTTCCTTAAATTGCCTTAACGGTAAATTGATAGTAAATTAAATATGTTGCTGTTCTTAAAACCTCTCCCGAACTATTTCGTGGAATTCTAAATTCAATTAAAAATATTCAGATAGCACAAGAGATAGGCTATGATTTCTCGAGTAATTCATTATTAGGGCCGGCAATGAGTTTAAACGTTGATTTCTAGCGAATCTCAAAACACTGTTGTTAATTTTGAACAGGATCCGGCAGATGAACATTTCTTCTACCATTTGATGTAGTTGGATATCGTAGGACTCCTGTAATTTGTGAGAGATCAACGTTTGAAGTCATTGTTTACAATTGGGTTTAGGCCCTAATAATGAATTTCTCGAATTTTTACGATGTGCTGTTTTCATAATAACCCTAAATAATTCAATCGTGTGAAGTTGCGCTGAATACGGAGTCAAAGGCGCTTATTTAAGTTTTTTGAAAAAAGTCCCATTTTCTTACCAAAAATCCAATCAAATGTTTCTAGTAATATAAATTTTTTTTTAAATATACCTTTTATATTTTTAACAAATTGTTTATGGTTCAAACTAAAAGAGAAAAAATGACCACGGATTGATTCCAATCGTTTATTTTCTCACAATTGTTATAAATTTGGAAAACGATGAATATCAAAGTGTTCCCAAAATAGTGCCATTATAAAGTCAATACAAATAAAAAGAGGAAGAAACATTTATGACGAACAACTTTGCCGAAAAAAGCAAGGGTTTATCTTCAAAGTTTGCTGAGATATTCGAAATTTACTGAATAAATGGAAAACACAGTTTTGAATTTTCTTTTTTATTCGCTGGAGAAGTGTATGTACCCAGCAAAAAATAGTGATGGCATTGAAATAAATGTGCCGTTAAGTGTACATTACATTAATCAAAATATGGATTGAAAATTAGATTAGAATTCAAATAAATGCACGTAATTAGAGCATCGAAAATCACATGATTTTACACTAAAATTTAAATAAAATTACTAAGAGCTGAATTTTTCATCGATTGCTATTACGTACAGGGTGTCTCACAATAGGTGTCACTAAAACGAAATGGGATTACAGCAAAACAAATCAACCGAACCATAGCATTTATTTTTCATTAGAAAGATACATGTTATAGAAATAAACCATATTAATTCAATTCGAATCCCTCGGCCTTTTCCTTGATAACTTTGCGCAAACGCTTTGTAAACCCACCGCAACTGAAACGCACGATTTTCTGAGGAATTTGATCCCAAATATCAACCAAGTGTTTCTTGAACCGATCTTAGTGAGCCCTGTTAAGTATATAACCCCAAACAAAGTAGTGAAGTGTCAAGACTGTCCTGATGGAGGAAGAGCTTTTCATCCGAAAATAAAATCTCGTAGTCTCCATGCCGAACCAGATGATTTCTGCCTTCTTGGACCCCGGCTTGCCGGATTACGTCTGATTCGCTCCCTCACACATTAGATCTTTTTCTTCGTTCTGGCACCTTTTTTTGTGTTGAATATGGACATTTCCAGTATCCTTGAATCGTTTCAAAACAAAACGCTAACTCACTCCGAACTGTCTAAGGCTATTGAATATCTGACACGATCTAAGCATTTGCAAATGTGATTTTAAAACTTGCTCTCGTATGGCTTCCATGGTAGCTGATAAATATAAACAAACGGAATCGCTCATTTATCTTCAGCGATAAGCAGTCAAAAGAATATACTCAAAATGGGTATAATCAATTCCGCTGTTATTTTGTACCTAGCTGGAATTAGACTCAAGTGTTGCATGTTCTTCTTGTCGTGACTCTTTCTAGGGACTCTAGCTGGAATAAACCAAGACTGAAAAAAGGTGACACCTATTGTGAGACACACTGTATATTACTATACTGTAAAATTTCCTGCAATATCTTTATTTTTAATAACTCACGATGTGAAATTGCTTGTCCCTTTTTCGATAAATGGGTTTTCTTGTCTCATGTGAGATGTTGTTTTCGTGGGAAGAATCTTAAGATTAACATTAAAATTAATCACTCACAAATATGACATTCAATGATATGATTTAAATACGGCGAGACGATCAATGACCGTGTGATGGTAATGAGCTACCAGATGACTGAAGGAACACCGAGATAAGTGGTATTCACGAATTGTAAAAGGAGGGGGGGGGTCTGGTTTATTCTTACAACTCTTTTCTTCATGTTAGATGTATAGAACCATAGAAAGATTTGCCATATTAAGCTTTAGAGAGTTGCCGTATTAGGCAAAGTTTCTCAGTATGTCATTTGTTGTTATGTGATATTATCATATTAGTTTCAGATCTGCCACGGAGATGGCGCCGCTGTCTATGCAAAACGGAGCTCTTGAAAGTTACCGTTTTTTGAAAAATTTCTTAGAATGTCTTTTGTCGTCATTTGACAACATCATATTAGTTCATGATCTTGCCGCAGAGATGGCGCTGCAGTTTATCTTTGTTAAATGATGCTCTAGAGAGTTGCCATCTTCGGCAAAGTTTCTTATTGTGACATTTGTCATCTTTTGACGTAATTATATTAGTTCCAGATCTTACAGCAGAGATGGAGCTGTAGTCCATCTTTGTCAAATGAAGCTTGAGATAGTATATGTAGTTCTAGAGAGCGGCCATCTTCAGCAAAGTTATTGAATATGTCGAAGATCGTCTTATTTGTTGTCCTTGTTCAGTATGTAATATGAACGCATTTCACATTATCATATTTGCGGCAGATTGTTCTGCAGAGAAATAGCCTATATCAGGCAAATGAAGTTCTAGGGAGATACCGTTTCCGGCGAAGTTTTTGAATGTGTGGATGACCGTGATTTGATATTACAGGAAATCAGAAATCTCAAAATAGTCTATTTTTACAGTTTCCAAAGATGTTAAATATGGCAATGGCTGTTTTCAAAGATGTTCAAAATGGCAGTTGTGTTATTTGAAATTATGATTTTACTCCATTTAGCAAAGAAAGACTGCAGCGCTATCCTAGTGGCAAGATCTGGAAATAATATTACAATATCAAAAGACGACAAATGACATACCGAGAAACACTGGTCAAGCCGGCAACTGTCTAGAGATTCATTTGGTAAAGATAAACTGCAGCGCCGTCTCTGAAGCAAGATCTGTAACTAATTTGATAATCTCTGAAAAACGACAAATATATACTGAGAATGATGATGGTCTCGCGCCGGAACTCATCAAATTTAGGCCTGGAAAACTGATAAGATTGATGCACCGAGTGATTGTCAACATTTGGGATAGCCAACAACTTTCAGATGAATGGAAGGATGGAGTGATTTGTCCAATTTATAAGAAGAGCGAAAAGTTAGACAGTCAAGAAGAAAATGGAAATAGTTTTTGGTTCAGAAAGTACTAGCACATCGGTCCCATGCTCGGACCCAAGTTTAATGATTCGCCCCCAATAACGTAACCCCATTTGCAAACAGATTTGTCGGTAACTACCAGGTCGGTTTCATGGACAGTCGATCAAACGCTGACCAAATCAGTACGTTGCAATAAATTCTTCAGAAATGTCGTGAGTATAATATCCAAACCCATCATCAATTCATTGATTTCAACGGATTGTTATGAAACTTGACAGACGTAAGCAATACACATTGAACCAGTTTTGCTTAAAATTTTACTCACACTATTAAAACGATACAAACAAATTTTCGCGAATACACCCTTTTAGTGGGCAGTAAATCAGTTTACCAAACCGAAGATGGCAGGTTATGTCGAGTTGGACATTTTCTGGACTTTGCTGGACATTGATTATCTTTGTGCTTACCATGCAAAATCCGAATGCATGCATTTGTGTAGGCATTGAATACTCTATATTATAAATGTGGAAGTGCAATTTAATACTTTAAGACTGTACTCGAAAAAATATAAGACACACAAAAATAGTCGGTAGAAATTCATTTTCAGTCTTGTTTAATTCAAACTTTCAGTAAATAAACAACAACATAATGGTCCGGTTTCTACTTCATTCGTTTGTAAAATCTTTTTTTCATGGCTGAATGCCCACGCTTTTCCCTTGACACCAATTATAAGGTTTTGGGCAATAGTGGGCGGACTTTTTTTTTGATAATTTTACCCACAGCCATCCCGTTTTCGAGTACTGGTTTACGAAGTTTTACGAAGTTTAGCCTTCATGATGACCCAAAACTCCTCAACCGGTAAGTTCGGTGGATTGACTGTTGGGTACAAAAAGTAAATTTTTATCTCTGTACTAGTCTAATACAGGCCGCACGTGGTGGAAGGATGTCAAATCCGGCTAAAATAGTGACCCGCCTCCGTGAGACCGCAGCAAGAGCAGCAGGCGCTTCAGGAAGCACTAGTCGCTACAGATTTGTCCATTCATGGTAGCCGTCGTGATGCATGGCTGGCTCATCTCTCCACACCGACAGATGGTCTGTGAAACCAAGAACTTTTTGGAAAATTTGTCTACTTTCTTCTTGTTTACCTCCTCAGAAACGGACAGCCGTGATGTGGCAACGTAAAACTTCTACCCCGGCAATTACGCTGTATCCGCCTTGATGTGAGTCTCATTATCCATCATGACGCACCTCGGTTTCGTCAGCCATTCTCCGTGTTTCGTCTGGCGGATTGGTGCCTTCCTGACCATTTAGGCGAGGTGGCTAACACGATTCAGCTTTTTCTTTCTTTGTTTTACAAACCAGATGGAACCTCCGCCGTCTTCGCCAAACCGTGAATAGAAAAGTTCGGTTCACCTTCCTTTCGTTCATCGGATCAGCTGTCTACGGTATTCTGCCCGGCCCGATCACCGCTGAGTAGTCTGGGTCTCTTTAAATGACTTCACCACTCGAGAAACCGTCAAATGATGGAATCTCAGGTGTTTTCCGGTCCATCTGTGGGAAGCAGTTGGATTTCTCACGACGGCGTATATCATTTTGGGCGGACCTGTTCTTGTTCCGATGCCGATTCGAAAACCGCTTGATTCTGATGAAATTTTGCCAATGTAAACATTACACTCCTAGCTAATTTTAATCAAAATTACATAAATTTTACTCTCACGCTTAAAAGTTAAAAGCTAATCATTCTGTCTTATTTTTTTCGAGTACAGTCTTTAAATTGCGAGTAAACGATAACTCGTTGAAATGAGCATGAAAGCCAAACAGAAAAAAAATCAGAAATTTTATTGTGATGTAAATATCAGGGCATGTAAATTTATATTTCATTTATGACGAAGCAACAACTTGCATAAAATAGTTTTAACAAAGACGAGCCTTTATGGAATAAAACCCAGAACTTTACACGATTTAAAATGTGAATTTGTAAATTTTGTGACGCTCCATTTATGGGCACGATTTTGAACAGAAATTTACAACAGAAACTACACAGCTCGAAATGAAATGGAAATTATGCATGAGCGTGAGCATGAACATGATTGACCGCCCGAGGTTGCTACTCCGTGATACACAGAGAACCAACAGATGATTTTTGGGACTAGCATACATCTTCATTGTGTTATAACTGGTGATCCCAAACTAAGGCAATACCAGCGCCAGCCCCGCCCGAATGCAGGTCAAGTAGTGAATGGATAGGAATATGTTGACGTGACATTCGCTTTACATTGAAGATTGTCTGAAAAAGTGGATTTAACCCTTCATTCGGCAACACAAGACCAACGTTAGGTTTTGGCCGGGTCTAGCCAGCAGCCACTACTCTAAGGAGGTACTAGAATGGTATACTGCAAACAATGTTAATTTCGTCGCCAAAGAGATTGATCCTCCGAAATGCCCTGAGTTCAGACCGACCGAACAATATTGGGCAAATGTCAAGCGAAAACTTCGGGGATGTGGTAAAGAAGTGACAAATGCACAACAAATGCGTTTAAAGTGGAATAAGCTCGCCGGTACAGTGTTACCAGCGACTGTGCAGATCATGATGGCATCGATCACAAGTAAAGTGCGACAGTTCATTCGAAACGGTAAAATGTAATAATTTGTTATATATCGTTTGGAAGCTTAATAAATACCCATTTGCTTGAGGTTTTGATCAACCGTGTATGTTGTTTAATTCTTGAGTTATGATCACTTGAATGCGTCCAAATGTACTTTGAATCCAAATGTACTTTACACCATTGTGTACGGGAGAGCTCCCCCTATCCTATGATTCTCTTGGTTTGTGTGGGCGTAAGGATTTTTCTAACCTCTAACGTGGATAAATCGCCTCAAATCAATACCTCAAAATATACCATTTGAGACTTTATACTAAAGGAATTGTATCTGCGAAGAAATGTCTCATTTTGTACGCTCAAATACTAGAGGGATCAAACTTTACATTAGTCTAAGGAGGACACTCATTGTAATCAAGACAGCATTACCCAATGAGCATCCGAGAGCTGGCAGATCCCTAAATCAAAGATCATCGCAACGTCAACGTCTCTGGATCTTGATATGGATTCTCCAATTCCCTCTCGCTCATTCTCCCGAACACCTTCAATCTCCACAATTCCCACAGTCAATAATTGCCTTCCAGCGAAAGTTCCTATTCACAAACCGATCAGATTATCGCATCGCCAATTATTCAATCCACATACCTACATCTTGTGTACGACCAGTGTAGCGCCAGAGCCCGAAACCGACACACATATGGTCAACCATAGCAAATTCGCACCGAAGATCATCAAATTTCACATCGCACCTGTCCCGGACTCGAAGGTAAAAGCGCAGCAGCGGGCGCACTTTCGATCGAATTATAGATCCGATTCAAATCATTTGGGATTCGACCGCGACTACGATGACGATGACGACGACGAACACGACCACGACGCGACGTGACGTGCCGGCAATCAGTGCAGTCTAATCTACCTTAAACAGACACATCGCAACTGAACAAAGCAGGCGCAGTGCAGGACAAGAGCATCATCATAAACAAAAAGAAAAGAAAGTGCATAAAATGAGCGGTCGAAACGAATTCAAACGGTGGTTGAATCGGTTTCGATTTCATCGCGGATCGAATGGTAATTGCCCCCCATCGGACTTTTGGCTGGGTTCGTTATGGGCCGGTGTATGGAACCCGTGGAGTAATGCTTAGGTCGATTACCGTCACTGTGATGTGTTATCAAACATGTTGCTTTCCTTTTGTGTGACGTCTGTTGCAATTTAATTTTGTGTCATCCACCCATGCAGCAGCGGTCGAAAACCCTCGAAGTCCAGTTTGATTCGGTCATAATTTTGGAGATTTGTTTCGGTTGCTATGCGTCGATGCGTCTTATGCCATCAATCAGGGTGATGAAGTTATGATGAGTTAGCTGGCTTAAGCTGAGACAAGAAAGGTTCGGTCTCCGTTCAGTCAGCGTTGCGCGGCCATAAACTACTGTTGACTACTGATTATGATTCATCTAATTCAATGTTGAAGATATGATCAACTCCAAGGTTTTCAAATTTTGACGTGAATAGTGTATACCACTGTTATCATATTTGTCCGTCTCTATAGTCTTTTCATTTGAGTTTTTTAGCAAAAATAAATTGAAATTATCGAGAAACTAGCTGAATTTGAAAGTTGATACACGGGTAAAAATCCACACATATTTATTGGAAAAAATCCATGTAAGATTGCACAAAATATTCATTTGTTCGCACATAAACAGAACCCTCTGAGATACACATATGAACTTTATGTGGCAATGAAAAGTATGTGTGGCCACACATAGTGGTTATTCGTACACATAGAAAGTATGTGTGGTTACAAATAGATATCATTTCTTGATCAAATTACAAAAATTCATGTGTGGGACACATAGAAACTATCTTTGCTTTTTTATCAGTGTAGGATTCTCCGTTGGTAATCAAAACAAAAAGTCGATGAAAGTCGAACTGAGCTTCAACAGAAAGTTGAATGTGTTAAAATCACCGGATAAACGGATACCAAGTTTTGATGTCAGATGATGATTCTAGTAGAAAGCAAAAGTGCTTTGTGATATTGTGAATTTAAACCGAAGGGTTCCGATATAGAACTTTTGATCAATTTTACAACACACTCATTACGTCAGTTGCACCTATTTGACCAGGGACCTGACGGACAGCCATTTTCCTGTAACCAACATCTCTAACATCCAAACGTCAAAAGATTCATTATTTGTAAACAATACTCGTACACAAAATAAGAAACGTCAGACGGGACTTATTAAAATGGAGGAATCCAGTTAACGCAAAAGTGAGGTTAACAGCCGAACATCCAACAGCCGATCATTTCGGCATTTCAATTTACTGAGAATCAGTGAATATATTACCGAAATTCGACTAACAACTTAATATGTTACCGATACTTAGCTAACAAACAAACATTAAACAGGGATATCATCAAAAGTAACTGCCGAAGTAAATTAAGTGTGTAGATGGCGTTCTTTCAAAATAGTTTTTCGAGCTGTCCAAGCACAGTAATTGGTGATAAAAAAATGTAAGAAAATCGCCAATAATGACGATACTGACCAATTCCATACAATTTGAAACATAACTAGAAAGTTATTAGCAATTTAAGTTTTAGATGATTCGATGTTTAACCTCACTTTAGCTTTAGTTGGATTTCTCAATAAGGCCCGGGAAATGTTGCATACTGTCAAACGCTAGTCAATATGTTAGGGTTGCCATGCCTCAGAATTTCATATTTTAGGTAAGACAAAGGGTTGCTAAATTCAACAGCTGCGCATATTCCAATTTGCAGCGAATTATAAATTGATTCAGTTTCTTTTAGGAATTGAAATTGATTTCCACAAATAAATTTGTTCGAATCCATGCGCGACACGCCTTGCTCAAAAACTATTGTTTTAAAGTAAATCGGTGATAAAGTTCTCTCCCGAATCACTTTGGAATTGAAGATTTATGGTTGCATTTTATCGCCTGAAACCTTAGATGGCAAAATAGCTTGGAATATTGTCAATTTTTAGAAGAGGACTTCTCTTAACACTAGGACATTTCTGGTCAATGAAAGAAGTTGATAATTGACAAGCTTGATTAAAATTTGCATTAAAAAAACTCAAGAATATTTCAATGTATTTTCATTTCTTAAATAGACCAATTTTCTAGCAACGTAATCGTGGCACGATTTGTCTAATGTTCCATGAAAAATTTACCAACTAAATGATAAGCACACATGCAATAACAGTTAGTTTGAAGCATTCAATTCAAACCATCTAATTCATTTTATAAATCGAGTACCAACGTAGAACGATTATTTATTTATCTTCACTTTTGTCAAGAACATAAACAAGAATCTGTGGACCAAATTAACGGCGTGTTGTGTTGTGAAAGTGTTTTTGAATCAGAAGATCATTAGACTATCAAACCTTATGGTTTGGTTGTTTTGAAAAAAAATTTCAAATTTCATCAAAAACAAACGTGCAAAAAAAAAAACTTTAAGTTTTAAGCATGAAAAATACTTGAAAAATACTCTTAAAGACCTCCTCTAGTATGGTCCTCGTTAATATCAAAAGAGCTTTATAGCTGTTTTATGGTATGGCTTTGTACAGTAAAAAGTTTTGGGTTAATCAGTAACATGACACTAACCGATATTTTTACTTGGGTGCACTTCGACATAATTTTCATAAGAAAATGTTAGAGAGCCTGTGGTCTTCTCGTAGTATAAAAACAAATTTTCCTGAAATTTTCTCACTTAAATTCTCAGAAAATTTCTTGAAAACTTCGTTTGGAAATTATGGAAATTTTCTATAGACATTTCTTAGACCTTTCATAACGGTTTTTTTTGTAGGTTATTCACCCAATCTTCCCTAATCTGCCTCTGGACCTTCTTATAGGTTTGCCCAAAATGTTTCTTAATACTGTTTGCAAATGTTCTAGATCACTTTCCGAGGCTTCGTTTGAAAAGTTTGGATATATTCTTGTTCGCATTTTTCAGTTTGAACCAAGGGGTGTTTCACTGAAATCAAGCGCAGCAAATTTCAATCGATTTGCAGACAAGTCACAGCGAAAGATTGCCGATTAAGCACTTTTGATCAATATTGCAACACACTCATTACGACAGTTGCACCGATTTGACATTTGAGTTGAAGAAAAGCAAACCTTTATGTTGTTAAATTCAGCAGCAAGTTCATGGAACCCACATGAAACTCACTTTGGTTTTAACTATCAACTGACATCAAATTTGATTTCCAATTTATCAAAAAAAAAAAACTTGTCTTGAGAATTTCCTCTAAACATGTTGAGAATTTATTCAAGATTATACAATTATAACCCGTTTATAAACCGTTAAGGCTTCAACCTTCATTACGAGTTTTCACTTTAAGAGCATCATTAGCGGTGGGGTATAGAAGCCCATTTAGCAGCGCTCTATCATCACCCACCACCGTACCGGTCGCTGCTAAACGCGCTACCAAACTAGCAGCGAGGCTTTCGGGAAGAGTCGGGTGCTCAAATTTAGCAGCCCGATTGCAGCGCGTGAAGCGGTTGGTACACTGAGAAAAACAAATATACTAAAAACATAAATTCTATGCTAAAACCATATTCGATCTACCCAATCATTAGAATGAATAAATCAGGTTCATACATTGATAAGAATATATCAAATATGTGCATTCCAAAGCATATTTTAAATATGTGCATTGCAATGCATATTTTTATAAATATATGCATTCTAATGCATAAATCAAATGTATGCAGTGCAATGCATATTTTTATAAAATTATGAATTCCAATTGATAAATTCAATAAATGTATAGTTAACAAAAATTAAAAAAATTAAATACGAATAATTTCCACTTTACCCACAATTGTGGACTACCCGGACACATTTTAATGCACTTCGGATGTAAAAAAAAAGAAGTTTGTCCTCAAGTAGCAAGAACCAAGAACCAATGTTGTCAAAATGTTTACTTCTACCTTTCTACCGGTACGGAATAGGGTAACTAAATTAATCACCGCTTTAGCAACGACCGATGTGGAGAAGTGTGGCTAAACTAACTGAAATAGCAGCACTACTGTTGCCCACCGTTAATGATGCTCTAAGTGATGTATATGTTATTTGATGTTAAGATACTCTATATATCACGTAGTATAGCTTGACGTCCTAATGGAATATTAAAGACAGGAAAACGTAAAGCAAATAAAAAAATCAGAGAACTCAGTTATTCTTTGAGTTCACGTTCTGAGTGAAAGTGATAAAGCAGTGCACAGTCGCACTTGGAACTCACGAGACGCCACTGCCTGGTGTTTCTATCCGGAATGTGCTTTGGAATCTGTGAGGAATATTCTTGTGAGGGTGTCAGGTTTCAGGCCTTACTAAGCCAGTAAAAATCCAAACCTGAAATTGGAGCAAAATTTTGTAGCGGGAATAGATACAACGCTTCTGTGGGAAAAATTGTTGAATAAAATCAACGGATACATTTTATGGACAACTAAGCCTGCGTGGAAATGGACTTAAAACAACTTCTTGGTAATAATTCTCATATTGCGACGCGATTATGGCACAGGTGAGTGTACGTTCGTTTTCGCTAACATATTTGTGAAGAATATTATAATTTAGAAAGGGAAATGCAGTAATGAACAGAAACAGGTGCAGAAAAAGGCCTGTCAGTGTTTTTTGTCACAGTGTATGTCTTGTACAGTTTTGTTTACCAATATGCGCATATTTTTTTGACACAATATGCGCATATTCGACACAAATTTTTCATTAGGGCCGAACTGACAAACGTAAACAATGGCTTCTTCCGTAAATTTCACGTGGCACAAAAGCTACCCATGAAAGCCTCCAATTCTATCGGATAGGTGAACTTTTCCTCTTCGGAATGACCGTGGTGGATTGATTAAGCGAGGTTGCAATGCCGAAAATTCGCGGAAAAAGTCATTGTTTACGTTTGTCAGTTAGGCCCTAATGAAAAATCTTTGCCGAAATGTGATTTGTTTTGGTAGATTGTTTGTTTTGGTTACCTGTGAACATGGACGTAAATGCAGATTTATCTTTGAAGAAATTTAGACAGTGTAAAATCATAAGACGGCTTAAACACATCGATTTGAACGAGAGATTTATCTTATGTGCCATCAAAAGAAGAATACAAAGAGGCGGGTACGTACAAAACCCAAAAGCATGCACCTCATCCAACAATTGGGACCAAAATGATGGTAAAACGCGTAACAGAGCGAATTCACTGGGAACCGACACAATGAGGGCGAGCGATGGTCGAGGATCTGAATAGGTCCCGTACGTCTAACCAGTAAATTATACACAGAAACAAAAGCGTTCCCGAAAATGAAAACGGACCATGAACTAGTTCACGTTTTCAGGATTTTTACCTAAAAACGTGATTTAGTTCATGATTACGTGATTCAGTTCACGGTGTATTTTTTCTTGTTCTAGAAATCATGACTGCAGTTCACGGATCTGGGCACGGATTTTTTTCCGTGTACCATGATTTGAAACTCAAAGCGTCAGCGAATTCACTGATTAACAGAAAACCAAAGGTTCGACGTTCGAGTGATTCGAATTAAAGAGCTGCTGCAGCGTCACGCTGATAGAGCATTGCACCGAATGTATTAACCTCATTTTTTTGACAGTTCAGGGAGCTTGTTTACAAGGTGTTAGAATTTGAACCGCTCAATCGAAAATTTTCATTAGCTTTTTCCGGACTCTGTGCGATAAGATTCGGGAAACGATGTTTAAATAAGCACTGGTGTCTGTTTTCCTGCCGTTTTACTTCAACCGTAATAAATTTAGTGCACAAAATCTCAAACCGGTCTCACCGAAAATATTCTAAGTCCAAGTAAACAAGCTCCCTGAACTGTCAAAACTGCATTGATGACGCCATCGTGCAATGATCTATTGTAATATTCTCTTTTCTTCTTTTTGCTTGAGCGACGTTTGCTCAGAAAGGGCCAGTAACTGCGACTACACGGCCAGCCGTTTCAACTCAGTTTTGAGTCATTTTTGACTCACTTTCGTCAATAGTGGAGTCACTCAAATTTGAGTAAATGTTACTGGCATTGACAAGTCGACAAATCCAAAACAACGACTCAAATCAGATGGATGTTTTTGATTTGTCGACTTGTCAATGCCAGTAACATTTACTCAAATTTGAGTGACTCCACTATTGACGAAAGTGAGGCAAAAACGACTCAAAACAGAGTTGAAACGGCTGGCCGTGTATATGCCCTGATATTCTCTTTACCGATGAAAAAATGTTTCTGTTGCAAGTTGCTCACAACCAACAGAATGATAGAGTATATGCAGCGAAACTTGTAGGTTTTCCCAAAGATGGGTTGATTGTGCAGTGGTTTCAAAGCTGTCGAGAGTAATGGTATGGGATGGAATTTTAGAAAACGTCAACCTCCCAGTTCTTTTCATCGAGTTAGGGGTCAAAATCAACAGTAATTACTACATCGAACAAGTTTTGAAGAATCACTTGTTAATTCATGCTTCTTATTTGATTCTAGAAGGAAATAGCTGCCTTCAACAGGAGTCTGCCCCTTCTCAGCAATACAGGAGTGGAGTCGCCAAAATTTGACCCATTTCATATCATCACAAGAATGGGTTGCGTCATTGCCAGATTTCGAACCTGTGGATTTTTTTGCTTAGGAATACATGCTCAGTAAAATTGAAAGTACAAAAGGAATCTAGTATTTTTTATGTAATTTCTGATCAATATTTTGGACGATATGCCTCAAGAAACGGTGCGCGCCATTGGCAAAGCGTTCACTGCTTAAGAACACCATTTGTCCCAAGTAACCCTTGCAATATATTCTTGTGTTTTCGGTCCTAGAACCTTTGTTTTTTTTTTGATTCGCCTAATTTGAAAATATTTGAGGGGTTGTTCGTTGTGAGATACACTAATAGGCAAAATAGAGTACCTACCTCATCATTTCTTTGAATTTCTCTCATTTATTTGGTTCGAATTAAAGTGATCACTGTAGTATTTTTTTATATCTTATTTTTTATATTCTTTTCAACTTTCACTTATGAAATATTAATAAAAAAAAAAGGGTTCAACTTGAAGAACTAAAAAATCAATTTGTATTGATAAGAAAACAGTGACAAAAAAAAGTTCCCACTTCAAAAATCAACGATTCATCAAAAAATTCATCGAGAAAATCTGGAGGTTTCGCAGATTCAGACAAATCTTGAAGAGAAGTTCGTATTTCAGTGGGCGGCTCTAGATGCCCGGGTTGACAAGACTGGTGTTACCAATAAAGTCAACCATTTTGAAGCCCTGAAGCGCACCTGGGAAGAACTTGATCCACAGCACCTAAGGAGAGCAAACCTGGTGGAGAGCATGCCGAAGTGCCTGCAGGTAGTCTTGGAGGCCAAAGTAGGGCATATAAATCATTAAAATGCCTTTCTTTTACTTAATTTTATCGTCCCGGGAGCCAAAATGTAGGGGGCATTTTTTTTGACCCTGTTTTTCTATTTCAACACGAATTGTTATTTTTTCAAGTCGAATTTTTTTAATTATTATTCCTTACGTGGAACTTTAAAAGAATATGAAAAATAAGATATCAAAAAAGACTACAGTGTGTTTACTACAATTTGAACCAAATAAATGAGAGAAATTCAAAAAATTGGCACTTTATTTTGCTTATTAGTGTATGTTTATAGGGGTGATTCATTAAGCTTGGGCCTGATATGCTGGTACTTCCTGAGCCAAAAACTCTATCTGGGGTTTCCTTAACAATTCATCCCCTGCTTCTACTACTAAAATAAATAAAAAAAAATGTGGAGAGGTTCGAACTCAACATATAATTTCTTAATAATAAAATGGAAATTTATAGTAAATAAAGCGTTTGTTGATTTTAAGACATTCGTTCAGTTTCCATGTACATTTATTTTACTGACAAGAAATCGTTGCCACCCTGTATATGGGAGAGTACTTGAATAAACGGGTTTCACAGTTCGATAGATTGATTTTGTTTCGAAACATGAAAATCCAAACAACAAATTGTGCTGAGCTTCGACTATTGTACAATTCTGGTAGATTGTCAAGGAGCGACTTCGGCGAAGTTGTCAACAGCGTTAAAAAAATACGTTCTACGTGACACCTTCTACTGTGCAGACAATAACGACCGCAACAAAAAAAAATCTCGATTTCATTCGAATTGGAGGAATCCCAAGCAACACAAAACCGTCAAATGGTTACAGCAACTTAATTGTGCCTTAATTCAGTAACAAAGTTATTTAAATTGATTTCTAACAGTGGTTCTTTTAGGCATGTAATATTTTAATTTTTTACAGAACTTTCAACAGCTGCATGTTCGGTAATCCAATTTATCGGATTTCGGTGAAATTTTACAGTATTCCGGTAAAAAAAATATGGCAGGGTTTACTTTGATCACAAATCACAGGTCTGATCGAAATTCTTGACGGAAATGGTGTCTGAGAACTAAACACTAACCCGTGCAACACACAATCGTTAATATTGGTAGGAGCAATTTGATTGTGATACAAATTAGGCGCATTGGACTTACGTCAGCCAGACTTTTTACAAGTAAAGTTTGTTCACGACAAAATCTGGACACCCCTAAACACGTATATCTCTGGAAATACTTCATCAACTGTTCATTGTGTAAAATCAATTTGTGGTGATACTACAAGCTTTTAGATCGAAGATGGCGTTGAAATAAGAGCAAGTGCGTAAAACAAATGTGTGCGGTCGCAATGAAAATCTGAATCTGTCAGTAAGAAAACATTAAAAAAAACTTGATTTTCCTGCAAGCACGTCCATAACAGCACTGTCCATGTTTGAGAACAGCCAGGAAGGTCAAGTTTCCCAAAAAATATTTGGTTTGTCAGGCAATATGCAGCTGTGGTCGAGCAAGACAAAGCTTCATCACTACCGGAACGGTAAACAAGGAAATACACTGTAAAGAATGCCTAAAGAAGTGATTGTTACCATTCCTACGCAGCCATGACGCTATTGTGGCCTGATTTGGCATCTTGTCACTACGCCAAAGATGTTTTGGGATGGTATAAAGCGATTGAAGTCCATGTTGTACCGAAATAGACGAATCCACCTAACTGCCCGGAGTTGCGACCTATTGAGCGGTATTGGGCTCTCGTGAAGAGAGAGAGAGAGCTCTCTCAATATAAACAACAAGCTACAACTATAGAAAAAAATCAAAAGTCTTGAATAAAAGCAGCTAAATCGGTAGCAGAGAAGTCTGCACAGACCCTTATGGCTGGAGTAAACTTAAAAGTTCGTAGTTTCTTCATGCAGTCTAATTAAGTAAATGTAATAAGTTTTTATATGATTAGTAATGCACAATTAAATGAATATCAAATGCATCTTGGATTAAATTAACAGCAAATTTGTTTTATTACAAATATATTCTGTCCAGATTTTGTTTCGAACAAGCCTTATTAGGGAAGTTAGGGAAGGAAATCAACGAGTATTTATTCAACAGATTATGACTGAGTTGTTTCTTGAAGTCAAAACGATTAACCATCGGTGGCCCTCACTGCGAATATGATTCTTCATCCCGCCTCAAATGACCTGAAAGTTGATCATAAGATGTTTCTATATAACGACTCACGTAATTATACAGGAGCTCTTGGAAATACCAAAAAGGTGTATTCTATGATGAGAACCAGGTCGAAACTGCAAGTATACATAAGAACGAAACCGAACGAAAAATCTTCAACAAACGCAGTGACTTTAAATCTCGGAAATTTTCCTCAAGTTCAGTTGCCAAAGTATTTTTATAGTCTATGTTCAATGATTAATATTTCTACATAAATCGATGAATCTTTCTTCCTGAATTGAGAATAATGTTTCGTGTTGTTTGCGGTTAAATTCTATAATGTAAAAGACAATTAATCAATGTACCATTTGTACCATTATTTTTGACAGTTGAGAGTTCATGACTAGTTTGACGATCGTTCAGTTAAGATACTTTTACTGAACTGCCTACTGAACACTAAGCTGTTTGAAATTCAGTAAAAGTTACTGAGTTCAGTAAAAGAAACTTGGTCTGTACGCCATAATATCACCGACAAACCGACATGAAACTCAATCTTCACTGTTCATCAAGAATCCATAACGACCGATTCAAATGTGCAAAGATCCCATCTGTCAAAATCTATAGAATAATTTTATCTAGATCAAATAAATGTGTCTAGAATTTCTCAGGCATGAACCTTCTTCACAAATTCCCAAGCGCGTTCGTGGCTTAAATAAACACGAAGATAGATGTCAGTAATATGATCTGAACAGAAATATTAAGACACTCTCTATTGTTTTTCATGTCGGTTTGTCGGTGATAATAACTTCATGCCAATGAACCTTTCGACCTCAAAGCACTTGGTTCAGATCCATTCGGCCTACCACCGTTCGACCAAATTTCCCTATCCCCTAGCTACTTGCGTAACTAGCAGCCTCAAGCACCTAACTCGGATCTCCTTTCTTCTATTCGCTTTCTAGTGCGCGAAAATGTCAACGACTTCCTAAGGGAAGGTTCATTAATTATGTCACGCAGTAGGAGGGGAGGGGGGATTTGAGAAAACGTGACGATCCATACAAAAATTTGAGGCCTACAAAACGGCAAGGGGGGGGTTCATAAAAGTCAATTTGCGTGACGTAATTGAACGTTCCCAGCAGGTAATTTTACGTTACTTCCCATGAGCACTATTGCATGGCTATACAACGAGGAACGCCTCAAGCGGGGACGGGCGAAAACTATCGGATTGTCACAAAATTCCAAAACCATCTCACACCGTGACGGGAAGTTACCTCACACCAAACCAACGACACACGAATCATCCGGTGTATAATTTTGCTGCTATAGAGGAAATTCGTTTCTAAACCTTGGCCAACGTTAGCTAGCTAAAGACAGAAACAAATCTCTTTAAAATGTAACACCCACTTCGCCTTGCCATTCTCCGATGTCGGTCGCACATTGTTGTACATCATATACCATTGTAATAAATAAGTGTTAAGTATGAATCAGGAGACACTTACCCGCTAGTAAAACTTTCATAATTTCCGCAACCGGGTATCTGCTTTCTTCCACAAATGATGATTTAAGCGATGGAATGTTCACTTAACGAAATTCACCCAGTAACTCCTTCACTCTAGAAACGGAATAAAACAAAAGAAAACACAAATTCACTTTCCTGCACTTCGGATTACAACAACAGCACTTGCATTTGAAAATAATAATAACAATAACGCGTGGGAAAACGACAAAACAATTTATAATCACTTCCACTTTTCACCGAAGTTACATGACAGTGTTGATTATATCTTTGTTTTGTTTTGTTCTTTATGCAACAACAAATCACAGCAACCCACCCGACAACGAAGTGCAGCGCAACAATGTCTTCGAAAGAAATAAATTCAAACTCGAGTGCTTTCTTCCCTGGCCCCAGAAATTCTAGAAGGCCACTGGAGACTGCGAGAGAGAGACCGAGAGTTTCTTTGTCTTAAACACTTCTTCTATTCGGGCAGGTCCTTCGCAGAAGGACACGAGCAGACCTTCGTAGATTTCAAGATCAATGTTAACCGATCGAGGTTACACAACAGAATGTTACCTAATGGACCAACGGTTTCTGGTTTTATACATCGGTGTCTGTCCGGCTGCTGTACCAGCATCAGCGTCGACATTTCTTCTTCTCCGATCTCGGGAGAAAGAAACTAAAACGAGAAGTTGAACCAGCGAGGTTCCACGACGGACTGTTGACTGAGCGGTTGGCGCGTTGGCGCGTAAGCTTCTTTCTCCACCTGGCCAAGCGAAAGCTGTTGATGCGCGAAGCGCTAGAGGCCACTCACTGCCGATGCCGAGCAGCTTTGTTTTGTGGAGGTGGTGGAAGGCACTATAGTCGGTCGGTGCGTCAGTTCTCCTCTCTTCGGTCATGTACACTCAAGAAATGTGCATCTTATTGCCCATGTCCGTGCGAAATTTCGGTGCGACAACCACGTAAACAGAACGTGATGGAGAAATTGTTTCCCGAGCAGGGTTGTTAATCGTTGTTAACGTCTAACGGCTGTTCCGTTAATGTTTGCCATGCAAATTTTCTTATAAGACGTTAACGATGAACAACCCTGTTCGCGAGAGATCACATGAAATACACGTGTGCACAGCTATAATCGATCGCGTCGATAATCGATAAAACGATAATAATGTCTTACCTTTACTGGTGCACTGCAATGTGTCAGCAAAATGACGTAAACGCCAGCAGGGTCGATTTATATGGGTTCAAATTCAGGGCATCAAGCAACACATTATGATGCAAAAAAAGAAGATGGAGGAAATGTGTCACTTTGCTTTTATGAAATGATAGATGGTTAGGAAAAAGATCGTTGATGATATTTAAAGTTTCCTAAAAAAAAGG
This sequence comes from Aedes japonicus, assembly GCA_034211315.2. Taxonomy (NCBI): domain Eukaryota; kingdom Metazoa; phylum Arthropoda; class Insecta; order Diptera; family Culicidae; genus Aedes; species Aedes japonicus. The sequence goes on from JASCZW010001746.1 coordinate 385,020, forward strand.
TGGAACACGTTGCAAGTAGATGCGTAGTTGCTAGAGATAGGAAAAGATTGAGATGTTTCACTCTTCTTAAATCAAAAATCAAATATTTGACACATTAAGATATGAACCGAAATTCATTACATAAAAATGAGTAACTTTGTTTGAAAATGTTGATTTGATATAAAGTCCATATCTGGAGGTGTGACACATCTAAATCTTAAACTTAGATGCGTTAAAAATTTCACGCCAGTCAACCAATCTTTGGAAAACAATTGCTTTTGATGAGTACAACTCAAAAACCGAGTTAGAAATAAAATCCAATCAAAAAAAAATCCTTAACTATATAAAAACTAAATTGAAATCTGACAATTTTCCATCAAAAATGTACCTAGATGAAAATGTGGGGTCTACCTTGCCAGAAATTTGCAATCTATTTGCAACTTTCTTTCAAGATATGTATACCACATTTTATGAAGCAGATCGTGATCGCAAATATTTCGATTTCTTGCCAGAATTTAGTAAAGATATTAGAGTAAACAATATAAATGTGCATGACATAAGGGAAGCATTGAAAAAAATAGATGTCTCCAAAGGATGTGGGCCCGATGACATTCCCCCCATTTTTCTGAAAAGCTTAGCTTCGGAGCTTACAACTCCCTTATTTTGGCTTTTCAATATGTCGATCGAATCCGGTATTTTTCCCAACTCGTGGAAAAGTTCCTATCTACCTAGTTCCTATTTTTAAATGTGGCAAAAAATCTGACATATGAAATTATCACGGTATTGTTATTATCTCTTGTCTTCCAAAAAAAATTGAAGCGTTCATTTTGATGAATGAAAAACTGCTTTGTTAAAATAAAAATAGAATCTCTACCTTGCAACATGGATTCTTCAAAGGACGCTCAGCTAATACAAATTTACTCAAATTCGTTAACTATTTGCTGGTTGCAATGGACAATGGAAACCATGTTGAAGCTTTATATACAGACTTAAGCAAGGCATTCGATCGCATTGATATACCCATGCTTCTATTCAAACTGCAAAAAATGGGTTTATAGCTAAATTTCCTTAAATGGTTCGAGTCTTTTCTTACTGATCGACAACAAATAATCAGATTTAAGGGCAAGACGTCAAATCATATTCGAGGTACTTCAGGAGTCAAGGCTCCTAATCTCGGCCCTCTTTTATTTATACAACTTGTAAACGATATTTTCCTTATTTTAAAAAACGTAAAAATTCTTATTTCTGCCGACGATTTAAAGATATTTAAAAAATAAAAAAACAAGGAAGAAATAAGACTATTCAAAAACTACGTACTCTTATTTTATAATTGGTGCAAAAAAAGCCTTTTGCAGCTAAACGTCCAAAAATGTAAATCAATATCATTTAGTATCCCAGAGGGTTTGAGCTGTTTAGTGGAATACCTGTAACTAGAAATTAGAAGAAAAATTAGTATTTTCCATTTAATTCCAACTACCTTTGCTTATCTTGACAGATACGCGTATTTCGTCTACAATGTGCAGACTTCTTCAGTGTCTCGTACTAATAACTCGAATCATTTAGTAGAAAGCGGAATACACTGGACTGTACAATCTCTCTAGGAAATCAGGCAGTTGAAAAGTGCGGAAGATTAAGGATTTAGGTGTTATTTTAGATAAGAAACTAACATTTATTGACCACTATAACACAATAATGAGTAAAGCAAGAAGCATGCTAGGATTTATAAAACGATTTAGTTACAGCTTTCATGACCCATACAAAATAAAAACATTATACGTTGCATAGGCAAGCCAATACTTGAGTATTGTAGCATAGTTTGGTCACCTTTTTCAGTCACGCACGAACAACGAATAGAATCAGTTCAAAAGCCGTTTATACAAGACAAGGACAAGATTTCCTTTACCATATTATAAAGCTCGTTGTATGCCCATCAGCATCCAAACATTAAAAGAGCGTCGAAAATTTGCAATGGTCTTAGTTGTTAACGATATCGTTTCGCATCGTATTGATTCTGAAGAACTTTTATCAAAACTTAATTTTTACATTCCAAGTAGACAACTACAAAATCGAAATATTTTTACTACAAGCCACCATCGTACAAACTATGCTAAATTTGGACCTTTAAATCGGATGATGGCAACATACAATATGCATTGCGAAAACGTTGACTTTACAACGACAAAATATAAATTGAAGCAATATTTTAATAATATTTGATAAAAAGCCGCTTATAAAAGTACTAGAATATAAACCAAATACTGTTACAAATTTTTATATAGATTTAAAAGTGACAAAACATGTACAAATAACTGTATCTAAAGGTCTACACATGATTAACGTCTAATAAATAAATAAATAAATAAATAAATAAACAAATAAAGGTGTTCGATGCACTGGTCTTCTTCTTCTTGTACATCCAACTCCTGCGAAGCCCGTAGCTTATTAAGTGAAAGATTTTTATTCATCGGGATGGCCTGTCAAGACTGAAAATGAATAAGCGTTCAGTGATTGTGTGTCATTATCAGTCTTGATAAAAGTCATGCTCATTAGGTTCAAAAGTGTGGACTTTCAGGCAACATAACATTGACTAGTTATAAGTTCCATTCAAATGATAACTCGTGATAACAAAGGTAATCAGAAGAATGAACGTTCGATTTTCAAAATGTTTTGATATTTTCAATATAAATTTCGAAATGTCAGAAACGAAATTTAATAAACCACAAAGAATATCAATTACCCGTCGGGATCGGAAAATATGCAAGGGCAGCCAAGTCCACACTCTTAAAAAATATCATGTAAATTTAAATCTTCTTGGATGCACATAAAAGGAGCGGCCCGAAGGACAGAAATTTGTGTCAGTTTTTAAATTTACATGACCGTAAAAACTCGAAATGATAGCCTACATCACACAACGTAAATGTAAGTTGAGGAACACAAAATTATATTTTACAGATGCCGCTACTAAAAATGCAATGGGGGATTCGTTTTTTCATCAATAGTAGCGGCATTTGGAAAATATAATGCCTGTTTCGATCTCAAGGATCTAGTTCTAGTAAGCATAAGATAAAATCAAGATTCGGTAATCAATCTTAATAAAATAAAAGGTTCTTCAAGGCTATGCATTGTTGTGGTGAAAATAAGCACAATCTTGCTGCAATCACTGCTTGAGAACATTTAAATTAAATTTGTGCAGAACGGCCAACGACCAGGCATCGTCAAAACATATTTTAAATACGGTAGCAGTTATCACCATGCTCAGATTGATTGAATGTTTTAAGCAAATAAATTCTCTGTGTTACGATATGTTTTGATTTTATAAGTCTGCAAATTTAATTTGCAAGTATTTCATTTAAGGGCAATGAAGTTCAATCACGAAAGAGATCAAAGTCTAACTTGTAATTTGGCGCGATACGTGAAACCGACTGCGTTCAAAGTAGGTCTGGTGTTGTTATAAAAACCAAAGACAACGACAATGTGAATTTCAGGCTTATAAATCTCAGTATTAAGTCTAGTGAGTATTTTTCAATGCATTAAGGACTTAGACTTGAGGTTATCAAATATATTATTTAAGCTGTTGGAAATGTAGAATACGGAACGTGATTTTGAGTGTGTCAGTATTTATTATTTTGGGACTCAATTTAGGATTTAACAATACATCAAATAGAATATACAATTGAGTCATGTTTACCTTTTAGTCTTTAAGTATTTACGAGCAACAAAGATTACATCACTCGTGATATTCATTATTTTTAAGAGTGCAGGGTATTCTTGCTCAACATTGCTGGCATCTACTCTTATGGAACGATGAATGCGGCCCAGGCTGTTCCATCATAGACTAACTCTAACACCAGTAGGTCCCATACAAAAACGATTTTTTTCTTGGCTCAGTCAGTACTAGCACATTGGTCCCAAGCTCGGTCCCAAGCTTGATAATGCGCCCCTAATAATAAACTCACACAAACACACTCTCAAATATTCTGTCAAAATAACACAGCAAATCAAAACAAAGGCGCAAATAATATGTATAGCAAGGTGCTGGCTTCGGACCAAGGGGTTCTACAACAGTGAACCAATTTAAACACGCTAGTTGTATATTGATTGTTGGTTCCACGTTCGTATAAGGATTCAAAATCACTTAATATAAAAATTTAAAATTAAAAAAATCATCACATGAAATTATATTCAGATTTCGTCTAGTGAAATTCATGCTTACCGATTGATAATGAAAACAACAGTGACAGCAGAGTTTTTACCCGCACTTAGAGCCGACTTCATTTATTGTAGCAACCAAAATTCAATTGGCATAGAAGAGGCAGCGGTAAAGGCTAGTATGCAGCTCTGAAGTAATGTGCATTAGCATAGGACATGAAATGGTCAAGAAATTCTATTACTGTCGGAATTGCTTACCTTGTATGCAGCTGAAAAGGAAAGAAACCTTCGTAACGTTAGAAACGCCTGCTCATGTTATCTAAATGGGACTTAGGTGCTGTGGATCAAATTCTTCCCAGACGCGCTTCAGGGCTTCAAAATAGTTTACTTTATTGGTAACACCAGTTTTGTCAACCCTGGCATTTAGAACCGCCCACAAATACTCGATGGGGTTGATGCTTTCAAGATTCGTCGGGATCAGCGTAACCTCCAGATTTTCTCGCAGGATGTTGATGTAAGAATCTGCCGTCACTATCCGTCGATTTTCGAAGTGGGAACTTTTTTTTTGTAACTGTCTTTATTCAATACAAATTGATTTCTTAGTTCTTTAAGTCAAACTCTTTTTTTATTAATATTCCATAAGAGAAAGTTGAAAATTATAAAAAATAAGATATCAAAAAAGACTACAGTGATTACTTTGATTTGAACCAAATAAATGAGAGACATTCAAAGAAATGATGAGGTGGGCACTTTATTTTGCCTATCAGTGTACCTCACAACGAACAACCCCTCAAATATTTTAAAATTAACACAGCGAATCAAAACAAAAACCAAGATTCTAGTGCTGAAGAATGCAATAACGTACAGTGACCGGCGAAAAATAAGATCCATCGAGCCGTATACTAATCAGGCATAGATATCTTTACAACTTCGTATCAATAGCAACTTTCTTACCCGTACTGTACATATTTGGGTATCATTCATGAGGCTTAGCGTAAAAGTTTGAATATACATATTCATTTCAGCCAACTGCATGTGAAAAATGAAATAAGCTTGTGTTTACGGTATGTCAATAAAAAAGATCCAGGAAAAAAAAATACTTTCCGTGTACATCCACTTGGCTTACCCCTTGTTATAATGCTTTTGACATTCCTTTGTTTACATCCATCACAGATAATTGCTACAGTTGTGAGAAATAAGTGAGTTTAGCCCAAGTGACGAGTTTTTTAGGAATCGATCATGGGAGGAAAGAAAATAACAGTCCAAGTTCGAAATCTTATCGTGCGCGATTGCTCAAAAAACGAATCTCAACGCAAAGTTGCCGAAAAGTATGGTGTAAGCCGTGGTGCAGTGCAGAAAATAGTTTTAAAACACCAAAAGCTTGAAAGTGTCGCAGATCGAACAGGACGTGGACGCAATGGCAAGTCTGATCACCGCGAAGACACTAGAATCATCTGAAAAATTAAAAAAGGATCCGTTTGTTACCATCCGTGCGCTCAGAGAAAAGCTTAGCCTTTCGATATCCGATCGTACAGTTCGGCGACGCATTGCTGAGCACGGTTTGAAAAGTCATTTTGCTCGGAAACGGCCGTTCATAAGTAGGGTGCATAAGGAGAAGCGATTGCGGTTTGCAAGAAACCAAATAAATAAGCCACTGGAGTTCTGGAAACGGGTTGTTTGGTCAGACGAATCAAAGTTTGAGTTGTTCAACAGAAAACGACGACTGCGAGCTTGGCGGAAAAGCGATGAAGGGCTGAAGGATAAACATCTACAAGGGACCATGAAGCACGGCGGTGGAAATAAAGACTGTATTCGATGAAATTTGGACACACAAAATAGGTCACCAAAAATTTTCCTTGAGCCCGATTCTTTTCAAACTTTCTGGAAATAAATTACTGCTAAATGGTTAAGTTTTGGTTTATTGAACCTCTTCTCCCAACCCAAATGCCCGCACCTTTGCCTTGACCCCTTTCATTAAATTTTGGTCAATGATAGGACCGACTTGCTTACTTACTTTTAACCACACTTTCTTTAGTTCAAGTTCATTTTCTATCAGTTTGGAGTTTTAACGAGCTTTGCCTTCATGATTGCCCAAAATTTTTCAATTGGGCGAAGTTCCGGAGTCTTTGGAGGGTTGACGTCTTTTGGAACAAAAACTACATTATTATCTTTGTACCAGTCTAAGACGGACCGGGCATAGTGGCAAGATGCCAACGGTTTTGTGAGCCACTCCCTGTACAGTTTTCTTGCACGAGTTTTGGCCACCGAGTTCTGTTTATCGCTCCGGTTCGGTGCCTTCTGGACCTTGTACACATGTAATCCAGAACGTTTCATTGTTTTCTGCACAAAACAAACTGAAACTTTCGCCTTTTTCGCAACAACCCTGATCGAAATGTTGGGATAACGCTTAAATTGGTTCAATACCATCCTGGCTTTCTCCGGATTTGATGTGCCACGTTTTTTGCCACTACCATTTTTCCGCTTGGTTCGTCTTACGGTCCTTGAATGTTTTGATCACATGAGATGCGGTTGAATGTGCGATTCCAAGCTGTTTTCCGATACATCGATGAGAAGCGTTTGGGTTTTCGAAGTGAGTGCCCAAAATTTGTTGGCGCACTATTTCTTCATTCGAAGCCATCACTGAAATCACTCGACCGATTTTCACGAAACTCATTACACAATTGACACAACACAATGAAATACATTTAGTTAAAATTTGTCCAAATTTCATCGAATACAGTCTTTACTTTAGCTTCCTGACGAATAGCACGTGTCTGAACAACAATGTGTAACGATTTTCTTTTACACGCAACTTGCCTTTCACGGTTCCTTGGATGCTGCTAATACCTCACCATCCTTTACACTGTCGATGTGACGTGGATCATGTAATTCGTGGATATCCTGGAAATAATCTTGGATGTTCACTCAGCCAAATAATCTTAAGAATTTCATAAGGTTCAACTTATGAACAATGCTTTGGAATTTCATAAGGCTGACTTATGATTTTGTTTCACACGACGTTGTTGTTGTACGCCCTAAAGCTTTCCTGATTACAAGTGTTGATATATATTTGTGGGCAAGTCTCTGGACCCATACCTCAACGTTCAAGGTTCGAATCCAGGCTGTTCCATATTTTTATTTTTTCAACATAATTATATTTCAGAGGATAACTTTATGAAATTCATACTGAATTCTTATAGCAAATAATCATAATGCAATCTTATGAATATCGAAAATTTATTTCGCTGAGTGTTGACCATATGGTTGCTCGCACCAGAGCCCAAAACCCACTCGATTTCAGTTTTCGCCACTGAGCCCGATCGGATCGATTTTTTTATAACTTGGGACAAGAAAGTATGTTATGCCCAAACTCTCATTTTCCGGGGAAGATACCTGATTTTCCATGCCGCTTGGGAAGATTTCGCTACCAACACAATTCCGTCCAAAGCACTCGAACCGGATTCTCTTCCAGAATGCTTTTGTTCCTCCACTAGAAGGCGTGCTTTGACGGTCTCAAGCTTTAACTGTTGATCTTCCAAATTTTCCATCACCATGGTAACCACATCGTAACTAGGTGGTAACGAAATAAACAGCTGACTCAATGTCTCCAGCTCCGTAAGCGTGGCACCCGCATCTTTAACCCAGTTCTACCCAGTTCATGAAATCGACGAAAATGATTCGCCAGGGATGATCCTTCCTCCATTCGTAGCATAGCCATTGACCGCCGAATGTACGTCTGAGCAGCAAAACCTTTCTTTGCGAAGGTATTTACCAGTGACGTCCACATTGCTTTTGCGGTTTCCTTGTCACGAACATACTCCAAATAGCTGTCCGCCAAAGCACCAGAAGTGACTTTGCTTTCTCGTCTATCTCCTGGAATGCCGGTTTTACTTTCTCTTCCTGATGTGGGTGCTGTGTGATTGCTTCCTTCACTCCGTGGACCAAAAGCTGAGTCTCCACTCGAAACTTCCACATGTCGTAGCCCTCACCGGCAAACTGCACGATTTCTGCTTTCTTTGCACTGGACTTCCTGGCTCTGGAACGGTTTCAAGAATTTTCCTTTTCCCTTGGCACAGAGAAACACGTTTTAACGTTCTAATGGTGGTTTATTAACTAAAAATTACTCCACTACTACTACTAAAATTGTTTTTATTTTCATTCTTTGCCTTATATTCTAATTTATAATTTTAAGTGTTTTAGCCCATTGAGCTCTACAGCCTTGTTATATGTGTTCTATATGTTTTATGTTTAAATCATCAATTTTTTTCAGATCAGCCCTTTGGGCATTGTTAGTTATAATTTGATAACCTACTTAAACTAAAACTATAGCTACAATTTGAAAATCCAAGGGGTGGGGAACCAGATTCCTGATGATCTGGTGATCCGATGTCAGGAAGCGTGCCCTGTACCGATTGATAGACTCACTAAAGCGATCATCGAGCATTTGCATCTCGGCCAAACGGTGCACCTAAGACGTCTTGTCCTTGGAGGGGTGTTCAGGACATCCTGAGAAACTTCGGGGAGGGGGCTCTTGTGCTTATTCAGCGCCCACTATGTATAACTACTTAGGGCTTTAGTAGTTAGGTGGTCCCTGCGACCTGCCTTTGGTCGTTTCGCCATTTTTGTTGGAGATCGAGAACGATCTGGGAGGCTGCTACGCATACCGCGTCCCAGACGTCCCGGTCCTGGCACATCCTCGGGACCAAATTGTCCGGAGTCGTGTCGTGAGCGCTTACGGCAAACATGCCTGATCTCGCGCCGTCGAAGCGAGGACATGCGAAGAACACATGTTCCGCAGTTTCCTCAACTCCCGCGCATTCGCTGCATGCGGAGGACTGTGCATGCCCATATTTATGCAGGTATTGTCTAAAACAGCCGTGGCCAGACAATATCTACGTTAAGTGGAAGTTCACCTCCCCGTGTCGCCTACCGACCCACCTGGTTAATTCCGGGATTAGTCGGTGGGTCCACCGACCTTTGGTGGAGTTATTCCATTCCCTTTGCCACTTAACCATGGATACGGCTCTAGTGGTCTTTCGAATACCTCTTGTTCCACGTTGTTCGAAGCACTCTACGTCCTTTTTTATAACCATGCCTATTGGCATCATCCCCGCTAGGACGCAGACCGCGTCGCGTGATACCGTTCGGTAAGCACTAACCACTCTTAGAGCACATAAGCCTGTGCGTACTCTCTAGCTTACTTACGTAGCTCTTGGTACTCAAGGCGGTGATCCATGCCTGCCCGCCGTACCTAAGCATGGACAGGGTGACGCTGGCCAGGAGTTTACGCTTACTCCCTTGCACCGCCGAGCTATTCGACATCATGCGGGATAATGCCGATATAGCCATTGAGGCTTTCTTGCAAGCGTAATCGACGTGACTGACAAAGGACAGCTAATCGTCGATCATGACCCGAAGATAGCTCAAGAACCTCTTTGATTCTACTGTGCAGTTACCTGCACTGATCGTTGCATGTTGCCCCGATTTCTTATTGTTCACCACCGTGACCTCAGTCTTATGGTGGGCTAGCTCCAATTGCCTGGAGCTCATCCATCTCTCCACAATGCCAATGGAGTGTGAGGCCGTTAACTCGACCTCTTCGATGGATTCACCACATATCTCTAGGGTAATGTCGTCTGCGAACCCGACAATCTTTACCCCGCTCGGGAACTCAAGCCGCAGTACCTCGTTGTACATCGTGATCCATAGCACCGGACCCAGGATCGAACCTTGTGGGATGCCTGCGGTGATCTGTACACGTTTCTGGCCTGCCTCTGTATTATATACCAGTACGCGATTCTGGAAGTAGCTTCCGAGAATCTTGTACAGGTACCCAGGAACCTGTAGGCGCTGGAGCAAGTCAGCGATAGCCACCCAACTGGCGCTATTGAATGCGTTTCTCACGTCAAGGGTGACCACTGCACAGTAGCGTACTCCTCGCCTCTTGCGCTGGATTGCCACCTCAGCCGTCTTGGTGATGGACAGGATGGCATCCACCGTCGACTTCCTTTGCGGAAGCCAAACTGATTATTCGAAAGACCGCCTGTACCCTCCGTGTACGTTGTCAGTCTGTTGAGGATTACCCTCTCGAGCACCTTACCCGCTGTATCCAACAGACATATAGGTCTATATGCCGATGGATCTCCTGGTGGCTTCCCTGTCTTTGGTAGCAACACAAGCTTCTGAATTTTCCAGGCATCCGGGAAGACGCCTTCGTCCAGACATTTTTGCATCACCACCCTGAACATTCCGGGATCCAGCAAGATAGCCGTCTTGATGGCCAGGTTCGGGATACCATCAGGTCCCGGCGCTTTGTTCACCTTTAGCGACTTTGCTATCGCAATGAGTTCATCATTCGTCACCGTCGCCGGCCCCCGTTGTGCCGTTATCAATGCCCACGTGGTCACCCTTCCGTCGCTATGACAGCGTTAAGGTCTGGGATACTGGAACGCTGGTCATGGGACAAATCTACGGCGGAATGCAGACCTTCTGCTTTAACAGAACGTTACACTGTGTTACAGTTTTGTCAACCTGCTCCCTGAAAATAAGCTTGCTGTCTATGGTAACGCCAAGATAGACAGCTGATTTGGCCCATTCCACTGTTGTGTCGAATTCTACAATCTTCAGGCGGAACAAGTTTGGGAGAGTCGGAGTGTGGAAATAGGATGACCTGGGTCTTTGCCGCGTTAATACAGATCTTACGGTTCGGTGAAGTATTCAGACAGAACATTCAGGCTTCGATGCAGTTTTGCTGAAAGCGCTCTTGTTACCCTACCATTGTGGACGACTGCGGTATCATCGGTGATGAAGCTGAAACTGTAGAACTGACTCTTGATCCTTAACCGGCACGTTATTTTCGTTGATCGGAAACCACGTGATCACACGGCTCAGCATTTCGCCCATCACTATCAAAACTATTCTCAGTTCACGTGTCGTGCCAGAGCTCTGGTAGATCGTATGACTACCTCTCAACGTACGCACAATCGATCATTTCCAACACACCTCCAGTTCCACGTATCGAGTTTCAATCGCTAGTTCTGCTTTGTTGCTGTAGTCTTCGCCAATTGTTCGGGTCCGTATTCTGCTGTTGACGTTCCTGTTCTTGCTTGTTTTTCGGCTGGCTTGCATGGCTTGAATCGTGGAATTCGCCAAACATCGACGTTGTATCGAACGTCATAACAAGTCTTTTCCGGACATGTTCAAATCGAATCTTAAATGTTGCGGGATAGTGGACTCTTCCTAGACAGCTTGAACATACAGCTACTAAACCAGCTGCTGAAACCAGGATGCAGAACCAAGCCTTTATTCTTGCTGGGAACACCAGGAAACCTCTTGAAAGGGATGGCAAAAGAATTGTAGAATAGTCGTTTGGGGTTCACACGATAAGAGGCTCAAACAGAAACGGAGAGGGGTAACGAGTGTTGTCAAAAATGAAAACTGGAAGGCCATCACTGAAGCACTGCATGGAATGAAAGGGGACTTACTAAACGGTTAACTGATTTTCTAGTCGACAAAAGTCACAGTTGGAGTACCACAAGAATCAATACCTGATCCAAAACTCTGGAACGGCATAAACAATACTGACGCTGCAGCTACCGAAAGAAATCCAGAGTGTTGGTTTTGCAAACGATACCATACTGGCGGTAACAAGCGACACGCTGCAAATAATTTTAAAACTGGGTTCAAGAAATAGAGCTTCCGATGACCAATACGGAAGATCTATTATTCGATGTAAATCGATGATGCGAGCAGAAATCACCGTTTGACAACAAGTCGTAGTTTCCGTGCGCGTGTTGAAATAGTTGAAAACTATAATCATCCTCTACCGGCAATTGGGCTTACTCTCCTTCGACTTTTCGCAGTGTCGAAAATTCAGAGCACTAATTTTACACACCACGTAACTTTGATATAAAGAATTGAAAGTGCAGAAAGGTGAAAGATCCAACCGGAGAACGCCAGATCTGTTTGTAACGACAAAACTTTAAATTATGCAAAGAGTACAAAAGAAAGCATCGCCAACGCATTAATACCCTGTCTGGCAACAACTCGCCCTGCCACCACCGAATCCATACTTTACAATGCAGAGCACAAAAATATTCAAAAAGCTTTCATCGCGTTGTTGCATGCTGATGGGAACACGCGATGCTTTTAATTTTGCCAAACGACGGGAAGACGCATTGTTTAGTGTGATAAAACAGTTGACAGGCAAAGGAAGGGAAATTTAAAGTCAAATCGTTTTATTTTTCTTACAATTTTGCAATACAATAATCATACTAAGTGTTGGGTTTTGTTTTGTTGTTTGTTTTTCTCACGCTCACTTCTAAGCTCCAGATGTGTATCGTTTCATTACTTTCGGGGGAAAATGGTAGACTATTTCTAATTGTGGGTTCAACTAATCCAGCAACTTAAATGCTGCCATTAGAATTGCCTGTGACAGTAGAGGAAAACTTCCCAACAGAAAAGAGATTTTTCTTATCCTAGTCAAATCTTACTTTATAATCCTAAGCCTTAGTTGAAGAAGTCATTCAATAATAAAAAAAAATATTCAAGAAATTTAGTTTTAGCCAACCTTGTTCCTCAGTTTCTTTTTTCGTCGATTGATGCGGTTTATGTAAATTTAAGCAGGTGGTAGGTTGATCTTTCTGGAACAACGAAAACAAGCATGTACAAAAATCCAGCTTACAATCCAAGTTGGATAGACTTTCGTAGTCCTTACGAGGAAAAAAATATACTAAAAAACAATAAATTACACGAAAAAAGGATGCCGATTTTCGTAGGTTTAGGTTTTTTCCTCCTTCTCCTTATTGTAGCGTTCGAGTTCCTTCAGGAATTGGGCCTTCGGTTTCATCACATTCGGTCGGTCACCCCGGCAGTTGGGACAGAACCACTTGCCCTTCGGTTTGGACATGAGCGCCACGCAGCTAAAGTGGAACCACTCGATTGGGCACAGATCGTTATCACACAGGATCATCTCGCCGAAGGATATCTGAAAGATGAATTAGGCGTTAAAAAGGATCTTTTGGCCACAAACTCTCGTACAGCGAACTAACCTGATCACACAAGCAGTAAGTCGGCTCATCCGGATCGATGGTTTCCTCTGGTGGAGGTGTATCCTCTCGTGCTTCCCTCGCCTGTCCTCTGCCGGTCTTTCGTTTCTTTTTCTTTCCCGAACCAGCGCTTCCTTTCTTGCCTTGACCACTGTTATTCGCCTGGCCGGAATTGTTCTTTCCTCCAGTTCCGCTGCCACTGGCTCCGCTTCCCGAAGCTTGTCCACTACCGCTAGCCCCGCCGGTTTCTTGCTTGATGTTGCTTGTGTCAATCGGATCCACATCCATGGGTGCTCCAGAGGTGGAATTCGGTGTACTCGAGCCATTCGCACTGCCACTATTCTGGTCATTTCTGGTACGACGTGCCCTTTTCGAACCACGCTCACCACCTGCTGCACTACTTGCGCCACCACCACCCCCACTACCAGTACTAGCCCCAGCTGCTCCTGCACCTCCGCTAACGACACCAACACCACTTGTATTGCCAGCAGAACCATTGCCATTGCCAGCAGTGTTACTTCCACTGTTGGTGGCGTAATTCCCGCTTGTCGCATTCGCTGTCAAGCCATTTCCACCATTCGAACCAGAGCCACTTGGATTCGGGCCAGTCCCAGCAGCTGTAGGGTAAATCGTTGGCGACGAATTGATATTGTTCGGCGAACAAGCGGAGCCAGGACTATTGGCACGTACCTCCTTATGCTGCCCTTCTGTCAACTTCTCCTCTCGATTGTAATCCAACCTAAATGAGTACAAATACAAAAACCATTATCAAAGGAACATTTTTCTAATGAAACCCCTCCCCCCGACATACCTAGAGAAGAAATCGCTTCCCAAATTCTTGAAATCCTGATCTAGCTGGCGCGTTTTGTGATCGATCAAATCCTGCAACTGCTGGACAATCTGCAACTTCTCATCGCCCAGCTCCTGAGCAGCGATTAACCCCTGCTGAATCCGTGCAATCGCCCGTCTGGCTGCATTGTTTACGGGTTCCGTCGCTGGTGTGGTCGAGGATGAATCGCTTCCACCCCCACCACTTCCGCCGCTTCCCCCTGCACCGCCACCATTCAACTGCCCCGCACCATTACTGATGCTATTGCTCCACTGATCATAATATAAACTAACATCCCGCAGATGGTTCCGATACAACACATCAATTTCCCTTATCCGCGACAGATGCCGTTGGACATCGTCCGGAAGGTTTTCAACCGAGTCCAAATAGTTTTCCACGTAGGTAGCCGAATAGGACGCTTCCACTGCTACTTGGCTAATCATTGTACAACCGGAGGCATTCGTTTTTTTAGCACTCAATCACAATGCACTTGCTGCTGTAGCACACAACTTACGAAACCTGCCTTCAACTGCTTTCATCGAAGCAAATCCGTCTGAAGAACAACACTTTTTCACTCCGAACAAGCTGACATCGCGCAAAGATGCTAATAATTTGTGTTTTAAAATGTATTTTCCTAACGATTCTTTTTTCCTGCTATTTTTGCAGCGTTTCTTGCTTCTTCATTCGCGTTCATCGTGATTGCACAAACACTCATGCAAATATGATTTGACAACTACTGTATGCTGAATGTATGGTAGCCAGAGGCGAACTCTGCAGTGTAGTACTAGAACGAAACACGGTGGAAAGTTGTAAACATGCACAGAGAAAATTTAAAATCTTGTTTTTGCTTGTTACATACACTGAGCCAGGATATATAGCAAAACAGATAGTAACCCGGATAATAATAACCATACAATTACAATACAATAATATAAAATAACATTAAAATCTATTGCCGACCGTGCAACTTATTGTTAATGCATTTGATTAATGAAACATTCATATTGTCATTTTAACAGATCTAAAACACTCAGCGAAATAAACTTTCGATTTTCATAAGACTGCATTACACGGACAGATATGATGCATGATTGATATAACTTTACCATAGTTATCCCAAGCTTCGAAGATATTCTTGACATAGTTAATTTAAATGGTTGTTTGAAAATGATTTGATGTTTACATCAAGCATATATATCATTTGAATCAACGTTATTGAACATCAACCATTAAATGCTTAAATCAAGCATACATGTCATTATTTGAATCCATGTTTATCGTTGAATCACTCATACTGGAAGGTTAAATAAGGCATATAGCAGCTCTACTGAGCCTCGTGGCTGCCATCCGCGCTCAACGACAAAGCGAAGGAAAAAAATATCATGGCGGCGGCAGATCACTCGGTTGACTTGGTTGAAGAGTTTTATGTTGATGAAGAAGTGGTAGAATTATTGAAATCGTTTGGATTATCCACGGCGGGCATCGAAGAGTTTGTAGGTATTTAAGCAAATTGTAACTATCTTTAAAGTAGTTTTAATAGAATTTGATTTCAGCTAACGGTACGACAATGATGCGCTACAATTAATCGAGCGTGAAGAAATCGAGCGCTCCTCCACTCCGACGACTAGCTGTTGATAAGAATGATATTTCCAATTTTCAAACATTGTTATATGTTGTTTAATTTCGTAATATCAACAATCAATATGTAACTAGCGATTTGAAATTGGTTCACTGTTGTAGAACCCCTTGGTCCGAATTACACCTTGAAGCCAACACCTTGTTATACATATTTGCGCCTTTGTTTTGATTTGCTGTGTTATTTTGACAGAGTATTTGAGAGTGTGTTCATGTGATTTCATTATAAGGGGTGCATTATTGAGCTTGGGACCGAGCTTGGGACGATGTTCTAGTACTGACTGAGCCAAGAAAAAAATCGTTTTTGTATGGAACCTACTGGTCTTAGAGTTAGTCTATGGTAGAACTGTCAAATCTAAACCATGGCATCGTTGAAAACGAAACCAAATTATTTTGATTCCATAATGAACTTTCGTTCCGAAAGTGTTGTGCAATTAAAATAAAAATATGCTTCTCGGATTGATATAATTTTTTTTTAAATTAAAGGATTTATTTTCAGATTACTTGTAGAATTTCCAAATGGAAACCGTGGTATTGTTTAAAATTGGAGAAAATAATTTTATCACGGGAGATCCATGTCGGACATTGTCACCCAAATGCACATGAATAACATCTGCTGCCTGATCTGCTGCCGTTTGTCATTGCTTGTGATGGCGCTGCAAATAAAAAATTGGGATGATTAATTCAACTAAAAGATAACCATTCATGTAGTAACGTACCCATCCTTCAAACAGAGATTGTTGCTATTATCCGCCCTAAGAAAAGCATCGTCATTGAAATGCTCTACCGCCTTAATCCAGTTCAAACTTCCTCCACTTGTTTGTTATGTAACAATGTGATCGTGAGAAAAATTCCAAACGATGAAGACTACGAGGAATTTAATGAAAAACAACCCCTGTTTAGAAGTAAAGTGCAAAACTTTTAATAAAACAATATTCCTTTTATGTGTGTACTGGTCTTAGAGTTAGTCTATGCTTCAGACCTGCACGCAGAGGAATAGAGGTAGTTTGAAACAGCAATATCTGAGAATAAATTCAACAAAAAAATACTATTTGTTTCATAAAAATAATTTATTGATACGAATACACCTGATTTTTGCTTCAACAATACTGTTGTTAGAATTTAAAATCATAATTTTAGAATCTACAAAATATTTTGTTGATATTGCAAATTTGTTTTTTGCTACTTATTTTTATTGCTTCAACAATCTAATTTTGTAGAATCAACAATATTTATATCTGGATCAAAAATGTTTCATGTGTAAATCATAATTTGGAAAAAATTCTAATAGTCGGATGCTTTCGACATAGAGTGGCTTTGCAAGGCGTCATTTTCTTCACAGCCACTTGCGGATACCACCTTTTTGATTTTTGAGCAATCTGAGTATCTCGCTTAAATGGCTGACGTGGAAGAGTTAGTAGTTGAACGCATCGATGAACAAACTTTGTCGTTCTTCGAGTTATTGGAAAGTTTTTGACTGACGGCTACTATAATTAACGTTTTCTTGGGTAAGTTCAAAGTGCCTTTGTATTTATACAATTTTATTTATATTCACATGATTATTTCAGCAAATCCTTACACAGCCGATACGCTGAAAACCATAGAGCGCAAGGAAACATGCGAAGCTTTGATGAGCATCTGAAATCGTCCAAACTCTACAAAACAACTAAAATAATTGTTATTTCAAATGTAGCAAGTTCAGAATTATTCCCAACTAATTTGCATATGTTGGAAGATAGCTATTCTTTAGACATTGTAATTTTATGTCAATAATAAATCATGTTTAAAAATTTGTTTTTATTTTGATGAAGTTTATTTGAATCTCAAAAACCTCTTCCACAAAAACATCAAAACTACTATTTATCACAAAAAATTGAATATTTTTGAATTAATAATATAATATTGAAGAAACAATAATAAAAATTTTCGTTTTAAAATGACCGCTTTTGTCGATGCAATCAAACATTTGCATTGTCTCGACAAATTATATAATTGTTTTAACTATATTTATGAGTTGAAATTGACAGCAGACTATCTTGCAGCATTTTTAGAAACAACAATACTTATTGTTGAAATGAATAACTTTAATGGTCGAATCAAAAGAAAATATAGGTAAGCCGTGAGTCTACAATAAAATTTGTTGAAGCAATTCATAATCCTTTTGAATTTACAACATATTTTTCTGCGTGTGAGAGCTCTACAACAGTGAACCGAATTCAAATCGCTGTACATACAGAACTGAGCACTGAGTGCTGAAAACTGAGCAGCAGATCTTACTAATGAGTGCTAAGAACTGAGCACTGAGCACTGAGCAATAAGCACTGAGCACTGTGCTCTGAGCGCTGAGCACTGAGCACTGAGCCCTAAGCTCTGAGCACTGAGCATTGAGCACTGCGCACTGAGCACTGACCACCGAACACTGTGCACTGAGCACTGAGCACTAAGCAATGAGCACTGAGTAATGAGCACTAAGCACTTTGGTACTGAGCACTGAGTGCTGAGCTCTGATCACTGAGCACTGATCACTGAGCACTGAGCACTGAGCAATAAGCACTGAGCACTGAGCACTGATCACTGAGCACTGAGTGCTGAGAACTGAGCACTGAGCACTGAACACTGAGCAATGCGCACTGGGCACTGAGCACTGAGCACTTTGCACCGAGCACGGCGCACTGAGTACTAAGCATTGATTGCTGAGCACTGAGCACTGCAAACTGAGCACTGAGCACCGGGCACTGTGAGCTGAGCACTACGGACTGAGCACTGAGCACTGAGCACTGCGCAATGAGCAACGTGACAATCCATAAAAAAATTGGAGGTCTATATAAATAACGAGACAAGGGGGGGGGGGGGTCATATATAAAAGGTCATTTCCTGCCTGACATAATCAATGGACGGATTCTCATACGGATAGTGAACATGTTGAAAATACGGATTTTCATACGAATAGTGAGCATGTTGAAAATATTTGTCGAGATTTGAGTCAGCTGGGAAATTCAACTTGCTGAGAAATAGAATAAATCAATCATAAATATACAACAGTTTATAGGAATTTTCATACTTCATTCCAGGTATTATTTTCTTGAGCTCTATTCTTTATCCATCCATTAACAACAGCACCGAGGTTGTTGTCTCAACACAAGAGAATGGAAAACTCGGATTCCCAATAAAAACCATGTCCGAGATCTAAATCTCGAGACCTTTTTCAAACAGACGTATCTGATTTTGTAAATCAAGAGGGGAAATAAGATACAAATGTAAATTTCTCAAAACGCTCAGCACTCTCACGGAAAGTAACATCAACAATCAATCAATATGCAACTAGCGATTTGAAATTGGGTCACTGGTGTAGAACCCCTTGATCCGAAGTACACCTTGAAGCCAGCACCTTACTATACATATTTGCGCCTTTGTTTTGATTTGCTGTGTTATTTTGACAGAATATTTGAGAGTGTGTTCGTGTGAGTTCATTATTAGGGGCGCATTATCAAGCGTGAGACCGAGCTTGGGACCGATGTGCTAGTACTGACTGAGCCATGAAAAAAATCGTATTTGTATGGGACCTACTGGTCTTAGAGTTAGTCTATGTTAATAATGCGCCCCTAATAATGAACTCACATGAACACACTCTCAAATATTCTGTCAAAATAACACAGCAAATCAAAACAAAGGCGCAAATATGTATAACAAGGTGCTGGCTTCAAGGTGTAATTTAGACCAAGGGTTTCTACAACAGTGAACCAATTTCAAATCGCTAGTTGCATATTGGTGATAGTTCCACAGACTAACTCTAAGACCAGTAGGTCCCGAACAAATTCGATTTTTTTCTTGGCTCAGTCAGTACTAGCACATCGGTCCCAAGCACGGTGAAATATTCTGTCAAAATAACACAGTAAATCAAAACAAAGGCGCAAATATGTATAACAAGGGGCTGGCTTCAATGTGTACTTCGGACCAAGGGGTTCTACAACAGTGAACCAATTTCTAATCGCTAGTTGCATATTGAATGTTAATAGTGCTACGTTAGAGGCGTTCCAATAGGAACGTAATGCCACAAATGTACCACTATTACCGGGACTTCTACCCTAGAGCATTTTAAGATTTGTCGGTATGGAAAATCTAAGAGATGTATTTAAAAAAATAGTCAAATCAGAAATATGTTTTAGAATAACAAAACATTTTTTAATATGAGATGCAATTGCGTTCCGGCGACGTTGTTCTCGTAGGCGAATGGTGTTACCATATTCGGCTTCTCGGTTAGGTTGAATACCGTTTTGTGCTGTACTCGTTCCAAGAACTCAAAATCATCATCATTTAACATCTTGGCCACGTTATGAAGGACGAAGCAAGCAACGACCATTTGTGGTACTCTCTCCGTTGACATGCACATTTTTTATTGCAATATCGGAAATCGCTGCTTTGCTTGTCCGAACACACGTTTGATAATTACCCTTTCCTTGGTGTCTAAGATGTTATAAGACCTCTGTTCTGCAGATGATGGCTTTTTGAATGGTGTCATCAACCATGGAGCTATGGGGTATGCTTCGTCTGCTAGTATAATTGAACCATTTGGGTTGCCGGAGAGAATTCCTTTTATATCAGAATTTCTTCATATTCTAACGTCGTGCACAGAAGCAGGCCATCGACATTCGATACTTGTAAACATCTCGTTTGCATTGCACGTTGCCTGGATGTTGAACGAAGTTAAACACCTTTACGATTCACAAATTCATCGGCGAAATTGTGTGGCCGCTTGATGAGGACATGTGTGCAGTCTAGAGCCCCTATGCAACAAGGAAACTTATAGTTTTTTACTCCATACATTCTTTTCGCGTTCGAATTCTTCTGTAGTCGAAGGGAATTTTATCCACTCGTGGGATTATCCAACAATCGTTTGACACGTTTGCCAGATAGTTTTTCAATTATGAATTAAGAATTCAATTATAAAAAGCATACCTGGAATCCGGGGTCTCCAACGTAACGAAGGAACCATTTTATTTTTTGAATGTTTTGCAGAGCCTCACCTCTGGTTTCTCCATAATTGAGTAGAAACGACCTGGATAAGAATTCAACATTCTCCCGGTTGAATCTGTACAAGATTTTAAAATAGTCGTCATCACCATCTCTACGGGGCTTATATATTTTAATAATCCGGTTTTCCGCGAATTCACGGCCTATGCCAGGAACCAGCGGAAACGGGATGTTTCCATGGACCCAAAAGTCCGTGATGTTTCCGTCGTAATACATTTAATATTAAAACAACAAAAATGATTTATCGAATATCGGATGAAAAAAAAATAATTCCAAAACGAAGTATGCTTAAGAGCAAACTTGGTCATCCCGCATAATCACAAACCATTACTGAACTATTTAACTTATTGTTGAGGATCGCATCCATTATTGTTACGTCATTTACACTTATAGTTGACAACTATAAACTAACAATCTCCACTATAGTTTCAACAATATATCAGATGGTAAAAGGCCAAATAACAATATGCTGAATAGGCAGTTAGGTTACCATAAAAAATGGCAATTTTCACGAACAAAATTTTAGCTGTACTCTATGTCAAAAAGTTAGTATATAATCCAGACCGAGTGCAGACAATAATAAACCTTTCAATGACAATATGGCAAACAATAACAATATGTGTTAATGTAGAGGTCGTATGGTGAAAATGAGATTAAACTATTCGATAACAATAACATAAAATGTGATAATATATCTTATATTTGAAATACAGTTTCGACTATATAGCAAATTGTTTTTCGTTATGCGGGATATCGAAGTAAAAATTTGATTATTGCTGCTTTATTCATACGAAATCAAGTAAACATTCATTTTCGAAAAGTAAAAACTCGGCCGTCACTTTTATTCATACCGGTCAAAGTAAATGCTTAATCTGACTACTCGAGTACTCGAATCAGCTAAAGTAAAGTTGAGTTTTGTTTTTATTCATACGACCTATTGTTTACAATTGTTACTTTCATCTTTTTGACGATTTTGTCTAGATATAATGAACTTTTAAGGGTTTTTTTTTTGCACAAGTGCTAACACGAACTAATGCACTATTGCTTCCCTAATAAACATGTACCATACAGGAACGATATTATAGATGGTGTGACCAACAATCAATATGCAACTAGCGATTTGAAATTGGTTCACTGTTGTAGAACCCCTTGGTCCGAATTACACCTTGAAGCCAGCACCTTGTTATACATATTTGCGCCTTTGTTTTGATTTGCTGTGTTATTTTGACAGAGTATTTGAGAGTGTGTTCATGTGAGTTCATTATAAGGGGTGCATTATTGAGCTTGGGACCGAGCTTGGGACGATGTTCTAGTACTGACTGAGCCAAGAAAAAAATCGTTTTTGTATGGGACCTACTGGTCTTAGAGTTAGTCTATGGTGTGACCATACCACTTACAGTTGGGACGATACCCCGAATTGGCGTTTAGGCACTTTTTATGGTTATTGTTTATGCGGGTTTCCATCAATACGTATCATTCTCTTGCCTTAAATCTTGAGTTTTGTTTGAAGCTCTTTATGAAATTTAATGCTACAACTTGTGCAAAATTCAGTGAAATAAAGAGCCAGATTCTGCCTGCTGATATTGTTGATTGTCATTCACATCAACTCGACACACAAAGCCTGATTCAAAGAGTCTCAATTATAAAATTTGTAACGTTTTATTTGACTGCCCACCCAAATCCTGTGCAACTGAGTCAGAAAGAAGCACACCGGCCCCTCAGCGAACAACACGCACACCAGCCTGCGAAGAGAAGGAAAACATTCCACTCGCTCTCTGGAGTTTTGAATCCGCTTTCTGCTCCGTTCTTCGTTCTGTTTCGTTTTTGATTCGCTCCCGAACGGTTGTGTTTTAGCGCGCTCTTTGCCCCCGACTTGAATTGTCAGTTTTATAGATCTCCCGGTTGATTTCTGTGTAGTGTGCCGTTTCACGTTTTGTTGCCGCAAGTTTTTCCAGTGTGATTTTAGCCGATTTTCCCTTCGGATTGTGTCGATAAAAAGTTATTGTCAGCATTTTCCAATCAGAAATTTCAATCGGAAAGTGTTTGCTAGAAATTTGACCCGCCGCCCCGCCCGAGTGAAACCGTCCCCCCAAGGAATAAAAAAAAGTGATCGAGCAATTAACTGCGAATTTTTCTGTGCTTCAAGAATACAAACCAACCAACCGTTTCAGCAAAGATGACTTCCACCAGCTTCAACATCGGATTCGGAGACAACTCCAAGAGCTCTAGCAAGTAAGTGCCTACCCTGCTTGTTTATCCCTGCCGGGGGAAGAATGATATTTCGATTGGAATTTGGAATTCCAATGTTTTCCGCTGATAAGAACCGACATAGCGGAACAATCGAGAACAAACTATTTTAGAATGGAGTTTTTGTTCTCTTTCCAACTTTAATTACTCCCCGATATGGAAAGCTTATTACCATCGCAACCAGCAGGAGGCGATAAAGCCATACCGCGGCATGCTTTGCTTTATTTTTCGCGCTCGTTGCGGCTGGATCGCTACGAAATGCTTCCTGTTTTTGCGTGATCTTCCTCGCCTGCTCGTGCCGGACTGGGATCGTCGTCCGCCTGCTTGCCGGTCGACTACTCAAAGTCAAAGTAGATAGAATAACTTCACTCATATTCTTTTGGGGGCTGCTGTGGGCATTCTATGTAGAGCACCACCACCAAGAATGGCAATGATAATATAATATCGTGCGGTTCTTAACCACCGAGGAGCAGGTAGATCAGATCGGTCAGGGGAAGAAGAACATATGGCGGGAAGGTGGTAGAGAGGCGGTCCTCGCGCCGGTCTGGTTATGGTCTGCCTCTGCGCCGCCGTTCGCGATTATACGGCGTACATATTCAGTATTTCGGGGTGGGCAAGAGATATACCCACACACACACTGTCTTCCGTCCTGTAAGCGAACAGAAGGGCATAAAAAAATAAACTCAATCAACCCTACGAACACAGGAACTGAACAAAAGAGTTCATTTTTATAACCGAACCCTGCCAGTCTGCGCTGTGCGAATTCTGGAACGTTGGTTAGCCGCTTTGTTGGGTGACGAATGTGTTTTGACTCGATAGTATCAGCTGCTGGATTGCTTGCGGAAACATGTTTAATCATATTCCTATTTCTTGAGAGTAAAAGAAAAGTTTTCTTGACTCGATCAAAATGTCTGCACTAACTGGTTGTTGTGATCAATAAATACAAAACATTAATTTTATATCTTCGTTTGACTAAAAACGAGGGGTCGATGGTAGTATTAAAAGCGTATGTGATTCGTACTAAAATCAATATTTTTTTTTAAAAGAAGCCTTTATTGATTCTAAAGGTCCTTAAAACTCCTTTCCTAGTGATGAGCAGGGCAACTCAACGCTGGTCTTTTATTTGATGATTGTGTAATTTGCTTAAGGCTCTCACTGTTTCACTGAAATTTATATAAATTCATTGACGTTTTCAAGTCTTCCAGCAAATTTACTCCTGTTAGTGTCACAGAACAATGAAGAAATACGCGAATCTGTCAAATGTGAAAGTAGGTGCTGTTCTAATGGGACGTTGGATCAGCATAGAGAAGAAAGTATATTGGACGATTCTATGATTTTCTCTTTAGAAATCATTTGGCGGCCCTAGAGAGGGTTTGAATGTTGGTAACGTATGCATTAAAAAAAAAATGGACAGAAATTGCCGATTTTTCATGGGTTTACCTTAACCCGCACTGGCGAAACTTCCCATGTAGCATCAATCATAGTAACCCATGAGTTTGCAGACAAAATTTGACAGCTCTATCAGTCGAACTCTAAACGTGATGGCAAAAACAGTGAAGCAACTCCGTTCAGAAGTGTACGCGTTCAAAGAACGGCACCCCGCCGCATCGAAAACGGACATCGTGCGGCACTTTGTGGACGCCAGATACGCCCGTTCCGGCATCTACAACATCTTGGCACTATTAGACAACAATCAGAGCATCGAAAGAAAGCTCGGTTCCGGACGGCCGACGACCCTGAGCGACAAGAAGCTCCAAAGGAGGCTGAAGACGAAGACCGAGAGAAAGGGGCTACATCGATGCGTGCGCTTGTCCGAGAGGGCGGTCCAACCGGTCAAACAGTGAAAAAGTACCTGGCGAACATGAACATACATGTCAGGAAGCGGAAGTCGCGTCCACTGGTTTCGGAGCTGCAGGCAATGACGCAGCGGCAGCGGCCGAATAAAATGGTCAACTTGATTTTCCCGGCGAATCGCGACGTGGCGGTGCTGATGGACGACGAGACCTATCTCAACTTGGATTGCAGGGCCTTTCGAACTTAACTTCCCCAACGAAGGAAGTGAGCTCCGAGGTGAAGTTCATTTCACACACCACGATCCCCAAGAAGGTGCTGCTGTGGCTGACAATCAGCGAGAAAGGGGTGTCAAAGCCCCTCTTCTTTCGCTCCGGACTTGCCGAGAACGGGGATATTTATAGTACGAAATGCCTGCCGTAAGTTGCGTCGTTCATCAAGAAAAAACCTTAAGGACGAAGACGCGGTGTTCTGGCCGGATCTGGCGTCGGCCCACTACTCGAAGCGATCGTTGGAGGAGAAGGAGCAGTTGAATATCGATGTGCTACGCAAGTCGACGAACCCGCCCAACGTCCCCCAACTGCGTCCCATCGATTATTTCTGGGCCAACCTGAAGCCGAAGATCTACTCCAACAATTTTGTCGCGAAAACTGAGGAGGAATTGATAAATAAAACGAAGAACTCAAGAACATGCCTAAACGCATGTTTTCGTCCGCCATGGCGAACGTTCCGGTTAACTACCGGAAAGCCGCTCGCAAGCGCGTAGATTTTTTTGCAAGTAAGCTTAAATAATTACCTTCCATGAGAAATTTATCAAAAGCGTGTAGCGTCGCGAATATCTCCAATTGATTGAAGCTATAATCTCGAAAATCTATCGAGAAATGAGAAAGTTATTAGCGTTCAAAGTGTTTTGTTCTGGAACTTCACCTGCTTTGTTTCGATATGGTTGGTGTTAATTTGCCTCATTTAACATTTCAAAATTTTCGAAAAAGTTTCCGAGTTTCACGAGTCGAAAAGTTCAGGGATATTACTTCGCAGAACTTGAGTAATTTTCGTAGACATTAGGTAAATTTCATAGAAATTCATCAAAGCTTCAGCGCAGAAATTCAGCAAATGTCGCAGAACTTTATCAATGACGGAAAATCTTTAGCAAAGTTCGTAAAAGAAATTTCGGGATTTAGTACAGTGAACAAAACTTTAGAAAATGGAGAACCTCAGCAGATTTTACAGAACTATAGTGCCGGTTTAGCACATAATAAAATCACAGTTCACAGAACTTCAGCAATGTTGGCAGACCTTTTTTTATTTGCTTCCTTCTAGGCTTATGACATGTCATTACCCATATCCTTTTAGTATACAGAACCATAAGCAAAGTCCACAGAACTTCAGCAAAATTCGCTGTACTTCTGTGAAGTCAGTAGAAATGTAACAACATTTGTAGAGTTACTTTAAATTTACCAAACTTATGCAAACTTCTTAGAATTTCACTGAACATCATTAAAGCTTGCATAACTTCAGAAATGTTGGAACTGGAAGTTCACTTTACCGTGTCGCCTACCAACCCACCCGGGTAGCTCCAGGGTTAGTCAGTGGGTCCACCGACCTTTGGTGGAGTTGTCACATTCCCTTTGCCACTTAACCATAGCTGCGGCTCTAGTGGTCTTTCGAATGCCTCTTGTTCCACGTTGTACGAAGCACTGTACATCCTCTTTTATGACAATGCCTATTGGCATCATCCCCGCTGGGATGCAGACCGCGTCGCGTGATACCATTTGGTATGCACTAACCACTCTTCGGCACATAAGCCTCTGCGTGCTCTCTAGTTTACTCATGTAGCTCTTGGCTCATGCACTCAAGGCGGTGATCCATGCCGGCCCGCCGTACCTAAGTATGGACAGGGCGACACTGGCCAGGAGTTTACATTTACTCTATTGCACCGCCGAGCTATTCGACATCAAGTGGGATATTGTCGATATAGTCATAGAGGCTTTCTTGTAGGCGTAACTGATCGTCGGACAGCTTATCGTCGATCAGGACCCCAAGATACCTTAAGAACCTCTTCGATTCTATTGTGCAGTTACCTGCACTGATCGTCGCATGTTGTTCCGATTATTCACCACCGTGACCTCAGTCTTATGGTGGGCTAGCTCCAATTGCCTGGAGCTCATCCTGCGCTCCACAATGCCAATGGAGTGCGAGGCCGTTAACTCGACCTCTTCGATGGATTCACCACATATCTCCAGGGTGATGTCATCCACGAACCCGACTATCTTCACCCCGCTCGGGAACTCAAGCCGCAGTACCTCGTCTTACATCGTATTCCTTAACACCGGACCCAGAATTGAACCTTGTGGGACGCCTGCGGTGATCTGAACACGTATCTGGCCTACCTCAGTATTGTACACCAGTACGCGATTCTGGAAGTAACTTCCCAGAATCTTGTACAGGTACTCAGGAACCCGAAGGTGTTGGAACGAGTCGGCGACAGCCACCCAACTGGCGCTAATGAAAGCATTTCTCACGTCCAGGGTGACCATTGCACAGTAGCGAACTTCTCGCTTTTGGCGCTGGATTGCCACTTCAGCCGTCTAGGTGACGGACAGAATGGTATCCACCGTTGACTTTCCTTTACGGAAGCCAAACTGGTTGTTAGACAGACCTCCTATACCTTCCGTTTATTTTGTCAGTCAGTTGAGCATTGCCCTCTCAACCACCTTACCCGCTGAATCCAACAGACATATAGGTCTGCATCACCACCCTGAACATTTCGGGATCCAGCAAGATAGCCGTCTTGATGGCCAGGTTCGAAATACCATCCGGTCCCGGCGCTTTGTTTACCTTTAGCGACTTTGCTATCGCAATGCGTATCTCGTCCGTCACCGTCGCCGCGTCGCCGGCCCCTGTTGTGCCGTAGTCAATGCTCACGTGGTCACGGGTGTTCGGTTGAGCCGCCCACCTTTCTGTCGCTCTGACAGCGTTAAGGTCTAAGATACTGAGCTCGCTTGCTGACCTTTATCTCCCTCTTTAGTGCGGCCTTCGCGCCTCTCTACGTTCGATACTGCGGGCGAATGGAGTGGATGCTCTTCCTTCCACACACTGCCTTGTTTTGTGGATGATACAATAAGAAACCGCGAAGTGGTTGCTATGGGTGTAGCCATCATCCACCCTCCAATTGTTAAGCAACCCAGGACTGCTGAATGTTATATCAATTATCGATTCCGCTCCGTTTCTATGGTAGGCATTCTTGGTACTCACGTTGGCTAGGTCCACATTGAGCTTAACCAAGACCTCCAGAAGAATCTGGTCCCTGCGGTTGTTAAGGCGGCTCCCCCACTCGAGCGCCCATGCGTTGAAGTCCCTCACTATTACCAACGGGCTTAGGCCAGTTAGCTCATTTGTCTTGCGATCGAGCACATTGGAAAATTGATCGATCGACCATCTTGCCGGTGCGTAGCAGCTGCAGAAGAACACTCCATTCACTTTTGCAACCGCGAAGCCTTTGTAGTAGTCATAACCTCCTGAACCGGGTACTTGCCCGTCGTCCCTAATGCCGCCATATTGGACCTGTCCGCAAACCAGTAACCGTTGTCGACTGGGATGCGGTATGCGTCGGAAATTATGGAGATATCCGATGCCGACTCGGGAACGGTCTGATATAGCAATTGCTGGGCGGCCTCACAATGGTTCAGGTTTAGTTGGGTTACCTGCATTACGGTTGGCTCGTTGGTATACCCTTAGCGGCCGGGCACTTGGCCCTCCCCATGACGTGCTTATCGTCCGGTTTCCCGGCGCATATCAACCATTTGGGGGGACCTTTGCAATCCCGCGCCTTGTGGCTAGTGCTGCCACGCCTTCTGCACATGTTACTGCGATCTGGGCCTTTGCACTCCCAGGACATGTGCCCGCTCTCTAGGCATCAAAAGCATGCCTTCGGCGGCTGGTGTAGGCTTAGTGGGCATATAGACCATCCCACCTTCACCTTCGCCAATTTCTACGCCGCGTCCGCGTCGACTGCCGCTACCCTCATGGTTGCTACTTGGGTCCCGAGTGTACCCTTCCTCAGACGTATGTCTGCCGCAGCAACCTCGACCTTGAACTGTTCCTTCAGTGCAGTGGAGATCTCGTCTGCCTCGGTGATCTTATCCAGGTTTTTACACTGGATCGTCACCTGCGAGACGAGGGCGCGCACCTCCACACCCTCACCTAAGGCCTGCCTTGCCAAGTCTCTATACGCTGGGCTCTTTAGCGTTGTCGCCTTTTTAAGCTCCAAAAGCATCTCGCCGGTGCGGGTACGGCTTATACTCCGCAAGTCGGTGCTTAAGCCTGCCAGTTTAGCGTCCCCGCGCATCGCTTTCAAGACCTCCGCGTACTTAGACGCATCGGTTTTGACGATGAAGGCTTCTCCACGGTTACGCTTGCGGGCCACCTGTCGCTTATCTTTTTCTTTTTGAGTTCTACTTCCCTTTTTCCGGACCTTGTTCCAGTGGCTTTTCCTGCCACGCCTGGGGTCGTCACTCGTACCCCTCCTAGCACTAGCGTCTGCTTCCGTGCTGGTTATAGCTGTTGTCGTTGGGGCCCTGCCGTTCGGACCCCCTTCGGCGCTTGAGACAACACGCGAGCTAGGTGTCGCGCCTTTCGCGCTGGGCTTGGCGCCGGGACCTCTCTCTTTACGGGCAGCCGAAGCTGGTCGCGAGGATGGACCCTCGGACCCCGCCGCCACTTTCGCATAGGTTTGTTTCCCTTCTGGGGCATCCGTTTCGCAACGGGGACTGCCTAGCCCGCTTGGAGGTCCCTGCCCCCATGGGTCGGGTGGACTCTCCGACAGAGACGGCTGCATCCGTCTGAGTCTGCTTCGAGGAGATGTTCCTTGCCCTTTCCGTAGCTACTAGCCGTGCCAACTCTTTGGCACTTGGCTCGGCTTGGAGCTTGGCCTCCAGCTCTTCCCTCTCCTTGCATGCAGCCTGCACTGTCATGCGTAGCCTCAGAAGGCTCAATTTGAGGTCCTTTGCAATATTGCTACGTTATTACGTGATGTCGGTAATCGCGTCCAATTGCTCAGACACCTCCATCACTGTAGGAAGGGTTTCCCGCATTCTATCCATGGCCCGGATGAGTCCTGACCCATCCATGGCCACACCTAGCTTGGTAGCACCTGCCTCCGATGCCGTAGCACTACCGCACGTGTTGCTCACACGCCTGATTCCAACATTCACGCGGTGGAGACCTCACTAGGCCGCCTTTAGCGAACGGATTCGCTTTCTCCTCGGTTTTCTTCGTTTCCTCCATGTTGTTGGGTCCCCCTCCAGCCGCTATCCAAGCCCACGTTCTATGTTATCCAAAACGTACTTGAGCTCAGAACTTCCGATCTACTGTTGTAACAGTAGCTTAAAGGGCTATATAAGGTTACGATAAGTATTCGATCATATTGAATGAACCTTTTGGAAGGTCAACAGTCATTATTTGATAATTTTGTGATGTTCTAGGTCATCCAAACTAGCCTTGGGTTCAGAACTTAAGATCTACAGTAGTAAGTATAGCTTTTCTAGGCTATAAAAATTTACGCTACGTTTTCAACCATACTAAAAAAACATTATGAGATAAACTCGGATGGTCTAGGTCATCCAAACTGTCCTTGAGTTGAGACTATGAGATCTACAGTCGTAACCGTAGGCTTGTGGAGAATGCAAAGGGACAATACGTACTTAACAATATTCATTGAATAGTGTGGAAGGTCAACAGACATAGTGCAACAATTTTGGGATATGCTAGGTCATCCAAACTGTCTTTAAGTTCAAAAGATAAGTTCTACAGTTGTAATAGAAGATTTCTTGAGCTGTTACATATTCAATGAGCTTTCTGGAAGGCCAACCGTTATTATTTTACAACTTTGTGATCATCTAGTTCCAAAATGTCCTGGAGTTTAGAACATGAAATTTTCGGTAGTAACTGTAGCTTTTTGGACTATACAAAGTTACGTCACGTATTCAAGCATATTCAGTGAATATTTTCGAATGTAACAATACATAAGAAGACAATCCTGTATAGTGTATAGTGTATCATTGAATTGTGGATAACTCCAGTTCTGAACTCCAGGACAGTTTGTTAGGGATAGAATATCCCAAGATTAGCTCATATTGTTTGTTGCTCTTCACATTCATTGATCATGATTGAATTCATATTGTTACTTGGTATTGCTGATAATGCTACTGTTACGACTATAGATCTTAAGTTCTGACCCCCGGGACAGTTTGGACGACTTAGAATATCTTTAAAAAACCTACTCTTTAAAATGATTTCTATATAATTGAGCACCAAATGAATCAGAATACACTAAATTGCTTGTATAATAACATTTAGGCCTGAAGGGGTCAAAAATGGCGCAAAAATCTAGAACAAAAATTACTTAATTTTGAGTGACGTCCCCGGCAAAAATCACGTCGTCGGTCTTATTAAAAGAAGGCAAATCCCTCGGAAAGTACGACCGCTTTGGGAAAGCTCTAGCGACTAGATTGTCAATATTTACCTCAATCTGAGCGGTCACAACAGACGCACGAGCTCGGCCTGCGCGGGGAACATTCCACAGCCTCTTAATCACGCATTTGGGTTGAGAAATAGAAGAGACGACGCGGAAGAAAAATAGGAATATGAAAAGGCATAAGAACTTCCCACCTATGCTGGTGGTGTGGCGGCGGCGGCGGCTGCTGGCACCTCCTCACTATGGCCCAGATGATCGCAGAGCGGAGGTGTGCTTGTAAGTGATGTCAGAACTTCCCTTCGTCAGAAGAATGATTGTTCTTCAAAGTGATGTGTGGAAAATGAAAATTCGGGCTAGATTTCAACTGTTTCGGGGGCCAAACAAAATTTGACTCAAATTAGAAAAATTCCGTAGATCTGGCATCGCTGGTGCGTGCATGTATCTGTTGGCAACCGGTCGGCGTGTTCGAACTTCATCAGTATTCAAATTTATGTCAATTGATTTCTCTAGCAAACCGGGAGCGGTGCCCGCCGAAGTAGGGTGCGTTTTGATCCGGTGCGATGGTAGTTCCTGGTTGTCTTCGTCGTTTGTTGACATGTTCTTAACAACATCGTCACACATGACCAACTAATCGCTCGTTCGCACACATTGACTATTTTCCTTTCTCTTCTTCAATGCAAGATGCGGTAATTATGATACCTAGATATCTGGTTTACAGTTATACTCGCACACGAGTATCCATGACAGAGGGACCAAGCGGAACGGAAACGAGTCCATCAGTATGACAACTTTTGACAGGTGCCAGATTTCAGATGCAGCCCAACCACGCTTGGGATCTTCTTCGCCCACCAGTGCCGGTCGATTTTCTACGGCTTCCTAATTTGTC
Organism: Aedes japonicus; assembly: GCA_034211315.2. Lineage (NCBI taxonomy): Eukaryota > Metazoa > Arthropoda > Insecta > Diptera > Culicidae > Aedes > Aedes japonicus. The sequence continues at coordinate 417,089 of JASCZW010001746.1, forward strand.
CATAGGAATGCGATCGGTATCGGTTTGCAAAGGCCATCAGAAAAATCTTAGCGCCTGGAGCGGGTCATTAGCCTCTTTGCTGCCACCCAAACTCACAACAACTTGTTTGACGACACCATCCTACTAAATCAACACGATAACGGAACCGGTCGCCATAGAAGCGGAAAGCTGTTGGAGACTTGGTCGTGGTGAATGTGTGATAAAAAATAAATCGAATTCCGTCACCCTTAAAATCCCATTGCTATTGATTCGAAGCACTGGCTGATGGTGGTCTTCGTCGTCGTCAATTTTACACATTTGTGCTGGGGCAGTAGATTTGCTCATCTGTTTCGAAACGTGTAAACACTTTTTTTTCGGGTTCAAGTGGCCAACTGACGTTTCTGGAGTTGTCTCGGTCGTCGGTCGTCGTGTGATGAAAGATGCACTTATCATCCAACAATGTTTCTTCGTCCAGAGACTAAGCCAATAAACGTGGGATATTGCGATATAGGGCGCTTTCAACTGGTCTGTCTGATGTTTCGACCGGCAGAAGGGTGAGTGGGAGAAGCCAAGATTTGAAACACACAAGAGCGAGAGGTGCTGCCCTGATTGGACCTAATGCTTATTGATTGTAATTTTACCCATCAGCCGGGTTCTGGTTGAGCCGTGGTTTTGAAGGGGGTTTCCAATGGGATGATTTGAGATCCATTTGCTCCGCAGCAAGCTTTTTGGAGATCCGAGATTGGTGCTAATTGAGTAAGATACATTCACATCAGCATTGATGTATCAGGGGAAGACATGCATTCAAATTGGTAGAAGGTGGGATTAGTCACTGTTCTTGAAACGAATTCGTGAGTCGAGAAAGTTGAGCAGGGATGTGAGGTTTTGAGAATTTTAAGAAATTTTCTGTGGTGATAAAGATTGTATCGAAAACATAGAGCATTTCCAGCCAGAAACGCTTAAAAAATTGATTGTGTCTGGACAGTTTCCGGTTTTAATGAAATTTTTTCCATACGTAAGTTTCTACCCAAGATAACATATCTCATGAAAAAATCCTAAAACCTCCTGAACTAATTTTCTATAAGGGCTTGTGTAAAATATGAATTTTATTTTTTCTAAACATCATAACATGTAAACGATTTTTTGATCAAAATGTCGTCTGAGAAGAAGTTAAAGAAAAAAATAATACACTGAAACTAAAAAAATGTAAATTTATGCTAAAAAAACATAAATCATTGATTTCTTCAAAGCCCTCACCCCCCCCCCCCCTCCCTTCGAAAATTTTATTTTTTTTTGAAAATATTTGAAGTGATATCCTTTAATCTTGTGAAGAGTTTAAGACGGTAAACTTTTTAATATTTTTAATTTTATTTTTAAATTTTCATGGATTTTTTTAATATTGTGAAATCGCGTATTTTCTAATATAACTTTACCAAAAATAGACTCTCCGTATTCATTTTTAATAAAAATGCATTTAAAAACGTTTTTCGTAAACCCAGCCGTTCTGAAGAAACTGCGAATTTTATCAAAAGGAAATTTTGTGTAACAATATTTTTAGCCATTTTCAAAAAAAAAAAAAAACTCAAACTCAAAAGTTCTATTTTTTTGCAAAAACGGTTAATATAACGGTATTTTTTAAGCCTCTTGTTGAAAAGACAGCAGTCAAATATTTTTTTATTTATACCCGCGTCTGGAACAATTTTTTTAATGGTACATTTTAATACAATGGAGTCTGCTATACATTTGGAATTAAGATACGTACAAAGTCAACAAAATGCGATATATTGGGAAGTTCTTCAACTCATCAATTAAGATTATCCTTAATAGCTTTTCGAGTTAAACATGTAAGTTTGTTTTCAAGCATGGAGAATACTTTCAAGCGTTGTAAACCTCTACCCAAATCGAAAAAGTGTGGTTTAGACAGATGGTGTTATTGAAAAATTAAGATCGTTAGATTGTAAGATATCATTGGATAATGAATTAAAGAAGTGTCATTTGAACAGTGGATTACAACTGGCAGGTGTAATATTGAATTAAAGACTGATCAGAAAAGTTTGGTTACAAAGATTGATAAATTAATATATCACGACGACATGAAAAAAGCAATATAAATTTTTAAAAACAAAAAAGGAAACAGTCGAAGTCATAGTTATTTATGATTTTCCTGAAAACTACACAAGATAACTTAAACTCTTCAAAATGAAGTGCAAGTTATCATTGGAATAATGCTCAATACATTCATTTGTAGCATATTACAAAGAAAACGGTACACTAAAACAAATAAGTTTTGTGATCATTTCTGATGCTTTAAAGCATGACACAGTAGCAGTTCAGTTGTTTATCTCAAAATTATTGGAATATTTAAAATCACAAATTACAATTTAAATGATTATTTTTATGTCAGACGAAGCAGCGTCGCAATATAAAAATTAAAATAAATTGATTTAGAAGGAGATCCCGCATAATCGCAAACCATTCCTGGACCATTTCCCTCATTGTTGACGACCGTTTCCGTTATTGTTGCGACATTTACCCTTATAGTTGATAACTATAAACTAACAATCTCCTATACAGTTTTAACAATATGTCAGATGGTAAATGGCCAAATAACAATATGCTGAATAGAGCGGTTAAGTTAGGTTACCATAAATAATAGGCAATTTTCACAGAATAAAATTTTTGATGTACTGTATGCCAAAAAGTTAGTATATAATCCAGACCACGTGCAGACATTACAAAACCTTTCAATGACAATATGGCAAACATTAACAATATGTGTTAATGTAGGCGTTTTATGGTGAAAATGTGATTAAACTATGCGATAACAGCAACAAAAAATGTGACAATATATCTTACATTCGAAATACAGTTTTGACTATATAGCAAATTGTTTTTTGTTATGCGGGATGTTCGCTCATCACCATGAGGGACCAAGAGTGAACATTAATGTTTTTGGCTAGAATGAAAGATATAAAGAGAAAGTGTTGAAAATTCCGTCAGTGTGCGGCAGGTTGGAAATAGAACAGATGTTTTTTTCGGAAATTGAGCGAAAGAGCACGTGTACAGTGGTACTCGAACCAAAGACGTCAACTTTTGCCTAACATCCCACTGCGGGGTAGGTCTAAGCACAGACAAGTTCGCCACTTCAACAGGCAAAAGAAGACGTTTGGAAGCCGCTCATGTGCCATTGTAGATCGTAGGTCTCTCCGAGGTGTCTACGTTAGCGACGACGAGAAAAACTTGAGTGATATCAGACGTTGCGAACCAAAACAAACCCAAAAAGGAGAGAGTTCCTCTCCCATGTGCGCATCAAAACAGAGTGCACACAATATATCGCTAGAATAACTATCACAAAACCATCAGTGATACATGAGCGCCTTCCAAACGTCATCTTTTGCCTGTTGAGGTGGCGGATTTGTCCGTGCCTCGACCTACCCCGCAGTGGGATGTTAGGCAAAAGATGACGTCCTCGGCTCGAGTATCATTGCACACATGCCCTTTCGCTTAATTTTCAAACATCAGTTTCATTGAATCCTAGAGGGTTTGAGCTGTTTTTTCAGTTTCATTTCCAACCTGCCGTACACTGACGGAACTTTTAACACTTTCTCTTCATATCTTTAATTCTATCAAAAACATTTATGTCCACTCTTGGTGCCTCATGGTGATGAGCAAACATCTCCTTCTACATCATAATCGTTACTCCACGCACGGAGAATACAAAACATAACAATTAAAGTATGCTTATATTTATGTTATTAGACACCAAAATGACTCCTGACAGCCTTGGATTGGAACTACGAAAGAAAATAATCAATGATTACAAGAGCGGAATGTCACAAAAAACGATTTGTGACAAATACCAGGTGAAAAAATGTACCGCGTAGTGTAGAAGTAGTATAGAAAAACACATCTTCGCCGATGACCTTGATGTAGAATGGCGGCCCTGGAAGTGTTCTGGAGTCCATTTTCACATATGTTTCGTCATCCATCAAAACTCTGGCAGACGGTGGTTACAAAAGTCCGCTGTTTAAATTTTTGGCTCAGAATTTGCCCTGGATTTTTTCTCAGAACTTGGTGTGGTTGATTCTTTGCACCATTCCGACGGAGTTATCCATCTTTTCGGTCAATTCACAAATCGACATCGATTTGTTCCGAACTATCTTCTGATCCAACTTTTGGTCAGCTAGACTAGGTTTCTTTCATCTTTTTGGCAGCTCATCGAACGAATAATGTTCCCCAACTTATTGATGATAGATTTTACGCTGTTGTGATGCATTCCGAAATGGGTCCACTACTTGAAATTCAAAACTCTTTTTGATTCGTGGCATCTCGAAAACGATCACTGTTTACCGAAAGTTTAGAAGCGGATGAAGTTGTTGACAGATAAACGCGTCGAATGTAGGTAATCTCAGACTGATAGTATTGCGCGTGTATGTGTGAGTGGATCGTAAGCGTTGCCAGTTTATTTACGATACAATCCTTAGAACCCGAACAAGAAATTTTCATCACCTGAGCTTTGCTCATTATCTTGCAAAATTACGGAACAGCATACGATCCGAACACTGAGTATCTTGTGCTTAAATAGCTGAATAAAATTCAGTTTATCTTTCGGACATAATTTCTCAACAATACTGAGCGGCATTTGCTATAAGTCTATAACAGAATTCAATAGAAAAATCGATACTTCCTGGAGAATAAACTCAGAACCCTGAAAAAGACTCGTTCACAACTTAACAGGAACTACAGTGTGTCTGACAATATGTGTCAGCTTTTTTCAGTCTTGGTTTATTTCACCTGGTTAATATTAACAGCGAAATTGATTATACCCGTTATGAGTGTATTCTTTTGGCAGCTTATCGCTGAAGATAAATAAGCGATTCCCATTGTTTATATTTATCAGCAACCATGGAAGCCATACGGAAGCAAGTTTTAAAACTACATTTGCATGCTTAGACCGTGTCAGATATTCAATAGCCTTAAGCAGTTCGGGGTCAGTAAGCTTTTTGTTTTGCGTACCTTGAAACAGTTCAAGGAAACTTGGAATGTCCATATTCAACACAGAGGAGGTTCTAGATGAATTGCCAGATTGAAGAAAAAGATCAAATGTGTGAGGGAGCGTATAAGACGTAATCCGGCCGTATCTGGCCGTAAATTGAGCAAATAATATCAAATGTCCTCTACTTCAATGAACAGGCTCCTTAGACATGATCTGGAATGCAAGCCGTACAAGAAACAACGGGTTCACGAGTTGAGAGAGCGTCAAAAGCAAGCCAGGGTCCAAAGAAGCAGAAATCTTTTGGTTCGGTACGGTGACAGCAAGATTTTACTTTCAGATGAAAAGCTCTTTCTCCTTAAGGACAGGCATAATCAACAAAATGATCGTGTGTATAAAAAAAGTCTTGCCAATATTCCAAGAGATAAACTAGCTGTAGAACGCTGTGTCGAATGTATCTGTATCGAATGTATCGAAAATCATGGTAGGGGCGCCGTTTCACGAAAAGGAAAACTTCCTCTTCTTTTCATAGAACCTAACGTAAAAATCAACACTGAATATTACATCGAGAAGGTTTCGAAGAACCGTCTGCTTCCTCATGCTTCAACGCTGTATGGGAATACACCATATTGTTTCCAACAGGACTCAGCTCCAGCTCACAAGGCAAAGACGACACAAGCGTGTTGCGCGGAAAAATTATTTTAAATTTTTATTTAGATTTCAAGCGAAGAATGGCCTGCATCTTCACTGGATCTCAACCCACTTGACTACTTTGTTTGGGGTTATATGCTTCAACACATAGGCCCTACGGACAATGTTCTTCAATCAGTGAGCGAGATAAGGCTCTATAACCTTGGCAATTATTGCCAGACTTTTGGTTTAAATGCCAAAAGTTCACCCACAGGCAAAAGGAGCATAAACTAATCTTTCTAGCATCTATGCTCCCAACGACATAGTACAACTTATCACACTGTTTAACCCTCCATGGAAGCGTTTGGTTCGGGAGGTCTACGCTTTCTTCCTTCCCTTGATTCAGAGTAGAAGAGCGATGTTAGATTTTTCTGGCCTGGCCGATGACAAGAAAAATGATGTATTCAAGAAACCATCATTTTCCAGGATGCTTTCAAGAATTGGCTGCGTTAGTGTGAGATTAGATTAGATTAGATTAGATCAACATATAGGCCCTACGGATAGGCTTACTTTAGATCGATGCAAGAAACATTTGGTTGATATTTGGGACCAAACTCCTCAAACTTCTTCTTCTTTACAAAGCGTTTGCGCAAAGTTATCAAGGAAAAGGGCGAGAGAATCGAATTGCATTATTATGGTTTATTTCTAAAACATGTAGTTTCCAAATGATAATTAAATGCTATGATTTGGTTGAGTTGTTTGGCTGTAATCCCATTTTGTTTTATTGGGACCTATTGTGAGACACCCTGTATAGAGTTATCTTGGTTTTCAGGGGCGTTAAGATTTGCTAGTCAATGAGATTTCTATGAAATATAGAAATAGAAATAGGATTCTATGAAAATTCATCAAAATTCCATAAAAGATGGCTTCGACACGTTGTACGAAAAATGTTCAATACATCGTGTCAAATCTGCTCAGTCCTCTGAAAAAGTCGGAGCTTGATTCTGTCCGAATATTGTATAAAATTCGTTGAAAATACTGAGATAAAACTGCTTGTAAACTGCTTTCCAAACCGACGATTGCGAAAACAAGTTAATAAAACCTTTATAAGACTATAAAAATGTTGACAATGTTGAAGTGAAAGATGTTATGGCCGCTTGTTATAATCTTCATAAAACCTATTGGTTGCCACGAAAATCAGCAAACAGCCAAATGGCCACAGCTTTCAATTTTCAATGTGATATCGTGGAATTTGTTGTTCTGGTTTGTTCAATTCTCTGCTCTTCTGATTCATTTAGCAGTAAATAATAATCTAAGAAAAACAATCTAGTGTTTCGGGTATTTTTTTTTTGTATCCATTTTATTACAGCGCATCATGCTCCACATCATATGCGCATTTAATTAGTTTGCCAAACATCCAATTTGCCGTTTAATGCATTTACTGGAGGCAAAATGGTTTTAAAATGCTTTTTCAACTGACCTTGATAAGATAACATGAATGCGTCCTAAAACGGCATTTCAAAACAGCATTTGACGAGTTCATAAAGTCGACATAAAACCTTTGATAGGAGTAAAATGAATTTGAGCAAACAAGGTTTTAAGATCGTTATAAACAAGCTGTGTAGGTTTTCATAAACCTGATGAAAATATGAAATCTTTTAGCACCCGTGGTGTCATAAAAAAACCAAATTGATTTTGAGTGGCTGTCATAAATCTTTAATAAAACTTAATAAAGCTGGATGGTTTTGCGAATGTGGCTTGGGAGGCCTGGAAGGTATTTTCCAAGAACCGGTTCCTTTGTTGCGTTTCATGGTGTGAAAGATGAGTCTTTCGTTTCGGTTTCAATTTCTTTAAAATAGTACACTAAGGTTTTTTTTTACACGGTTTGTTTTCGGCGATAAGTCCAGAACGGAACAACTTATCGATCTAATTCGAATCACGTTTTACGTTTTGGGCAAAAAGTAATCATATAGCAGTTTTAAAAAAAATCACAATTTTTTGTGTAAATACTCAAAATTTTAAAAACTGTACTTTGACCATTGTATGGAAAGGTAACGCATGCGCACAAAATCGAAACAATATCAAATGTTCAAGCATGTGAATTTATCAACTCTATTCAGTCTTTTTATACACGGTTCCATACTAAAAGTGGAACGTATCCCCCGTTCAAAAAAAAACCTTTGTGTACACGGTCTAAAATGTTTTAAACACAGACTTATCACGAGTCTCTTTTTGCGTCCATGATAACCACGAGTCTCAAATGAATGAAAATTTAAAATAAACTTGCAAGCAGTGTTGACATATAAATACACTAATAGAAAAATATGCAAACATGTCTGTGATTAATCTATTCAAAGTTACACATGTTTGAAAAACACTGACAGGAACTATCGCTCACCCTGTATAATTCGTAATACTTATTCAGATGTGTTCAAAGTATCAAGCTCTAACTGCCTATAAAACAATGTTTAGTCTATAAGGGTTCTGTAGACCTCGCTAAAACTTCCAGAATAAAATTCGTTACAAATACTAGGGAATACCAGTGCAGAATACCATGAAAGATCAGCGCAAAATACTCGGCGATGAAAAAGTAGTTTTTTTTTTTACAAAAACTACAAATGAATCAATTATAATCTCGACCCAAACTTATTCGGGATAGTAGCAAGATACTTAAAGAAACTCGGGTTGGAATTTCAGGGTGGCCACAAACTCGGGAACATCGGGAAATGCGGGAAAAATGCGGGAATCCAAAATCATCGGGAAATATGCGGGGAAAAGTCGGGAATTTCAAAACCAATCGGAAATTTTCGTCATATGGTAGGAACCATACTCACACCTTTTTCAAATAATTTGAGTAGCGTTTTTGTCGTTTACTCGGCCCAACAATCTCATTAACGAAATGAAACAGTGTTTTTCTGTAAATCCAGCTCATTGCCATATGGATGGCCCGGTTGTCAGCTGGATGGCGTTCATAGAAGCAACTCTGGGTTTGAAGTCCTCAGTACCTTTAGCTGCGGTATGCACGTCACAATTCCTTCAAGGAAGGGCTAAGACATACAGATTTGCATGTGGATTATTTTATGTTGGTTTTGTTTAGCCTGTTCATAACGTACCGCTTAGGGCATCTTCAGCGGTGGTCTATTTTTGGAACAACTTTATACTTGATTTGCATCAGCAAATTAGAATGGAACCAGATCAAATAGACCAACTTTGCGTTCCCCACACCGGTGTTGTGTTTCTTGTAATTAAACCCAACAACACCTATCATCCTGTCAATCATTCAATATCCAGAGATCAGATGTTTTGCTTTTATCAGAGACCGCAGATTTTTCGCATACTTTTTGCCATGGATTGGTTTGACGAAACTATTTTATTTTTTTAGGACTACTTTAGCGATACGTCAACCTATAACAAGAAGCACTTTCTGCGTCGTTTCAACAGTCAAGGGAGATGTTCCTGGACATTATGCGACAACTAGAGTCAACTTATGATTTTTTTTTCAGCTGTTGCGATGCAGCTGAAAATGTTGACCTAAATCCGTTACAAAGGTACACTGCAGACTAACGGATGTTGGCGTATGGTTTCTCAGTTAGTTCTCTCGACGAAAACTTGAGGGTTGGTGACCCTGAGGAATTTTTGAAAAAATCTATCCTGAAGACCTATGACCCGCAGTATCTGCGTCCCCCAACACCGGAAGAGGTGAAAATATTGATGAACGAAAATGCTGCCCCAAAAATTAAAAAAGAAATCGTATAAATTCAGTGAACTTCCTAGAAAGTCAGGAACTTATCAGAAACCTCCCCGAGGTTTTGCTATTCTCTTTGATGTTAAGGGAACATCCCAAAAAATCAGAGAACTTTCCAGAAAATCAGGGAACTTCTTAGAAGTTAAGGGATTTTTCTAGAAGTTCAGGCAACTTCCCTGCAATCCAGATTGTTTCCTAGAAATTCAGGAAATTTTCCATAAATTCAGGGAGCTTCACATGAGTTCAGGGAACTTCCCAAAAGTAAAGGGTTCTTCACAGAAGTTCTGGAAAATATCCATAAATTCAGGGAGCTTTCCAGAAGTTCAAAAAACTTATCAGATTTGTTTGCGGGTTTCTCAGAAGTTCATAGAACTATTCAAGATTTTCAGGGAACTTCCCAGAATTTCAGGGAACTTTCCAGAAAATTAGAGAACTTCCCATAAATTCAGAGAACTGCCCAGAAATTCATGAAGCTTTTCAAAAGTTTGCGGATCTTCCTAGAGGTTCAGAGAACTTCTCAGAATTTCATAAAACTTGCTAGCAGTATACAGAACCTTTTAGAAGTTCGGAGAACTTGTAGGAGTTCGAGGAAGCAAGGTGCTAGAAGAGCACTACATATGTTGCTCTATTTGAGAAGGTTTGTGGACGAAGTCAGGAAGCTGGAAGAAAGAACGCTGAATAAAAGTCATTCGAGTTTCGTTGGTGTTCCGATCAAAAGTGTTCGCGGTTGAGGTTGATGCGGTACACGATAAGATGCTGGGACCAAAGCTGAATTTTATCTTCACGTCTGCAGCAATGGTCGAGTCGGTTCCCAGATCGAATATCCCATGACTTCGTTTCTTTTTGACGATTTGACAAAGATTATGGAGAAAATTGTTAAGCTCAAACGGCTGACAGGCAAAGCAAAATCGTTAATTGCAATAGAATCTTCTGCTAGCCCTTAATGTGGAAATTGGTTTTGCCTCTGAATCGGCAATGCAGAAAGCGACAGAATTTCCTTAAATTTCCTACAAAGACGATTTGACATTCTGCAACGACTTATGATCTTTTTACTGTGGTTTTGTGAAGCTACTAAACAAATCTCCATTAACATTCCCTTTAACGCGTTACGTCATCTGCATTAATCGTGTTGTTATAACTCACTTCACGGACATAGCTAAATAGTGTTCAATGTTTATGCTTCTAGAAACTTGAAAGATCAATGACAAATACAAAGCAATATGAGAGACCAAAGCAGATTATGCAATACGCGATGGGAGGGAAGTGTTGATTAGATGTCCACTTGAGAAGATGCCGAGAACTTATGCTACCTTCATAGACATCTGGAGTTGGAAATTGGATGGAATTGTGTTGACTTTCCTTGGCGAGAAAGCATTAATTTAAGAAATGTTCGCTCCCAATCTAAAATATATAAAACAACTGATAAACTGACAATAACAAAATATGCTCAGAACGTTGACTCAAATGTACAAATATATCTGCATGATCTGCAGGATTATTGAGAATTTTGAGCAGAATGCACAACAATTTTTAACAACCAACGTGAGCCCCCACAGCATCGGTCTCATTTTGAAAGCGCAGTTGTATCAAATAAGCTTGGAATGTATAGGCGTCGTTTCGATATTGTTATCACCTTATTTTGCAATGTTTTATTACTATCGTTTATGACTGACATCCTGGTGACTCTCGTATGAGTATCGTGAAACTTTGCATCACTTTTGGAGCATCATGGAGATCCTCACAACCTGGTGCTTGTGAATCAGCTATGTGCGGAACCACTTTCATTTGTTGTATTCCAACGAAAGCGTCCCGAAAGATCCACTCCCAAGTTCCTCCCAATTTACAACACAATAAATGGCTTGACATACAGCTACAAACCGCTCTGTAGGTACTGAATAAGGAAATGTCATCGCGTTCGCCGTTTTGTGCTGCAACATTTTCGCCGTGCCCATATAAAAATACAAAACGATGCCGGCAGAGGCTGCGCACCGATTCGCGGTCTGTATGGGCACGTATCGCCGCGTTCTCCACACGTACATGCATGTCACTTCTCAGCTGTACCGGTTTTCTCGGTGCAAACTTTGTTCCTTAAAAGGAGAAATTTCCGCTGTGATGCATTTGCCCGAAGGGCAAATTTGGGCCACAAAAAAAAGAGGGGCCAAGTGAAATTATTACAATCAAAGTTAACTTTCAGCAGCGACGATTTTCGTCGAACCGAGAATGAAAAATTCCACCAGAGCTGCATTAGCATACGGGAACTGGTTCCTTCGGCGAAGGTAGAAGGTGCGTTCACACGTAAACAACCTCTCAGGGAACCAGTTTTCTAGCGCAGATTTCGTAGGCTGGGGGGAATTAGAATGCCATAGCAGGCGATTGCAAAATGTGTTTAATTGCTATCTCCGATGTGGAAACCTGCGGAAACTGGTTTCTTGGGTCTCCCACTACAAGTGATCGACATGGCGGCTGGTTCACTCATATTTTGATACAGTTCCCTCTCAGTTCGAAACAACGACAACGAGCAGCGAACGATTTGGGAATGCGAAATGCCACCGTTCCGAGCGCCGAGCTGCAGCCGTTTAGAGACTCCTGAAGAAGGCAATCGCGCTCGACGATCGCGCTGCCATGTTGTTGTTGCTGTTGTTGTTATTCTGATTATGGTCGACACAATGTAGCGAATCGTCTCGAAGGAGAAATGCAAATCTAGTCGGCAGCTGGCACCAAACGGAGAACAACAAACTGCAACCATGCTACAGGACGTGACTTGGTTCGGTAGGCAAATTCGCTCGGTAGTTTGCATCCAAAGCACCTACCTAATGTGTTGAGTTCGAGATGAGCGTTGATGTTGAGCAAGACTATTTTCCACGGTTGTCAATTGACGAACATCATTGGGATGGAAGGGAAAGGATGAACATATAAACATCACGCGCAATGAAAGGTTAGGAACCCCTCGAGCGGTCAAGAGTGGTATCTTTCCAATTGAGCTGTCCTATTCTGCTGTCAGCGCTTGGACAGTGTTTTTGTTTTTTCCTAGCACCTAAGAGCTTTCAGACCAAAAATGGATGTGCATTTTGTATGGCGCTTGTTTGAGCAGATAAGAATGACCTCTCAGGTTAACGTGCGGCATTCTGTGCTAGTCGTTTGTGGGTCAGTATGTAAAATGATGGGAGGCAACAAGCGGAGACGGAGGTTGTGCGCCCGAAATAGAAAAGCAAGATCGTAATTGCGATTTCGCATGATTTTGTCACATTTTTCGCAGTGGATCGCGACTTGGAGATATCATAACACATGTGGTTGGTGAATTGTAATTTTTAAATCAAATCAATTCATTGAGTGTGAGAAAATAAATGTGCTTCTATAATCGACTAACTACTAAAATAGTTATCTTTTCAACTATTTTCTGGGTTTTGATGTTGGTGTTTTGTGGTCCTGAAAAGAACCATTTTTTTTTCAATTTAGTTTTAATTTCCATGCAAAGCCTACGATCATGAAGTTTCAGATGTTGCTAGGTCCGATCTTCGTCATATCTAGGTTATTTGATATCTTTTTGGGGTGAGACTCTCCACCTTTCCATTTCCGCTAACCATTGCATAAGGGTGGTCCGAAAAATTGACTTTTTTACAAAAGTTTTTTTTTCAAAAATTCATAACTTTTGAATCACTGGATTGGTAATTTAATAAACTTTTTTTTTTACGAACTCAAATATGGTCAATATGGTACAGGATGCATATTTTCATCATAAACTTCAGGGAATTGCCGGGTATTTCGTTTAACACCTGTCATCAGTTTTTGTACAGTCTCCTTGTCCGTGTTTTGTTTATCGTTGCGATTTGGAGTTACCACTTTCTTGTAAGTCGACTGTCCAGCTCGTTTTTTAACTCTATCCAAGGTTGAAGGCGCCACTCCCAGCTTCTTTGCGACATCTCGAACGGAGAGGTTGGGGCTCTGCTCGAAACAGCGGGCACCTCTTTTTGTCGTCACTGTGGCCTCCAAATTTCGAATTCTCCCCGATCCAGCTTTTCTGGCTGTTGACAAACGTTCACCGAACACTTTTAATACGTTAGTAACATTTGATTTAGCCACATTCAACAATATCGCCAACTTGGCTTGAGAGTAGTTTGGATTTTCGCCATGCACGTGCCAAATTTTGATGCGTTGCTTCTCTTCCTTCGACGACATTTTGATAACTGAAGTGCTAATCTCAAAATCAAAACAAAGTCATGCTGCTACACGCACACATCTTCAAAATTAGGGGTGTGCAACATTTTTTGATGTACGATGAAAGGAAATGCGTCAAGTTTAAGTCGACCAAATTTTGTTCGAAACACCTTTTATTTGGCAATCCCAAAGATATTGTTCATCGATGTGAATCAAATATTGGCATTAATAGTATTTACCGACCTGTTTATGTTAGTAATATAAAAGAAGAAACTACATAAATATTGGATATTTCATAAAGTCAGTGCATACAATGAGTTATTAGACAATCCTTACTGTCAGTTTTGATTATCGATATGGTTTCAAGATGCTAAATGAGTACATGTTTGTTGGAAAGGGCCTGTTCATAAACCACGTAGACTCATTTTTGAAAATCTCACACCCCCTCGCCCCCCTCGTAGACTTTTCTCCATACAATGTTTTGAATTTTTGTATGCAGCGTAGACTTTCGTCAAACCCTCCCCTCGCCCTAGAAAAGACTACGTGGTTTATGAATAGCCCCAAATAGTGCATCTATAGTAAATGGAGACTTTCTGTAATTTTTTAATATACTCGTTGCCGTTCAAAACCGGACAAGACCACTCTGGCCAATCGATCCTGCTCTAATTCTATGGAGTCTACTAGATTAGTCGAAAAGTTTTGAAAGCGACATCTATGGAGCAGTAGAAAAACCTAAATTTCTACGCCATTTTAATACACTAAGGTTAATTTCTACACAGAAAATTCGAACCGTGTTTATTCCGGAATTCGTGTAGAAAAAATCGTGCTTATTCCGAAATTTATGTAAAAAATAACTGCGATAACATTCTGCAAGTCTGCAATGAAAAACACTTAGAAGATTTAATATATAACTTGATAACTATAACTTGATGATAACTTGATAACTGCCATAGCAAAGGAAGATAACAAGCTATCATATAAGTATCAAGTTCTGTTATCCCTGTTATCGTTTTGATTTCCGCTGTTATCGCATAATAAATTTAGTTACCACCATTGACAAATTTTGTTATCATATGTTATCATTTTGAACACACTATTTTTCATGAACGTTATAAGTTGAATTGTAAAACTATAAATATTTCCAGCATATTTGAACACGAAATTTTGCTTTAAATCAAAATATTTTTTTCAGATATTAGCATGGGAATTTCATTTCAAATTGATATCATAATTTGATACTATTTCAATAAATTTGCTTACAATACAGGATTTGTTATCAAGTTGTTCGCAGTTGTAACAAAATACAAAAAAAAAAAACAAAATAATAATATGACATTCAACGAGTATTTTTTTGTTATTCATTCTGTTATTTTGGCTGTTTATTCAACCTGAATTATAACATTCAGTGATCAAAAAAAGATAACCTGGTATTAGAATTTGTTACCAATTTGGTATAATCCTTTGCTCGGGTGACTTTGGTATTTAGGAGCTTAGATTAATTAGGTAAATCATAAAATTGTTACTAGAAATTAGAAGAAAAATTAGTATTCTTCATTTAATTCCAACTACCTTTGCTTATCTTCGACAGATAAGTCGAGTTATTAGTACGAGACACTGAAGAAGTCTGCCCATTGTAGACGAAATACGCGTATCTGTCGAAGATAAGCAAAGGTAGTTGGAATTAAATGTAGAATACTAATGTTTCTTCTAATTTTTAGTTACAGGCATTCCACTAAACAGCTCAAACCCTCTAGGATAACATTGTTCCCACAATGTTTTGCGAATACCAAATTGAGGTAAGAAAATACCAAAATAGTACTTCTAAGGTATTCCCAGGTATTCCCAAATAACAAGTTCTGTTATTCGAGAGATGTTTTGGTTGCAATTCTTAGGTATTTTGCTTAGGTATTTTACCTCTTAATCTGAGATCTTTAATACCAAGTCCAGTTATCAAGATCAAAATTAGGTATTCATATGTTGTTGTTTCCTGCTCGGGAAAGTTCACAGGCAAGCGAGGGCCCCAGGGCCAGAACACAAAATAGGACCGGAGTGAACGTGAGTGGCGATAAAACAGGTATATTCATGATGGTATATCGCGAGACCCTTAATATCTGCAAAGGTGCGGTGTTGAGCAAAGTTGTTCAAAAGGTCAAGGGAATTGGAGAGATCATTTTATTCGGAATTGTACCGCCACGTGGCGCTAGTGAGCATGTACAATTGAGCATTTTCAAGTTGTTCTGTTTCGTGATTCTGATAAGATGGAAAGTTCTAGTCGTCGGCAAAGTTGTTCAGCAAGTCAAGGGCGTTCAATAGATGGACAGTTCTGTTCAGAATTCCCCTGCTATGTGGCGCTAGTGAGCATGCAAAATTAAACAATTTCAACTTGTTCTATTTCGAGATTCGGATAAGATAGAAAGTTATAGTTTTAGGTAAAGTTGTTCAGAAGGTCAAGGGCATTCAACAGATACACCCTCTGTTTGGACTTCCACCGCTACGTGGCGCTAGTGGGCATGCAAAATTGAGCAATTTCTACTTGTTCTATCTCGTTATTCTGATAAGTTAGAAAGTTCTTATTTCGGCAAAGTTGTTCAGAAAGTCAAGGAAATTCAAAATCTTTTTGTTTGGAATTCCCTTGCTACGTGGCGCTTGTGGGCATGCAAAATTGAGCATTGCTGGAATTATCCAAACATTATTAAATTTTTACAGGTTTTTCAAGGACAATAAGCTTTGATTTAATATCAACAGAAATAGAATCGATATATAAATAGCTCAGTATGTAATCAGAAACTTAACTGTTTGGTTACTTTTGAAGTTTACATGAATTTTGATACCCATATTGCCAGGGTTTCTACTGAAAATGTTCATGGCCACTCGAGGCCCCACGGGAACCTGTTACAGAATGGTCGTAGTTTGAACAAGTTGACATATGGCCCACAATGGAATAGAAATAGTTTCCAGGAATTATTCCAAAGATTTTGACATCCATTCCCGGCAATTCGAAAGATGTTTCCAAATAGTTTCTCCGTACCGTACCACAGCCCCGGAAACCCGGATTTACGGGAACCAGATGAGTTCAAATGGCAATTGCTGATAATGTGCCTGTAGCGAATGAGTTTTTAAACTAACGGTTGATGTGGCATCACTGGATGTGTTTGGGCCCTAAAATTTACCCAGTCTTGGTGTATCAAGGAGGGCCTCAGCATTAATCCAGCAAAAGTAGTAATTGTACCTTTCACTAGAAAAAGGAAGTTTAGTCTCAAAGCGTTCCAGCTAGGAGGATTAAAGATCCATCTTAGTGAACAGGTTAAATACTTAGGAGTGATACTGGATGCCAAACTGAACTGGAATGCTCGTCTTGAGTGTGTGATCGTTAAGGCAACCAGTGCTTTCTGGATATGTTCAAAAACATTTGGCAGAAAATGGGGTCTAAGACCAAAAATGATAATGTTGATTTATACATCCATAATACGTCCAAAAGTAACGTATGCTTCCCTTGTGTGGTGGCCAAAAACAAAAGAGGCTACTGCACAGAAAAAGCTTACAAAACTTCAACGGCTAGTGTCCATTGCTATAACGGGAGCGATGTGCAGCACTCCATTAAATGCGTTGAATGCAATGCTAAATCTGCTGCCTTTGCACAAATACGTGCAACTAGAAGCGGAAAAGAGTATGGATAGACTTAAACGGTTGAAAACTTTCATGTCTGGTGACTTAGTCGGTCACCTGAGCATTTCACAAAGCTTTCAAAATGGGCCAGTGATGTATATGAACGGAGACTGGATGAAACCTGTGGATAACCATGACATCCCTTACAAGATATGTGAAACGTCACGTATAGATTGGGAAGTCGGAGGTCCCACTGTTCGTCATGGCTCAATAAAATTCTTCACAGATGGCTCAAAAATTGGAATAAAAACGGGAGCAGGAATCTTCGGCCCTGGGGTAGAAATCTCAGTGGCGATGGGAAACTATCCAACGGTTTTCCAGGCGGAGATCTTTGCTATAATAAAATGTGTTAACGTTTGTCTGAAGAGAAAATATAGATATGCAAATATTTGTATTTTTACAGACAGCCAAGCGGCACTCAAAGCGTTAAGTAATTACAAATGTACATCCAAACTTGTCTGGGAATGCCTTCTTTCATTGCGAAAGGTGTGTCAAGAGAACTCGGTAAATTTATTCTGGGTTCCGGGACACTGTGGCATTGATGAAGGCAATGAAAGGGCAGACGACCTTGCTAAACAAGGTTCAAATGCACAGTTTATTGGCCCAGAACCATACTGTGCCATAAAAATGGAATTAAAATCTTGGGAAGAGCAAAGGGTGATGACCAAATGGTTGGTCACCACAAAGTGTTCTCAAGCGAAAAGGTTTATAATTCCATATGTTACAAAAAGGTTTATAATTCCAAATGATATCATTTGAAAAACATTGGACAGGTTCAGAATGATATCTGTTGTTTCTGTAACATGGAACGTGAAACATCGGAACATCTGCTTTGCAGTTGTGATGCTTTGTACAAGAGCAGACTTAAATTTCTGTACAGTGGCTATATGCAACCTAAAGAAATTTGGACTGCAAATCCTGGAAAGGTGGTGGGTTTTATAAACTCAATTTTGCCTGACTGGGAGACGCGTCTTAAGCTGGTCACTTGACAAATGGTGATCTAGCTTTAAGATGCAAATTAGAATAGTAAACAGGGGTATATCACAAAAGTTCACCTCAGTGGACGCAGTGGTTTTACGCCCCAAAAAAAAAAAAACAAATCTAACGATGCCAAAAGAATTAACATTAAACATTAATTCATTCAATAATACAATTGCGACATTTTATGCTAAACTATAAACCTATCATGTAAAACACTTAGTCAAACACCTTTTCAGCTAATGAATGTAGACAAAACGACAATATAAATTCAAATTCACAAACTGCTATACAGCGGCTAAACGGAGCACAACAAAACAAATAAACGTCATATCGGGAATGGTTTGTAGTGTTCCCATCTTTATTTTGTCAAAAAATCTACTGTCAAATTACTTTTGAGCGCTACTGTAGCTTGTCTGCCCAATAAATATTTACCATCACACATTGTGAGAGTTCCCAGCAGTATACTTACTGATGACATAAATCACCACTAATCGGCTCCCAAGCATTGTTAAAATTACCTCGCCTTTTCAATAAAAATAAAAAGTACCATCACACTTTGTGAGTGACATCAACAGCGTTCTTTCTTGGCCCAAATCGGCCTTTGAACGTTAGTTTTCCACTGAATATCTTACATCACATTTTGTTAGCAGCATCTTTCCTGTTGACATAAATCGATCCAAATCGACGTCATTAAAGAATACATTCAACCATAACTTTTCAAATAGACGTATCTAACATTTGATAGGAATTGAGGAAAATGAGGTATAAGTTCCAGATGCTTCATTAAATCTTATTTAATTGTACTTAAAGTTTTATTCGATGTGTTCATTCTATCATGGTTAAATAATAATATAAGAAGTAAAAATCCTGGTTTTCGTGCACTTTCGCACTACTTTTAAGAAAATTAACACATACCGGTTTGCCTCCATACCATACACATACATTATGTTAGATACGTCAGTGTGACAACTTGATATTAACATATTTAAGATATTGATATTTAAGAAAGTTTAGCACTTACGTCATGTCAGATACACCGGGTATAATTTTTAAGCGCAGATACGTCGGCTTGCGGTGTGGTGTATCTGAACTATGTACATAATATTAAAAAATATCAGATATGTCACCTATGAAATTTGGCGCACATAAATGATTAATTTTGATAAAGGGTGTTTCGATCAAAATTTGGTCGACCTAAACTTGACGCATTTCCTTTCATCGTGCATTAAAAAATTATGCACACCCCTCATTTTGAAAATGTGTGCGGGTAGCACCATGCCTCTATTTTGATTTTGAGATAAGCACTTCATTTATCAAAATGTCGTTGAAGGAAGAGAAGCAACGCATCGAAATTTTGCACGTGCATGGGGAAAATCCAAACTACTCTTACGCCAAATTGACGAAATTGTTGAATGTGGCTAAATCAAATGTTACCAACGTATTATAAGTGTTCGGTGAACGTTTGTCGATAGTCAGGAAAGCTGGATCGGGGGGAAATCGCGACGACAAAAACCCGCTGTTTCGAGTG
Source organism: Aedes japonicus (assembly GCA_034211315.2). Taxonomy (NCBI): domain Eukaryota; kingdom Metazoa; phylum Arthropoda; class Insecta; order Diptera; family Culicidae; genus Aedes; species Aedes japonicus. Next base: position 436,766 of record JASCZW010001746.1, read on the forward strand.
GAACCCCAACCTCTCCGTCCGACATGTCGCAACCAGAACCGTCAACCGGAAAATTTATCTAAGCGAGTGCCTTCAAAAACGTCTACTGCCTTTCCTGAAGCGGCACAATTGTTCCGTTCTGTTTTAGCCGAATTTGGGATCTTGCCGTTACGGATCAAAGGCCACGGAGTGGTATGCTGCCAACAACGTTCAAGTGGTGCCCATGGACAAGAACCCTCCCTACACGCCAGAGCTCCGCCCAATCGAACAATGTTGGGCCATCGTCAAGCGGAACCTTAAAAAGACTCAAAAAGCTTTTGTGAGCGAAAAACAGGTCAAGGCAAACTGGCGCTTTGCGGCGAATAAAGTGGACAAGGAGACTGCACAAAATCTTATGGCAGGTGTTAAACGAAAGACCCGGCAATTCGCATTCGGTAAAAAGGAAGCTTAGTTGAATATTTCTTCTGTATTCTGAACTTGAAAAAGAAAATGAATTTGATCTATTAATAAAACCTTTGATCGACACACACCAAATTGACCAAATTTTGATCGGAACACCCTTTGATAGGATTTGGCTATTGCTACTACATTAAGGGTGTTATTAATGATAGGATAAAATGAAAAACTTCATTTGTTTACATTTGCGACATACGTCCTTTTGAAAAGTTATGCTTGCATTGTCTTCCCAATAATATACCACCATCACACTTTGTGAGTGGTTAGAAGAGCATTCTTACTGTTGGTTTCAATCGGTCTATATTGGTGCCGATATTATCTGAATTTAGAATCAACAGTTTCTACACATTGAGGATGTATGTTGGCCCCGAGCATCGTTTGTTGATTCTTTGTGTAATTGCAGCAAATATGGTAACAATGGAGTAGCAACCAGCTTATTTGTGGGTTACCTCATTTCGGATCGAATTGTTATGTTCTATTTTTTAAGTTAAAAAAGATATAACATCCAAGAGCTAGAAATTTTCGGAACACTAAACTCTCCGCTTTTAAACCACTTAAATCGATTGTACGATAAACAGCCTTTTCCCGGACCGACATTCTTCATCCCCGGTAAATTCGTGTGAAAATTAGTCCAGCAAATTGCATCGATTATCGTTGTTATCCCTTCAGTCTGTTTCCGATTCACGCATCGGCCCCGAATTCAAAGAATTGCAGCAATTGAAGAGTCGTTTTTTTAGCGGAGCGAAATGTTCGCGTAATTGTTGCCTGGAAGACATGATTTTATTTTTCATTTTCTTATATATTTTTGCAACATCAACTTGCATAATATAATTTATATGTGGTCACTTAACGGTTCACGTTCCACACATATGTTCACACACACACGTACGTCTTAGTTTGACCGATTTTCTGATCAGACGTTCAACTCTCTCCCTCAAGAACTGGGCCTCGTTCGGCTCACTCGAGGGCATCAAAGTCAAAGGAGTGAACCAGGAAGATAAATCTTCCGGACGCGGAGTCCCATACAATATTTTTCTTATATTTATGTGCGTTGCTCTGGCTGTAAGCGATATATAGAGGAATTATGCCGCGGACGCCGCCGCCGCAGTCAATACCATATATATTTGGATAGTAGCACGCGATTGATCGGTATTCTCTTGGTCTTCCGCCTCTTCTTGAGCCAGAAAGTGCAAACGATGCCTGATCAATGGCGTGATGAGCTCTTTCTGGAAGAAGGCATTTTTTTCACTCGCTTATATGTCTATCGGCTAGGTTTTGGATGATCGAACTCAACGCTTCTCCTCCGATCCCCACCGGAGCTGCTTCCGACCGATCGAGCTAAGGATGGGTTGGGCAGCCGAAGTAACAGAAACTGGGTCTGGGACTGGAGTGCTGTATTATATGCCCGCCGAAGAGGCAAATTGATTTGCGAAAAAATGCCAATGATCAATTCAACTTGCAGGGTTTTTCCCCGTTCGCCATCGATGAATGAGTGCGAGAAAACGTATCGGATGAGAAACCTTTCCATAAGGAGATCATCAATTGCCAGCTTGTTACGCTTGGTTAGGTTCCATTAACCATCAATCTGTATTCGTTCGTTCAGAACGTTGAGAGCTGAATAAAAAAAAACCTACCTACTATTCGCAAATTGAAAGTAGAGTGGATTTGCGAGTGGTTGAATTGCACTTTTGCTCGCTGCCTGCCAACGGCAACCGAATCAAGGCCATCGCTAATAACCAATCAATCACCGGGCTGTGATCAATCAAGCTCGACGCGGTTGCCAGTCAGCTCCAGGATTTTGGGCGGCCAGGCGACCGGGGAACGATTCAGTAAAATTCAATTTGGGATTTACATAATTCATCTTAAATTGATTCAATCGACAACACCAGAGTATACAAGCGCAAATCTGACGGAATGAGAACAGTTTACCGAAACAATCAATATCGAGGCACTCCTTGTTTCTTGAATGGCAGCCGGGAGTCGAAAAAAAAAAGAATTGAGAACACTCTGCAATGAGGAAGCAATAAAGGGCAAAATGCAATAAAAGTAAATGGTTGCAGCGCGTCCGCGTCGTCATCCACGTTGTTGTTTTGCTCGTCAAAACAACGGCTCGAATAAACTTTCTGCCGAGCTTCTGCAGCACCAGGCTTATGCTATGTATGCTGCCCCATTCCTCTACTCAGTTGCTATTCCAACATGCTTTGTTTATGTTTATGTAGGCTGGGCTGATAGAATAGCAAACAACTGGTCGCAAGTGTCGTCCTGCCCTGCAGAGTGGGCAACTGTACAACACCCGTCCGATTCATTGTGCCTGCGCTGCGACTTCCTTATCGCTCCATTTCCAACTGGAAGCTAGGAACTTGAAACGAAGTTCTATTCCCAGTGGTGTTTTTGTTTGAAAGAGCCCCGTTCAGATGCACACACCTGGAAATCCTTATTACGTATTCCGATGCAGCGCACTAGAGGTCACTGAACCCAACAATTCTGTGAGAAGCAGGTCAATTTTAACTTCTCAGTTCTATCTAAACTCACTCACGTTTCACAGTTTTCCCCACTCAGACTCGTCAGGTGAGCTATAAATCATCGTTCGTTAGCCGCCGACGACGCGACGGTGCCAAGAAGCGCGTGGCAGTCATCTTTGCGAGGGAGTGTTTGGTTTTAGCAATCCACCGAACAGCAGCGATCGTTCATCTTAGGTACGAAGTTGCTCTTTTGCGAAACAGCTGCTCGATCGATTATGAAATCGATCGTGAAAACGCGGCACGGTGCTTGATTGAAATCGAAAGTTACCCACTGTTTGCAATCGGGTGTGCTTTAGGGTTTGTCTCCATAAATATGTCGAATTTGAGGTAAGTGGCGTGTAAGTAGCGAACTTATCGGCTCTCGAATGCCAGTCATTGTAAGGTGAAGTAATTGCCAGAAAATAAATTATTGGTAAATTCTAGTGCGAGGTGCGATTGTGTTGGCCTAATGGCTTAAGAAACACCTCTCGTAATTAGTAGATGCAGCAAGTGACAGCAGCGGGGTTTCAGCCACTGAGCGAGAGAATGCTAAAAGTTACACTTGTTCTAGAATCTGAGACCTCGAGTGACGACAATTATTCTGCCCCGATTCTGTATGGACATTAATTGATGGTTGTTTAACGAAACAGGTTGTAATTGGCTTGTGGACGTACTGTTTTAATGGTATTATCTTGTTAAGAGAATGATTCGAACTCACCATTTATTCCAAACTAGATTTTCTACTGCGATGATAATTCATTTGATCTTGCATTGGAGGTCGAGACTTTTACCTCTGAACATATGCTCCATGACGATTTGTAGTTATTAAAAATGCCTGTGTAAATCTCTTCTTCTTCGTCTTGTCTTTCTTCTTCTTCTCCTCCTTTTTTTAGCATATTAAGCTTATTGCTTTCACGATTCGCTTATTGCTTGCTCTCAACTTCTAAATGCATTTTCACAGTTATTAATTGAGAGCTTTCGATACCAGGTACTATTTTTGCATTAGTATGATTGTGTGGCAAATACAATCATAACCTATGCTCAGGGAGTCGGGACAATTTCCTTAACGAAATTCGAATCTAACGAAATTCGAATCGAACCTAGTCACCTCCAGCATGGTATTGCTTTGCAGCTGTGCTTCTACCGACTGATCTAAGGGAGGATCCACTCTCTATTCTATTCAATTACGAGGAGAATTTCTTGAACTAATTCCGATTTAATTGGAATTGAAAGCATTTTCTTGTTTTGTTATTTTGATATTAATTTGATGCAATCAAAAAAAGTTTCGTTACATCGACGAAATTCGTATTTCAACGTTCCTTAGCATTTCAAGCTTTTCCTTACAAAATTTGTTTGAACCAGACCGGAAATCGAACCCGGTTACTTACAGAATGGTGTTGCTTTGTAGCTGTGACTTCACCAGCTCCGCTAAAGGAGGACCAAATCAAAATTCCTATGATCATATGATCAAATTCGTACAATGCACAAATCGCGTTTCGTTAGGACGGAAATACGCTTCTGCTAAATAATTTATTTGGAGAAGATAAAGTTCATGCTTTTCGTAGATTTGTATTTGTATGTAAAACTAGCTTAACCCGGTGCGAGCGTTGCTACGCTTCCAACTAAATTAATAAAAATGTAATAGAACTGGCACGTTTATGGTTAGTTTTCGCGATCAGATTTTTTTTCTTGACTTAGCAGGGGATCAAATTGTATACAATTCTAATACACGTTTTTGTGTTTTAGTAACCAGGAAGGTTCCAGAGGAAGGAGGGGTCTCAAAATACCATAGAAACATTTCTTGCCTTCAAAAACCTCCACTTCCCAAATTTGGTTCCATTTGCTTGATTAGTTCTCGAGTTATGCAGAAATTTGTGTTTCATTTGTATGGAAGCCCCCCCCCCCCTTCCCCTCTTTCTCGAACCACTATGGAAATATTTTGCTCCTTCAAAAATCTTCACATGCCAAATTTGGTTCCGTTTGCTTGATTAGTTCTTGAGTTATGCATAAATGTGTGTTTCATTTGTATGGGAATCCTCCTATTGCAGAAAGCGGAGGGGTCTTAAACCACCATAGAAACATTTCTTACCGTCAAAAACATCCAAGGCCTGTACTCGAAAAAAATGCACCATTTTTATCCGTGTGTAACTTTTTTGTCCGTGATTAAAAAATTGATGAAAATCTGGGTATAACTAGTTTGGAATGAATTGTTTACATGTGCAAAATATCATAACAATCGGTTCAGTGGTTATTGAGATGTCATCGAAACAAGAAGAAAATCGCCGGAGAATTTTGCGCGCCGTCATGGAAAATCCGACTGCGACTATGAGATGGATCGGAAGACAACTGGGAATCACCCATACAACTGTGTCTCGGGTGGGAAATTCATTTAAGGAGTCCCAGACGACCGGGCAGCGGGTTGGAAGTGGAAGAAAATCGAGTTCAAGGTCCGCAAGGAACCGAATCGGCGTGATCAACAAAACACGGCGGTCAAATCCCGCGCAAGGAAGCTGTATCGAGAGTGGTTAACGAAACCGATGTGTGTGGTTACTCGAGCAGGAGCCAACAACATATGAATACCTTATTTTGGTCTTGATAACTGGCCGTGGTATTAAAGAGCTCAGATTAAGAGGTAAAATACCTAAGCAAAATACCTAAGAATTGCAAGCAAAATATCTCTCGAATAACAAAACTTGTTATTTTGAATACCTGGGAATACCTGCGAGGTACTATTTTGGTATTGTCTTACCTCAATTTGGTATTCGCATAACATTGTGAGAACAATATTATGGTAACTATAAATTAGAAGAAAAATTAGTAATCTCCATTTAATTCCAACTACCTTTGCTTATCTTCGACATCTTCGACTGTCGAAGATAAGCAAAGGTAGTTGGAATTAAATGGAGATTACTAATTTTTCTTCTAATTTATAGTTACAAGTATTCCACTAAACAGCTCAAACCCTCTAGGATTCAATATTATGGTATTATCTTCAGGTATTTTACCTCTTAATCTGAGTTCCTAAATACCAAAGCCAGTTATCGAGTTATTCGGTCCTACTCGGGTATGGATGACGAAACCTACATCAAGGCAGACGCAAAACAGATAATGGGGCTGGAGTTCTGCAGTCCCACGGAGGCGAGACATTATTTTTGCCGGACCTGGCATCATGCCATTACGCGCGATCGACGCTGGATTGGTACAGAGACAATAACATTGTTTTTGTACCAAAAACCGCTAGCCCCCCAAATTCACCAAACATTCGTCCGGTGGAAAGATTTTGGGCCATAATGAAGGCCAAAGTTCGAAAATCGTCCAAGGTGTTTAAGAACGAGCTGGAGTTGAAGAAAGAATGGATGAATGTGACCAAATAGGTCGGCTCCACCATTGCACAAAATGTAATAAGGGGTCTTAAGGGTACGGTACGGGCATTCAGCGATGGAAAGGAAATTGAATAAAGTAATTATGCCGAAACATAATCCATATGCATTAGTTCATTCCCTGAAAGTTTCAAGAAAATCCGACTTAAAATAAATGTTTGACGAACACTTTTGTCTGGTGCATTTTTTTTCGAGTACAGGCCTTAGTTCTCGAGTTATACAGAAATTTGTATTTCCTTTGTATGGGACCCCTACTTTCAGAAAGGGGAGGATACTTTATTATTGTTCTTAAAAACATGATTCCACATATTAATAAAACATGAACATGATAAGATTTTATTGGTAGTTCTATATACTGTTGAAATTACATTACACCAACCATGTTTTGCAAAACCTGTTTTTTTTCATACCGATGAATTTGTTGTACAAGATTGTGGTTGCACTGCGAACGGGAGCATATCATAGAAACTCAGAGTTGACTTTTCAACAATCGGAGTTGGGTCAGCAAAGTAGCTACAAACCTATCACGCCAAGTACTAGTGTTCAACTCCCACGCTTGGCAAAGTTTTGTATGTGCATGAGGATTTTTTCCCATTTTATGTTTTATAAGGCTTCACTTTTTGCGCGTTTTGGATGCATTGGAAAAGGCCTCAAAGTCTATAGACCGGTACTCCAAGGAATTCTTGGATGATATATAGAGCTTTAAAATGAATACAGACTCCTTTCCATGAACTAAATTCTATAATGACAATCTTAAACATTTTAGGATGACCTAAAATGATTAAAAAACATGATAGACCATTCCATATGTGCTAGTCAACCAAACCGTTGATTACGGCGGATGATTTCAAGACCTGTAGACCTATATTCCTAGGAGTTCTTGGATCACCTCGATCTCTTGAGGATAAAGATACACTACCTAACGTCTTTCCATGGACAAAAATGAAGCCTTCGCTCTTGTGAATACGTCGGAAAAACCATTTGATATGGTGGTCAAGGTCAACGTCAGCAGGAGTATTCAAATAACCTAGAATACTTGAAAATGAAGATAAACCCCTGTTCATGGACTAAAATGGCACTTTGACGCTTTGGAATACGTCGGAATAGATACTCCGCATGGTAGTTGATCGGAGGGTCAGTTGATCCATTCTCCAACGAGTTTTTGAATGACAGCGAATGCATGAAAATGAAGATATCTAAAGGGCGAACACGAAATTATTGCGACACCGAAAATGTCATGCCAATTTTCTTATAATGTTTAGAATCAAATTCTAGGGTAGTTTTATACATATATTTACTTCAAAAATCAAAAGAAAAGTTAATCGATGGAGCCTTGAGTGTAAAATTGAACGCATTTTCGCTTGATGCCCTCCATCAAAGTCTTTACAGTGTCATCCGGTACCAGTTTCTCAGTTTTTTTTTCCATTTTCTTAACATGTCCTTCTCGTCTTTGACTGTCTTCTTGCTCTTCCAAAGTTCCCGCTTCATTATTGCCCAGTACTGCTCCACCGGGCGCAGCTCCGGACAGTTTGGCGGATTCATGTCCTTTGGAACAAAATGGACAGAATTGGCCCCATACCACTCCAGGGCACTTTTAGAATAGTGGCATGATGCCAAATCTGGCCAAAATAGCGGAGCTTCGTCGTGCTGCTGCAAGAACGGCAAAAGGCGCTTCTCGAGGCACTCAGATTTGTAGATCTCGCCATTTACTGTGCCCTTTGTCACGAAAGGCTCACTCCTCAGTCCGCAAGAGCAGATGGCCTGCCAAATGAAATATTTGGAGGCGAACTTCGACATTTTCTACTTCTTAAATTTGTCGTCCACATAGAACTTGCTCTTGCCGGTGAAAAACTCCAACCCCGGAATTTGCTTAAAATCGGCTTTTATATACGTTTCGTCGTCCATCACACAGCAGCCATATTTTGTCAGCATCTTCTCGTAGAGCTTCCGTGCCCGAGTTTTAGCCGTCGATTGTTGCCGCTCATCGCGGTTTGGGAAGTTCTGTACCTTGTATGTATGTAGTCCAGCTCTCTTCTTTGCATTCTGGACGTAGCTCTGCGACATGCCGATCTTTTTAGCCAAATCACGGCTTGAGACGTTGGGATTTGCTTTAATCATCCGCTTCACCTTTCCCTCCGTCTTTTTGTTCTCCGGTCCCGGTTTTCTTCCAGCTCCTTTGCCGTGGTCCAACGTCAACCGCTCCTGGAACCGCTTCAACACTCTGGAGACGGTTGAATGGTGAATGTTCACCATTTTTCCCAACTGCCGGTGCGAAAGGTCAGGAAATTCCAGGTGTTTGGAAAGAATTTGTTCTCTCGACTCGCGTTGGTTCACCTCCATTTTCGTTGAATCGAAAAACACGACTTCGAGTTTGACAGCATGTAAACAATACACATCAATGAGAAAGTGTGCAAAATTTGGTTGATTTTTACCGAATGGTAAAAAAGTTATGCCCTGATGAATGTGTCGCAATAATTTCGTGTTCGCCCTTTAGACTATCCAACATGGGTTTTTAGACCAAAATGTGAATATGTCGGAATAGCCATTTGGCTTTGATCTCAAGGGCTACAGGCGTATACTCCAGAGAGTTCTGAAATCACTTAAAACACTTGAATTTGATAACCTATTACCCAACATGTGTTCAATACGCCTAATGTGTGAACGTAAGAAATCAGCGCTTTCGCAGGATTGTTTTGATGAAATAAAACAGATGAGCGTCAAAATGAAAGTTTTCATTTAACTTTCAGGAAAAAAGTATTAACAGTCTTATTCCATTTTGGTTTTTATGAAATTGACGAAGTTTTCTTGAAATACCTCGCATCATCCTCTGAACACTAATCGTTAATTTCCTTAGTATCCGAGCAGGACCGAATAACTCGATAATTGGCCTTGGTATTTATGAACTCAGATTAAGAGGAATACCTGAGGATAATACCATAAAATTGTTCCCACAATGTTACGCGAATACCAAGTTTAGGTAAAACAATACCAAAATAGTACATCTCAGGTATTCCCAGGTATCCAAAATATCAAGTTTTGGTATTCTAAAGATATGGTGCTTGCAATTCTTAGGTATTTTGCTTAGGTATTTTACCTCTTAATCTGAGCTCTTTAATACCAAGGCCAGTTATCAATATCAAAATTAGGTATTCATATGAATCTTGATAACTGGCTTTGGTATTAAAGAGCTCAGATTAAGAGGTAAAATACCTAAAGAACCTTAGGTATTTTACCTAAGGTATCCGAGCAGGAGGCAACAACATATGAATACCTAATTTTGATCTTGATAGCTGGCCTTGGTATTAAAGAGCTCAGATTGGGAGGCATAGCTCGAAAAAATTGACACCCGTCGTGAACGATGAGTAAAAAAAATATTCAGTAGGTACAATTTTCGCTTTCTTCATTTCGTTCTATCAGTCACGCAATATATTCGTGTTTACTATTTTGCTAAGCTCAGTCATTCCGTTGTCCTCGTGTTCCACACAGCTCATTCACACCACAGCAAAGCACACGGTTATTCAAGCCTCAAGAGATTTTGGTTGCTTGACTGAATGTTCTTGTAACCAGTCATTCATTTTCGCGTTCGTGAGTGATTTTTTTTTTGTCACAGGTTTTCAAGTATTCCCGAACATGGCTGAAGGCAAAGGAAGCCAAAAGGCCAAATGGCCGAATTCGCTACAAAGTTTGTGGGGCATTTGTTCGAGAAAAAGCATTTGCAGGATTGATTCGAGAAGTTTTGGTTTTTTTCCGTTTCATTGATTCTCCAAATGAATGACTGTTCTTTCGTCTTCACGGTAGAACGTTGAAATTGAATGAGTTTTTTGCACTTCACTGCTTTCTGGAACGAATGAATGATCAAAGTAAAGCAACACAAAACAAGTTGGCTCATTTTGCACAAGAGATTCATGAAGGCAAATTTGTGTTTACTTTATGTTCGCTAGGAACAGTGCGTGATGACTAATATTTTGACTCAGTCAGGGTGCAATTTGAGAATTGAATATGATTTGTTTAAACTCTGTTAAGAGGTAAAACACCTAAGCTAAATACCTAAGATTTGCAAGAAAAATACCTCTCGAATAACAAAACTTGTTATTTTGAATACCTGGGAATACCTGAGAGGTACTATTTAGGTATTGTCGTACCTCAATTTGGTATTGGCATAACATTGTGGGAACAATTTTATGGTATTATCCTCAGGTATTTTACCTCTAAATCTGAGCTCTTAAATATCAAAACCAGTTATCTAGTTATTCACTCCTGATCGGGTTGGAACGAATAACTTGAACTGGCCTTTTTATTTAAGATCGCTGCATAAAAAGTAAAATACCTGTGGAAAAATCAATGAATATGTTCCCACAATGTTTTGCGAATATCAAATTGAGGTAAAACAATGCCAAAATAGTACCTCTCAGGTATTTCCAGGTATTCCCAAATAACAAGTTACGTCATTCGAGAGATATTTTGCTTGCAATTCTTAATACCAAGGCCAGTTCTCAAGATTAAAATTAGGTAATCATATGTTATTTCCTTTTGCTCGGGCTTAGCGACCATTTATTCCACTATCTGTACATTTTAGAAGCATTCCGGCGCACTTTTCCAGTCTTTTTCAGCTTCCGCTTAACAATTGCCCAATATTTCTCGATTGGACGAAATTGATGGCAATTGGCTGGGCTGAGGTCCTTTCCGATTAACTCCACCCTGTTTTCACGGTAGCACTGGAGTGCATCTCGACGGTTGTCCAAATCTGGCCAATACTTTGAAGCGTGTAGATGGCGCTTTGAAGTGGTAGATGGCGTTTTTTCTGGCACTCTTCCATGTAGAGCTTTGAGCTCATTTACTCATTTCTAACAAAAACTTGTAGTTTTCGTCCGCTGCTGAAAATTGAATGTCGAATCTGAAATTTGCTCGCGAACTTGGAATCAAAAAATATTTCATATGTGTTCAAGAAATCCTCTCCAGCCGTGGCCTCACAAAATAAAAAGGCCCGGGAAGCTGCTCAGTGTCCATTTTTACGTACGTCGCCCATTAGTATGCACCCTGGGTACCTCCTGAGAATCTCACATAAGAACTAGACATCAGTTACCTAAACTATAAACGACTGAAGAAGTTATGAAATGCCCTCTTGAACTTTTAAACGTAACACTGACCGACAAATTAAATATGATTAGGAGACGCAACGATCTCCTGAACTCTTTTTAAAGGAAACTTATCTCTCCATGAAACTATAAAAAATATACTGTTGGGAGTAATGAGACTTTTAACATTAGACATTACTAAAACTTGTAGAATTCAAATATTTAGAAGATACAATAAACTATATTTTTGATTCGAGAAAATAGCTGAAACAGACTTTTACAGCACATAAATGACATTCTAAACTACAAAAAACTGAAAAAAACACTGACAAACTCAATAACAAAAAGACGAAACGACATCATACAAAACCGTGGACATGAACATGACTGAGAGAAAAGAGAAGCAAACTTGAAAACTTATCACCTTTTGAGGCAGTGTCAACAGCATCTCTATGGACGACGCGATCTTTGCAAGGCTGGTGAAATGCTTCAAAAATGAGTTAAGTTATATCATTCTAACGCACAAGGAACAATAAAATAGTTTCTTATTTTTGGTTCGAGAAAACAGCATCGGAAGACTCTCATAGCACAAATGACACTCTTCACGGACTAAACTACAAAAGACTGGAGAAATTACAAAACACCGTATTAAACTTGTAAACGTAACACTGACTAACAAAATAACAAAATGACAATTGAAGAAACAGATGAAAGGACTCAAAATCCTCGAACGTCGCTTCTTTTGATTAATTTTCAACAGCGTCTTCTTGGACGACACATTCCGTGCAGGGTTGGCAAAATGATACGAAAGGATTTACGCAACGATATCCTCAAAGGTCTGTTGTAGAGTTTTCCTACTCTATTCAGAGTTCCGCCAGTAAACCTTCACAAAAAAGGCTTGATTAGTTCTCGAGTTCTCGAACCACCATGGAGACATTTTTGTCTTCAAAAACCCCCCATACGCAAAATTTGGTTCCTTTTCCTTGATTAGTTCACTTGTTATGCATAAATTTGTGTCATTTGTATAAGAGCCCTCCCTTCCAGAAGTAGGAAGGTTCTCGATCCACCATTAAAAAAAAAACCATATGCCAAATTTAGTTCCATTCCCTTCATTAGTTCTTGAGTTATGCAGAAATTTGTGTTTTATTTGTCTAATTCCCCCCCTTTTGCCGACAGTGGAGGGGTCTCAAACAGCCATTGAAACATTCCTTGCCTTTAAAAACTCTCACATGCAAAATTTGGTTCCATTTGCTTGAATACTTCTCGAATTATCCAGAAATTTGTGTTTTACTTGTATGGGAGCCCCCCATTCAAGTAAAGCCTCAAACCATCATAAGAGCCTTCTTCGGCTTAAAAAAACCCTGCATAATTTTTTTCACGCCGATCGGTTCAGTAGTTTCCGAGTCTATAAGAGACAGATATTGATTTTTAGATACACTAAGGTCTTTTTGTTACGCGGTATGCTTTCGATAATAACTCCAGAACGGAACAACTTATCGACCTTTTTCGACTCAACGACATTCTTCGTTTTGGGTAAAAACCAATCATATGACAGTTTTTCAAAAAAATCACAATTTTTAGTGTAAATACTCAAAATGTTCAAAACTGTATTTTGACCATTGAACGGAAAGGTAACACATGCTAACAAAATCGAAGCAATTTAAAATGTTTATGCACGTGAATTGATCACCTTTTTTTTCGTTTTTTACGCGGTTTCATAGTAAAAGATTAACGTATTCCCCGTGTAAAAACTACCTTAGTGTACATAGATAATTTTTAAAAGTGTTCAAGTGAAGTGTTTGTTAAAATTTTCCTAGTTTTCCAACTAGTTTTAGAGGCTTTATAGGATGCTGGGATTTAAAAAAATCAGTCACAATTTTAGTACGCTGTGATAGTATGGGTTAAATATGGGTCTTGTACTTCTCTCTTGGTACCTCCCTTAGCTCAGTCGGTAAAGGCGCAGCTACAAAGCAACACCATGCTGAAGGTTGCTGGGTTCGATTCCCGGTCTGGCCTAGACATTTTTCATGCTTGGCAGCTATATTGGCATAGCGTATGATTATACTTGCCACACAATTATACTTATGCAAGAATGGAACCTGGCCTCAAAAGCTCTCAATTAATAACTGTGGAAGTTAGAACACTAAATTGAGAGCAAGCAATAATCTAATTGCGAAAGTAATAAACTTGAAAACGCCAAGAAAGAAGAAAGATACTTTTCTCAGTTTTCTGAGGTAATTTCAAACCATAGCTTTTAGCCTTCTTCTGCCTCATAACAATGATTCGTCTCATATTTCCGAAAAGCTCTGAGAAGCTCAATGAGAAATTGTGAACTATTTTTAAAAATGAAGAACCCTACTGCAAAGCCAATAAATAAAGGTGAATGTCCGAAATTAAGAGCTCACCTGAATTTAAACTACAATCGCGCAACATTTACATTAACTTTGAATTGCACAAACTAATTGCGTCTTTCCTCTAACGTGATCCAATTTAGCGAATAAAAAAAGTCTTAATAAGCTTCGATTTCTGCAAAACATATTCACACGCCGTACCACCGCAGCCGGCAGAAGCAGTTCGTTGCGGAATAAAGCATGAAATTAAAAGTGAATTACGATCGGGAAACGAAGCAAAATAAAAATCTATTTGAAAAAGTAAAACTCAACAAACGCGCTCGGTTTCTATAGGGACACAATGCCTCACTCTCTTCGGCTCCAGAACCTGATTAGCAATTGCAGACACGTACCGACCAACGCAACGTCGAAAACCCCACTTTGTCCGTCTCCCAAACCCTCCTCCGGGTGTTCATCGATTCACAGGAACAGAAATGGCTGTATAGCACTGCGAATTACAAAATTTGGTCCCACGTTCGGTGCGTTCTTAATGAAACCAGCAGGCTCGGTTGTTACGAACATGATGTATTGGTCACAACAAGGTCCAAGCTGGTCACCAACAATTCGGCGATAAATTATAATCCAAGCGTCAGATCTTCCGAACGAGGTCAACAACAACGCCACCGCCGCCAGTACGGTGTGCAGATTCTCACGTGGGAGAACTAGCAAGGGGACCATTATTGTACGATATCTTTGCGGTGTGAGTCACTTGAGACAAACTCTTTGTAACAACAACCGCCGCACTGCGATCGGGAGAGCGTTGAATTGTCAGTCTGAGCAAATAAATGCTCGCAAATGTGAAGAACACCGGGACGCCCGGACCGGAAATTCTGCTCCCAGTCAGCCGCGATTGTTGCCATTGAGACAAACAACAAAGCCAGACACTCCACTGGAATATCAGTTTCAACGTGTCGACGGAGGATCAGCGATATTTATGGCTTCCCTTTAGCTGACTGCTGCTATTTTGTTGCTGCAAATGCTACCGAACAAGTTCAAGGACATCCGTGAGTGGCATACTTGACTCGTCGCTCGCAGGTGCAATACCCGGAGGCCACATCCGGTGCACTTGCTGGGATTTGCGGGTAATCCAGATTTGTGCCGATACATATCTAAAAATGAACCACGAGTAACCGAAAGACATGTAATTAAAGCGTGCCTCTCTATCGAGCTCCGAAAATGGAAACATTTTATCTTCTACTTCAATCACCCGGAAAAAATGACCCTCGATAATGACGGCGGAGGCGCGCTCATTGCAGACTGTCGGCAATCACGTTCCTCCCAGCTCGATTACGATAAGGGGAATACAGAGAAACTCATTCATGGCCTATGGATTGATGATAATTGACCAACCGCATCGGTTCATGCAAGAGGAGCACTGTGTATTAGTTGGTTGACATCTGTCCGGGACAGACTGAAGAAATGACAATCTATTCAGTTCAAAAATAATGAGTTCAAATTCCTAGTAGACATAATCACTCGATACAATGAGTCATGTATGCGAAGGGAAAAAAAGGGGAAACGAATCGAGATAGCATTATCATTATAGGGGGATGAAATAATGCAACCGAAGCGTAATTACTTTCTAGATGCAGTTCGATAAAAAAAAAGAAACGTCGATATTTCGTTGCTCCGAAAAATCCCCCACGTTGGGTGACATGTAGTTGATTAACAGAAAACATGCCACCGAACCAGAAACTGATAACGATATTAAACATCGTGCCTACTTATTTACATTTGTCCGCATTTTTACCCAATTACATTTTTTCTTTAGAGTTGCGTGTTGGGAAAAAAATGGAACATAGATGGATGGCTGAAGAACGCTCCATGCAGTCGGCAAGTGAGTCTACAGAGGAAGCAAAAAACCATATTAGGTACGATGATAGATTATAGACATTATTTGTCTAGCACGAGTCGGTCATCGTCAGCACGCCGCCATCGTGGCCGGCCTATGTCTGACTTTACATAAACCATGCAATGTCAACCGGACAAGGCGAGTTCATGTAATAGGACACTGTGAAAAAAATCTGAACCATTTGTGGACATACTCACGAACGTTCTCATTTTGATACTGGTAGTAAGAGAAAGGTTCTAACGCCTCGAAGATCGGAATTTATTTACTAGTTTGGAGATAACGATCGAACATGATCCAGAAGTGACTCTCTTCAGATAGGTAATGATCAACTACCGGGTATATTTCGGATCATCTTCATGCAAGTGGTGTAAATATAGCATGAGCTAAATAAATACCTTCATGAAATGATATAGAAACTAAAGAATGCGATAACAAGCACACTATTTAAGTTGTTGAAATTAGTATCAGTTTCGTAATGATCATTTGACTTTAAAAAGTTCAAGGAATTTAGCAAGTTTAATTTTCAATCAAACCTGAACCTACATGTGTTTTCGATAAATTTAGGGATGATTGAATTTATGATTTTTTCTAACATATATAGAATAATGGTTTGAGAACAAATGCACGCCTTTTCGTAAATAATGTCGTGTTAATTACCTTAAATATAACTAAATTTAACTCATCGTGATTATCAATGAACTTAAATGTATGTCAGGCTTCGTTGAAAAGTCTGATCCTAAGTTTTTGGATGTGTGTAATAGAACCGCAATTAATATCCGTCGAAAATATGAAGGGTGTAACAACCCAAATTTGGACAAACAAGAATACAAGTAAATTGATTATAATTCTTATTTCAAAAATAAAACTTTGCTTTCGATGTTCAATAAGTATACAATATATTGACTAAAGGGTGTCCCACATCAAATTGCACCACGAAAAAAAAAACGCTACCGAAAATTACCCACTGTGTATTTTTTCTTGAACATTTGGGTAGAAGTAGTTTAGAATGAATGTATTTTTATCGCTGTCAGTTTTTCTAAAATTGGAAAAAATGGCATCACCGGAAAAGCAACGTCGCGAATTGGTTTTGCGCAAGCACCTGAAAAGTCCTTAACTCTCTCATCGGGACATCGGAAAACAACTCGGAATCGTGCAGTCAATGGTGAGTCGTGGGATTAAATAAACGTGACTACGAAACTCTGAGCATCGAACGGAAGGCAAAAGGAGGTCAGAAAGGATGTTCTATTAGTGGTCCGAATCACAAGCGTGTCGTGAAAGTGTTTAAACGGAATCCCAATGCTTCGCCGGGGATGTGGTCAAAAAGTACAAGCGGACTACAAGGCACTACTATAACCCTTCTTGCAGTAGCATCGCATTTTGTCGGTAAAGGAGGTTACTTTTCACCCCTTCTTCTTCTTCTTTATCATTTCAAGCTAATTGCTTTCACAATTCGCTTATTGCTTGCTCTCAACTTGTACTTCCACAGTTATTAATTGAGAATTCTCGATTGCATGTACCATTATTAGTATGATTGTGTGGCAATACAATTATATCCTATGCCCAGGGAGTCGAGAGAAGTTTTCCTTAACGAGAAATTCCTAGACCAGACCGGGAATCGAACCCAGTCACCTCCAGCATGCCGTTGCTGTGTAGTCGCGCATTTATCGACTGAGGACCCACTTTTCACCCCACGTAGTATTATTACACTAGAACAACAAATCGAGAGGAATTCATAGGAATATCGTATGGAAATTTGCCAGAAGATATTATGGCAAATTTATGCAACTTTCTATGCAATAGAAAGAATTTTATAGGACGATCGAATAAAAAAATTTCCTCACCGAAAAAAAAGTTGCATTCTGGATCCGAACCATAAACTTCGAGATCCAGAGGCGAGCACCAATCCCATGGGACTATACACGCTAGATAAGTAATGTCAATTGAAAGTGCATAAGAGGCATGTTTTTCTCGACCAATGCAACAATAATTCTAGGGAATAATTTTTGATTAGGGTGAATCTAACATTGAGAGACTCTCTTTAACTACTGTTGCGGAACCGATCCTTTACTCCGTCGATCCTGTGTGGCTCCTCAACACACGACCGGGTTGGTTGGTTGATGGGTTGTAGGAGTGTTTCTTCCCAGAAAAATTAGTGTGTCATTCCTCCTTTAAATTATTAACACACACTCGCGGACAAACAGTTTATTTACAGCAATCTCATCCGTCGGTTCAGAGCACCACAATATACACTGCATAAGTCTGTCGTTTGGATGCATCCATATCTGCCGGAACATCTTCTCGACGTCCGAAACTAGCATGATCTGTTTGGTGCGACTCCTTAAGATAATCGATCTTAGGTCCTCCTGTATTACTAGTCCTACCAGCAATACGTCGTTGAACGAAACGGCAGAAGACGTCGCACAGGAAGCATCAAACACCACCCTGACCGTTGTGGTGGTGTATCCTCTTTGAAAACAGGATGATGAGGTAGGAAACACCGCTGTTCTGAACCTAAAACCGCTGCATCGATTTTCTCCATGTGTTCCATTGATTCATATTCTCCCATGAACTCGTGATTACGCTTGTGGAGATCTGCATTCCTTCCTAGCCTGCTTTCAATACCTTGAAGATGCCGAATAGCAAATTCCTTGGACTCACCTAGTCGTGCGACACCATCTTCATCTTTTGGAAGAGTAACGGTGTATCTACCATCGGAATTTCTTTGGACTGTATTTTGGAATAGGTCCTCGCAACGTTTTTCCTCTAGTGAGAAGACCTTTACCGATCCAACCTCTTCACTGGACCAAAACCGGGAAACCAGAGATTCCAGATCTTCTGTTGTTGATGCGTTGCAGGTGATGTGAGTATCCTGATTTCCATTAGATAAACCTCCACACACCACCGAAAACCGATTCATTTAGCGTCGGAAATTGGTTGCCTAGGGTAATTCTTTGACCGGTTTCGAAAAGGTCGAAAAATCACTCGATACCTAGTACCATATGCAGTCTACTGGACTTAAAGAAAGCGGAATCAGCCAGATTAATCCCTGTATGTATCGACCAACAATCCGTGTTGATTGAAGCAGTTGGGAGATTTACGGTTACGTTAGGCAGAACAAGAAAGCTCATCAATTGCAAGAATGCAGAAACCCGTAAACGCACAACCGCTAGGATTTTTTGGATAACCTTGGTCCCAGCCTGACCGATTGCACGCACAGAAATGTCTACCTTTTCCTTGTGGATCTTCATCCGCAGACTCAGTCGCTCCACGATGAAGTTGCTCTCCGAACCCGAATCCAAAAGAGTACGAGCAAGAAATCGTCCACCCTCGTCGTCCTCCAATTGGAGTTGCAAACAAGACTTGGGAAGAGTACTGTTGAGCCGCATCGGAAATCGATATACTTACTGGCCCTAGAAAGGTATGTATTCAACTTTGGTTGGTGCTGTGACTGGCTATGGGACAAATGACCAAAAGGTCAAAGTCCCAAAAAAAAAAAAAACTGTGACAGGCTGACACCGCTAGTGTCGATTGATTTTGTGGGTAGACTATCCAAAACCTGTATTCTACGACGAAGGAAATCGCATAAATCCTCCAGGGTATCCTGTTGCTTCGTTGATGATACCTTCTCCCAACCTCTACGCGTTACTGGATCCAATGGCGCAGTGAGGATATTCACCAGCAGCAGATCCTTAAAGTCGACTAGCTGGATAACCTGGTCGAGTGTCTGGACAACTCGTTCGAAGCCTTGAACCAGGATGTGCAAGTCAGCTCCCGACTCCTTGGTAAGTGTTGGAAGCTAAAAGAGAGCTTGAACCGCTATTCAAATGTTGTCTTGGACATGAACCTCCCCGAAACTAATGCTCATCGAAGAATACTGGGCTATTATGAAGCAGACACTACGGGAGCATCCCATGGAGGTCAAATCTGAGGAAGACATGAAGAAAAAGTGGGTTTCCGTACAGAAGAAACTGCAGTCAGATGTTGTACAGAACCTAATGAGTGGAGTTAAGCGTAAGGAGCGAGCGAACGTTACGGTATAAAGTTGTTCATTCAAGATTCGAAATTCGACATCCAAGTATGCCAAAAGCTTACTCATGAATTATATTTTATTGTCTGAAAATTTGAAAAGGATCGGTCAACTAGGTAATTTTCGTTTTTTCCGTGATGCAATTTGATATTCGAAATCCTTTAAATCCGAATTGCCGGAACTATCGTTCAAATTTTGCCATAAGATTCTGAACAGCCTCTTCGTCCACTTTGTTTGCCGCAGAACGCAAATTTTCAATAAACTGCTTCTTGCTTCCAACAGTTTTTGGGTTGTCTCCGGGTTCTGTTAGACGATAGCTTCATATTTCTCGAATCGGGCGAATCTGACATGTTGTAAGGGTTCTTGACCATGGGAAATACCTACACAGTTTAGAAGAAACATGCAATTTTCTGTGTTTTCAAATGCACATAAATGGAATGCTAGATTTGGCATGAATTCATGGGATATTTCTTGTAAATTGACGCCAGACGGAAGATTGCAAACAATCTTGCATGACGTATAAAAGATTTCAAACAATTTCGTTGTTTGCTTTGGCTTGCAATTTTATTTTATATTTTTATCAGGTAATATTCATTTGTACAGCCCCAATCAACTTAACTTTACTTAATTGATCTCAAAAATAAACTTAAAAGAGAAAGAACCGATTACTCGCGGTCTGAAGGGTATAACAATTATATGGAAAGGAAGAAGGGGTGGGAGCTTTGATCATCATTTACAAAACACATGTACTTTTAATTCTAAGTGTCTTTTTCTAACTGAACTTTTCTTTATTTGAATATTTTCGAAGAACACTGAAATCAAAAACTAAAACTCAAACAAGTTAGTTAAACAAACTACAATTTAAGGCTAATGAGTCGAAAACACATAAACGAGTTTCGTAAACTCCAGATCACGTAGTGCCAGGATATCTCTCCACGATGCTCAGCTCAAGACCAAGTTACGTGATCTGCGTCCTGGTAACCTTGTCCACATTCGCAGAGATTGCTGTCGCCCAACCCAACACGGTCTAAATGAACGCTTAAAGAAAAACATTGGACATGAGGCGAAACATCACGCGAATGAAGTCATCCATCCCCCTAAACCATGATTTCTTCGACTGCTTTGGGATGAAAGAATATTGCAATCACATGATGCCAGGCAACGAGCAACTGTTGACGAAAAATGGGACAAAATTCATTGAAACGAGTTGTTGATCATAAACATCGCCTTCCATAGCGCCCACCTTTGCATCTTCGCAACTATCTTTACTCTTGGTTTGAATCAAATCGGCTATTAGATGTAGGTCATAAACAATTTGTTTTTCCAATGAAGTAAATCACTTTCACACTTTGTGTTCCCAATGAAAAACCGTCATCACATTTTGTGACTGGCCCTACAACATCCTTACTGTTGGGTAAAATCGGTCCAAATCGGCTTTCCAGCATTATTAAAAATCATCTTGTTTTCCCAATGCAAAACCACCATCACACTTCGTGAGTTGCCCCAACAGCATCTTACTATTGGTTTAAACCAGTCCAAATAAGCTTTCCAGCATTATTAAAAGTCATCTTGTTTTCCCAATGAAAATACACTGTCACATTTTGTAAGTATCCCTAACAGCATCCTTACTATTGGTTTAAATAATGATGATTATGATGATGTGTGTGTGTGTATGGACAATCCAACGCCCACCGTCGGGCAGTGTTTTTATGGAAAAAAAATGTTTGCAGTTAAACGAACTTTTGTCGACACGACAAAAATTTTTAGTCCGGGAGTTGGAAGGTGATAGCTCTGTTGAGTTCCAGTGACCCATTTCAGAATGCCTGGTTACTCACGTCCATTCCGAGGTCAGTTTCACTCACAACCAGCCCCGCATAGACACAATACAAACATCAAATGGAAATTAGTATTGTGCATACACTTCCATCACCAAGTCATATTGTTTTGACGATGGGACGTATTTAGTAGTATCGTTCAAATTTAGTTATAATCGGATAGATCTCACCGGAAATTGTTGCTGATGTTCAGTCTTCATTTGGACGGCCACCCTGTGATGCTAAAGAAAGCATTTATGTCTCTAAAAGAGAAGCTCTCCGCTATTCGGCAAATATTTCCACATCATCATTTTCGCGTGGAACAGCACGAATAAATTTAGTACTTCGTGCACAAATGAAATACAATGAAAATCACAGGTAAAAAACACTTTAGAGTAGAAATTAAACTTGAAAAATCACAATCACTGGGCAATGAATGAAAAAAAAATCACAGCTCTCCCGCTCTAGACCACGTGATGAGTGCATCTGAAATTATATGCCAGCCACTCAGACGCACTGACGCGCATGCGCGTTAGCTTCGATCATTGCTTCTGACCAGCAAATAGCCGTTTTTTACATTGCACTAGTCTTCTTTTTTTCACTTCACACTCTGCCATTTATCAAAATCCCTCGTTATGACGCGACCCTATATCGACTTCAAAAGTGCTAATAATCATGAATACACTCGCGACCAAGCGGAAAAATACTCTTATTTAACCTTTCTTACCCTGGTGGCACAATACTAATAGTACCAACAAACAAAACAAAGTCGATTTTACTCTGCCACCGGTTGCAAGAAAATTGCTATTAAAATAGGGAAATGCTGCCGATCATTACATATTTTGGGAGGGATTTGATTATATTCACTACGTCGTACACAAAACACGCGGAGTTTTTATGATTTAACTGTTTGTTTAAGTGGAATTACGAATTAATTTTGATATTTTATTTCGCGATGATGATGATGATAATGTTAAAATACTACCATCTATTGTAGCAAGGTAACTTTCCATAGCAGTGGAATAATCTGAAAAACGATTTGATCAGGATTCTATTGTTGTTTGTGATCATCAAGCTCCTGTGAACCGCCAAAAACTTTTGGACGGGCACGTAAGCAGAGACACTTTCGCGAAACCCGCGAATATAGGGAGGAGAATCTCCTTCCCAGAGCAAGTTCACACCACAGCACTAGAATCGAACCCTCGATTGACAGAATAAACCCAATAGATGGGGTTGAAGAGCCCGCCCTCATTCCGCGAAATGTCAACAGTAGGGAGGAGGAAGTCCCATGCTCCCTGTCCAAATCGTTTCACTTGGGTGCCCTGATGGTCCCTCCCTTTCCCCGTTATATATTAGGTCGTGGATATTCAGTATACCTTGTATTAGAAAATTCGGATGAAAGTAAAATTGGTTAGGGTTTATACCGTGCGTCTCGGTGTTTCTGATTCATTATTTTTGTTTTTGTTTAAACTAAGAGAGCAAGACTTGGATTATATGATGCAGCTGTTTATAATTTTTTTATGAGAAAAACTTGTTGCCAGTTAGTTTCCAAAACAGTCCTTAATTCTAATCAATCATGGGGTTGCAACCATTTGATTTGTTCAGTCAGCCCAAGTTAAGCTACTGAGTTTACAAAATCATGTAAGATTTTGCATACTATTATGGAATATTTCATGGAAATGTAAGCCAGATAACGCCTAAATCCATCCTGTTGTACGAAAGATTGCACACATTGTTGTATGGCGCATGAAAAATTGCAAACAATTTCGTTGCGTACGCCTTCTTTGGCTTGGAATTAAACGAGGGGTGATTTTACGTGCTTGTTAAAATTAATTATTTTTCTCGGTGTGAAAGATTGCACACAATTTTGTTGTTGACACTTCCTTTAGATTACAATTGAGCTAGGGAAATTTAACGCGTATGTTAAAATTCATCATATCTGTGTAATTAAAGTTTTTGTCAGCGCTATTTGAAAATTTGAAATATAAGGTGGATTGAACCTCAAGTTTAAGAAAATAGGTTCAAGAACCCATAGAGCACATCGTATTTTCATTATTTTTGTCAGTGCCTGTTGATCATTTCCAAACTCGTATCAGGATCGCACCCAAGCAATCCTCCTCTTAGACAATGTGACAAACCTCTCGCCGGGCGCACGTCCGTCCTTGCAAACAAAAACCGAATTCCTTTCACTTTCACCCTCGCACGACGTATGCCATCTACATACATAAGTAGCCGTTGCTGTCTTTTCCAATGCCGAACCACCACCCTCGCAATGATCACCATGTGTGCGTACAAAAATAACGCATCATTATCGGTATAACCTATAATTGACGGTGGGCAGTCCAAACACCCCATCGACTCATACCAGCCGAATCGAAGTCGCAGGACTCCCATTTTTTTTATACAAGTAAGTAGGCAGTTCAGAAAAGCGGAACCCTCAAAAGTGCAATTATCCGATGACGGTTTCAAGATATGACGAATGTTGGCTACCGACCGACGCGACGGGGTCGATACAACGTTCAATCAAAATTATAAGACTGTTTACGTTTCGCTGTTTCGTGGTTCGTTACGTCAGCGCTAGTAAGTTATTCGTTCTGTGTTTGATGTTCTTTTTTATCAGATCTTGTTTTGTTTTTGCGGAATAAATGTGTGGTGACATAATTATCGTTGGCTGGTGGTTAAGATTATTCATGTTCTACATATGATATGCAGATTGGAAACCGTTAGATCCGTCCAAGTGGTTGAACTTGTCTTGATTGACCATGTGATTTGCAGACTGGTGGTCTGTCCTTAAAAGGGTAACCTACAAATTTGCATAAATTAACCGGCAACACCTTATTAGGGTAAACACATTGATATTAAAAGCGTGACAGAAGTTTCCAACCCGTCGACAATTAAGTACAACTAGACGCAAATTGATTAAAAAATGTATACATTTTTCGAAACACTCCTCCATGGGATGGTAACAAATAATGCATTGTGACAGCGTAATTGCGTATGACGACAATTATCATCGTTAGTCGATCATTGCCTAACAAAGAGCTCGGAAGAAACGCGATTTGCGGATTCTTTCCGCCGTCCGTCGTCTCGATCGATCGTCTCTCCGTGTGTCGCAGTGAATTGGAAAATGGGAATGGCTCTGTGCGGTATAATTTGCGTACTCGAACGCACAGGAAGAACTGAACTGCTGCTCCCTGCTGCAACGATTGTTGTAAGGTTTTTTTTTCTGCGGGAGTGTCACCATCGTCGTCGGTTGCGGAATGCTTCGAGCGCCAATTCACAAAGAGATTTACAATCATCACCGCCGCGGCTAGACGGCGTTTCAGTTGGCATGCCTTGCGCATATTTCTGAAGCAGTAAAGCGATTGATTTTATGGATGCAAGTACTTTCACCGCCAAATCAAAACTGCAAGCTGATGAGTGGTGATTTAAGAAGTCAAATCGTTCAAGAGTGCTTTAATACAATTCATCTAGATGCATTCGGAATGACACATCAGTATTTGCATTGCTCGATAAACTGATGGTTAAAATACTCTTTAAAGCGACACCAGCCAAATCGAATGCTAATTCCCCTAATTGAATAGAGTCATCATCATTATTGAAAGCAACTTATTCTGCGCGCAACCATCCGTTGCAAAAAAGCCGGTCGATATTTACATTCCCAAACAAGGCTTTATTTACACATTTCGACGTGACAATCTATGTCGAGGGGCTTAGAAACTTTAACCCATTTAGCGAAGTGCCGCTAATGTTTTTTTTTTGTTTGAATATTTTGAGTGCGAGAACACTGGTTCCAGAACAGATTTGGCAAATTAACAACTAACTCGTAGGCAATTATGATGGTGACTCGCTATAATTAATTAGAAATACAGCCCATCTTTCTTTTGCGAATTCAAGTGATTATTTAGAACTAGACTAAGTTCAAAAAGTCTAATCGTCTGCACTCAACAAGTGGTTGTCACCCAACAGAGGACCCCTTTATTAAGATTTAACTATCTATAATTGACATTATGATTCATAATTGCCCTCAGTTCGTCATGTTCACTGGCTGTTGAAAACCGGTTCATCTGGGATGATGATTAAGGGCCCAGAGGGAAAGAGATTGTGACATCGGTTGCCTTTTGTTTTAGCTTTCTAGTATCTTGGCTTGATGGCTTTCGAGAGAAGTCAAGAACCTACCTTCAACCTCTGTTGCGCTGCTGGATTCTTTCTCCTACGCCATCGCAATGTCTCGCCTGGCGTTTGCTTGCCGCCTCGGTAGGATTAATACTTAAAGACAAGCGACTTGTTGCGAAGGTGGCTGAACTGCTAGGGAAACTGGTTCGAAGTCGAATATGTTTGCGATATAAACACATATTTCCTGGGTATTAATTTATTAAAGACTGGACTCGGAAAAAATGAGACACACAAAAATGATCACCAAAAATTCATTTTAACTTCTCAAATTTTCAGGGATTAAATAACTATATACTAGCTATGTTTTAGCATAATTTATTTATTGAATTTCCTCACCCAAGCTGAATGCTCGGACATTTCTCTTAACACTGCTCATGAGATCTTGGGAGAGGCTTTGTCCATCTTCCTTACACAATTTCTCTCAGTTTTTCTTCAAAGCTTCATCGGTTTTGAATGTTTTTCCGCTTTTCTTCAACTTCTTCTTCATTATCGCCCGAAACTTTTCGATCGGACGTAGTTTTGCGGGTTCGCCTCCTTCGGGGCCACATTAACGCCCTTCGCTTCCTACCAATCCATTACAGGCTTGGCGTAGCGTAATCCGGCCAGAACAGCGTGGGACCACGGTGAGAGCGGCGAAAGGGCAGCAAACGCTTCTGCAAGCATTCTTCTCGATAAATCTGTCCGTTTATGGTGTCGGTTGTAACGAACGGCTTGCTGTACCGTCCGCACTCGCAGATCGCCTTCCACAACAGGTACTTCTTCGCGAATTTGTCCATCTTTCTCTTCCGGAACTTTTCCGGAAACTCCATGCAGGACGTACCGACAATAAACTCGAGGCCGGGGATTTCTTTGGTGTCCGCCTTGACAGCCTCGCTGGACCAGCCACTCACGGTACAGCTTCCGAGCACGCAATTTGGCCACCGTGTTTTGCTTATCAGTCCGGTTTGGCGCCTTCCTGACCTTAAAAACACCTAGCCCAGCCCGCTTCATGGTCTGCTGGACGAACCACTTCGACGAATTGACCTTTTTGGCCACGTCTCGGGTGGAAAGGTCCGGGTTATTCTTGAAGTACTGCCTTATCTTCCGCGCCTTCTCTGGGTATTCCGTTTTCGGATTTCGGCCGCTTCCAGCGCGCCGCTCGATGGGCTTCATCTCTTGAAACATCTTCACAACGCGGTACACGGTGGAATGGTGGATTCCAAGCCTTTTGCCGATCCATCTATGCGACTGACCAGGATTATCGATCACCGCGCCCAAGATTTGCTGGCGTAGCTCTTCTTATGTCGAATGCATCTTGAAAACTACTTGACAGATCGCGATAAAATTTTGCACAATAAACATAACACTTTAAACTAGTATTACCCATAATTTCACCCAAAACAAAGTGTCGCATTTTTTCCGAGTCCAATCTTTATATAAATATGATATTATTTGTTTAGAAAAATCTGGGAAAACCAAAATTTCACACACGACAGTTTCTAGCTATTATTAATACCTTTCATTTGGTGGAAGACATTCTCGAAATATTTTTTAAATTTTAAGTCATCAAATTTGGTTTCGGGTTTTTTCTTCCTCCCCAAAACCATACACTGAACATAATTTAAGTTTATATTACGAAATCGAAGGTAGATCTAACGAATCTATTCGTTGTTTTCTGCAACAAAACTGATTTGTTGTTTTTATGAAGATACCTTTGTAATGGCACACGCACAACTGTCAAAAACACTCGAAGCACACAGAAAAAAAATTAAAATTTCCTATCTTTTAATGCCAAGCCAAAGCAGGCGTAAACAACGAAATTGTTTGCAATCTTTCATGCACCATACAACAGTGTATGCAATCTTTCATACAGGCTAGATTTAGGGGTTATCTGGCTTCAATTTACATGAAAAATCCCATTATTTTCCCCCTTTATGTTCATTAAATCACACAGCAAATTCAATGTTTCTTTTTATCTGTGCGTTTGTTGATACAGAAATAACATTCATGCATTGTGCGAAAGAGCTACACATATTTTTTCACAAATTAAAAAGAAACGTATCTCTGGTGGTTGCATAAATCATTGACAGATCAACTATATCGACTTGAAATGTAATTGAAACAAAAAGCGCAACCACATGGATTTTTTTTTAGTTGTTTCTGATATGGAATTCGTATTTTTGGGAAGAGCTGAGGAACACACAGAGCACTCTACTGAGTGTGTCGTATTGACATTACTATAGGATTTCACTATACCTAAGGAGTATTTACGAACATTTTAGGGAATTTAAAATAATGAAAAATATTTTTAAAGGACTCAAAGTAATCAAAATTATTTGAAAAACATTTTAGCAACTCAAAGAGTATTTGATGAGCATTTAAAAAAATGTGTTGTTTTTAATGAGTTGTTTGAGTACCTTAAAGTGTTTAATGAGATTTAAAAGTACTCAAAAAATATCAAAATACCGGAGAGTTGTTTTTTGTCTTTATTCTTAGAACTTTTATACCTCCTGGACAAGTTTGTCACCATACGTGAGAGTGTTTAAAGAGTTCTAAACTCTCGTTCCATTCTACTCAGTGACTGACTAGATTTTTTTTTCTTTCACTTTTACGGATACGCTACTCAATATTCTTAAAAAATGGATACACTCAGCGAAATAAACTTTCGATATTCATTAGATTGCATTATGATTATTTGCCACCAGAAATCAATATGAATTTAATGAGTTTACCTTATAAAATACAATGATGTTGAAATAATAAAAATATGAAGCAACCTGGGTTCGAACCTTGAACGTTCAGGTTACGGGTACAGTGACTTGACCACTATATATATATCAACACTTGTAAACTGGAAAGCTTGAACAACATCATACAAGAACAACATCGTATGATGTTGAATACAAATACAAAAAATAACAAAAAAAATTTAATACAAGAATACAAAAAATAACAATCAAAAGTGTATAAAGCCCGTAATGGGGGAATTCCATTAATTCATACTGGTGGGGATCAGTATTTGCACCACTCACCGTCGTTCTCTCCGAGATCTATAAGTTATAGTATGACGAGAAGAGCAAATGTGTGAAATAGGCGGTGCATGCTAAAAATAAACCCAACAGCGGGAGATAATTTCTCACCCGTGTTAGGCAGTATTGGGAGACGGACAAATCGCTAGAACTAGAAACAAGCAATAGGTAGTATAAGAGCCCGATTGGTTGCATAACCTTTTGTCAGTCAAGGGGATTTCCCCCCTTGCCTATCCTGCATGGGGTAGTATGACAAAGGGTTATGTGCCTGATCGGATACTACCGTTCAAATGCCCTCCGCTCGTTTTCAATCTTGTATCTTTCAATTTCAAAGCATGTCGTTACTCTATACGGAACTATCAATACACTCTCTCTTCATGTCTATTTGTTCTAGCAATAAAATTACTATCCGCTCCTAGCGCTTCGCATGGAGATGAGAAATTATCTGCTTCTGCTAACTTCATCAAAGTATTCCCGCCCATCCCAGCAGCAACACCATCATGCATGAGTACTATAAAAGAGAAGCAGCGATTGGCTGATCTTCACAAAACTCGTTTCGTGCATTGTACAAGAAGGTGATAAGAAGGCAATATGAATAATTCTTACAATATCAGGGCTGGTAGCAAGTCACTTTTTAGTGACTTGGTCACTTTTTTCGAGGCGGTCACTTTAAAGTCCCTTTTTTCAAGGACTTTTAACTTAAGTCACTATTTTTAGTAATTAGTCACTTTTTTCAACTTTTTTTGGGAAAAAATTGGGCGATAATGAATCATTCTACTTTCAGTGTGTAAAAATGAAAGATATAGTTTATTATATTATTTTATTTTTCGAGCAGTTTAATCTCAATATGCAGCGCTAGCAAAAAAAGAGAAAGCTTTTTTTTAATATTAGACATTGCAGTCGTTTGTGCTGTCTTGTTCTCCGTCACGGGAAACTTGTAAACAGCGCGCAGTAACGTCAAACATGACTTACTGCGCGCCGCGTTTTCAAGATTTTTGTGGGAGAGAACAAGACAGCACGAACGACTGCAAAGCTCAAGGCTAGGAGTCTGGTTCCGGTGGAAAAATTCAACTGTTTAGTCCACGCGATGCAGCTACTAGAGCTGAGCTGATTTGGCTGTTGAAGTGCATCGCATCGGATTTTCCAGCTGCTTCATGCGATGGCATTTTCCGCTATGTTTCCTGATGTCGACGTTTCCAACTTTTCTTTGAGCAGAACCAAGGCCCGCTATCTTGTGACTGACGCATTAGCTCCGCATTTTTGGGAACTGTGGCTCAAAGAAGCAAGAGATTCCATCTTTACTTTATGCTACGATGAGACCACCAACTCAGCCGGGAAGAAGGAACTTCAAACAGCTGTTCGATACTGGTCCACTTCAAAATAGAAAATCATGGTGATGCATCTTCAAACCTTTTTCATAGGATCGGCCAAAGCCGAGGACATACTTGAGAAGCTAAAAGAAGCGATGCGAAATGCTGGCCTCCCGTTGAAGAATTTACTTATGTTGGGTAATCGAATCTAAAGAGATGCAGGAGATTGAACTTGCGCAAACTATGCTTGAAGGTGTTTCTAAGATGCGAGAGGAACAAGCCAATCAGAAGCGGACGGTGGATTAGATCCAGGACAGTTTGGATAAGAAGAGGGAAACATTGTTTACCAGCTTTTTTTTAGTAAAAAACCGCGAAAGTAAAAAGCATCAGACGAAGGCATAAATACCCATCTTTCAATGGTTGTATTAGAGTATCAAAGGAAACTGCGGTAGACATTTATGGAAACGACGAATTAATAGAACGAATCCGATAAAAAATTACAGAAAAAAAGTAGAGTGTAGCGGAAGAGCAAAAATAATACAATAACTAAAAAAATCTTGTCAAGACTGATAGGCATACGTACTATAAAATGATAAGATTTAACGATTGAAAAGTGATTCATTTTTGTTTGTTGGTAGAGTTAGAACTTAGAGACACATTTTTTGGCTTCCGAGACAGTAGATTGAAACTTTTTCGATTTAACAATAGATGGCAGTTTAAGTACTACCATTAGCAATGCATTTGTGCATCCCTTTTTTACGTAAATGATCCTGGCAGCGGCCGTAGGATTATGGTATGCTTGTATGTTTCAAATTTTTTAGTACGAATAGATTTTTATTAGGATAAATTTTTATTCACTTCGACACTGAGGCATCCTAAAACTAAGTGAGCTCAACAATTACAACAAGATTAGTTAAATACAAGATAAAAGTAAGGCTGATCGCTACTTCGGCACCCCCAAGCATCACTTCGTCATGGGAAGTTTTAAGCGGTCATATTGTCTAAAATTTGGCAAGCAGATGCATTTTTATACGAAGATTGTTGTTACCGTTTTTGAGCTTTTTAGGTTTTACGAATCCCTCCGAACGAAGTGATTCAAAAGTGCGGGAATTTGGACCCACCTCCGTACATCTTCCGTTTATGTTTAAAACAAAAATTGATAGACAAAAACTATAGTCCCTATATATATTTATGGTCTGGTGCATTCAACTATCGGAGCCAAACGATCATGCCATTTTATGGAAGATACAATTTGGGATATTATTAAGATTATTGAGTATTTATGAGATCCTTCGCCTCACTCGAACGATTTGATTTGAATATAATCATTTTATCACTCCGAAAAGATCTGACTGAGCCATTGGGTAAATTTGTTGGAAGTTATTAGAGACTATTGAGTGACTATAATAAAAACTACTCATGACAATCTTGTGTCAAATTCTTGGACACGCGTTGTATTTTGCACAAATCAGGTAGAACGAGCTCGCTATTCGTACTCAGCATGAGTGTGGTTGCTCAACGGATCAAGGATGCTGATGAACCACCAAACACAAATTAATTATTTCTTTCAAATCCATTTTTCATAGTCACTTTTAGTAACCTTTTGAAAAATTTGGTCACTTTTTGGTCCTTTTTTTTAAATTGAAGTCACTATTTAGTCACTTTTTTCATCAACGTAGTCACTAAAATAACTATTTTTAACATCGTTGGTCGCTACCAGCCCTGCTTTCTCTCAGTCATGTTCATGTTCACCACTGTTTTGCGTGGTGTCGTTTCGTCTTTTCGTCTTTTTGTTATTTAGTTTGTCAGTGTGGATTCTTTCTTTTCTTCGTCTTTCAGAAATAAGTCAGTTTGAGTAGCAGACTTAATCGATTTTTTTCCATCTGTGAAGCTTAAGTGAAAATTTAAAATAATTGCGAATTGAGACACATCCTTAATAAAGCAGAGCAAGCGAAACTTAACCTAGATTTTAATCATCAGTGAAATAAATTTTAGCGTAAGTTCAAGCATAAAATTTGAGGACGTTTTTCGTTAAGTTTTTATTGAAGGGATTAAACTCTACCTTTGTAATAACATCAGCTCGTTGTTATTTTGATATTTTTTCGTCATTTTTCCTTTCACACGATAAAAGAGCGTTCAAAGTTATGATATATGATATAATACGAAGTCAAATGTCCTGAAATATTACTTTTAAAACAACCGTTTTAGCTGTAACTAATTTCGGAAGTTAAAAAACAATATTTGCACATCGCTGCTTCTGAATACATTTTAAGAAATCAAACACTGGAAGAATCATTTACCTAGCGCTGAGTACTTTCTATAGAAATTTGACTACATTTTCTCTCCCACTAAAAAGTGGGATATTCATTGGATGACGAGCGAAACTGCGACAATTTATAAACGAAGTCTGGGCAAATGATTCTTTGCTTGTAACGTATGTTCGTTTGTAAATTAAATACAAATTATCACTATCGCGCTAGTTTTGAACCAGGAATCAACTAAGTTAATTTGATCAAAGACTTTTTTCTACAGATATTAAGCTTTCCTCATTCAACGGCAAAGCTCTCCCGCTTTATTGTAAGCACTGTCGCGTTCGACTATCCCAGGTTTGCATTCAACGCAAGCGATCGCGAATCTTGCCTACCCGTAGGCGCAACACATTTCGTACCTCGTACCTTTTTCATCGACACGATCATTGTCGATCTACCCGTAAGCTTGTAAGCAACCATCAGCGTCGACGTCGGTCAAAGTCGACTGCGTACCTTGCAGTGTTCGAGTAGTGTTGCATGCAATAACATTTTCTTCATCTGATCTCTGCAACACGTGAAGCATAAGCTCGAATCCCATTCACCATCTGATCGATTTTATGACGTTCGATCAGTTAAGGTGCACTTCCTACAATCTTCTATGAAAAACCAATCATCGCATCCAACTGGATGATAACCGTGCAATTCCCAGTTTTTACACCGCTGAGATGCAGCATTCCAATCTCCTGTAAAGTAAACGATGAGATAAGATGCGCTTCTTCTAAACATTCCAGTACTCACAAAAACGATCATATCATTGTCGCGGAAACAAATTAACGAACTATTTAACCCTTGTTAAATCAGAAGCTTTGATACGGACCGACTGACTGAGGCGACTGGACCATACGCTGCGTGAAGCATCTGGACAGAGGTAATCCGTTTTTCTCGATTCTTCTTCCGAGCCAGTTCCGCGTGACGTCCGTTGTCGACGCATTTTTCCGCCAGTCAACCAGCATCGTTATTTGTGAATGAAAACTACACGCCGCTTTAGTTGCGCTTGATCTTGCGGGGACGGTCGGTGTTGCCCGTTTGAAATTCCAGCCCGGGTATCTGTCCTTTGTTGTCGTCATGTAGTTGGCTTCTTTTGAGCAATAATTGATGTAGTCGTCTAAGGTTTACTAGATCCACACGAAACTGATGCCGTCAGAGGATTTGTCAAGCAGTGGGAAAGGTGCTGCAAGTTCTCGTGTCTAAATGTTTATAATTGAGCGGTGCAAATGATCGCTGGCCTAAATGCTTCCCGTGGAAAAAAAATAGCTAGAAAGCTCAACTGGAAATCCCCGGTTTGTGGAATCTTCATCCGAACACCGAAAACGCTTCAATCGGAGATAAACGATCGGAATTGCACGCTTTAATACCATACATTCTGATAATTAACCGCGCATTTCGCTTCACACTTTCCGTCTTTCATCCGTTGTTGGTGTTCCGTGTTCTACCTAAACACACACCGTTTGGTGGTTCAAATGCTAGCGGATGCAGCAGCCAGCAACACCCGCAAGCTGAGTCCGATCCGAGAGTCAATTGCGGGAATTGGTAAAGGTTCTTCTTACGCTCGCTTCACTCGGGAGGGGGAATATAAAAACTGAAATTGGCAATCATTTTTGTACGATTGCACTTGATCTTCCATGACTGACAGGTGAGGTTCACAGAGTACCGTATGATCCTGATTTCTTCGACGCAGTTGAACAGTTGAAATATCCAAACACGGTAAATGCAAGGTTTCGATTCTATGACGAGTTGCATATGTGCCAGGCGTAGTGAAAATATGTTTTTGTGTACTGGGTCTAAACTTTTCACACACTAAGTTTCCGAACGTGGATTTAAAAACCATTACTTTCCCGCACCTGGGTGCAATTGTTGCTACGTAGCAGGGCGGAAATTCCAGAGCAATCGGTCTCGATCGTGCTAACTGGGTTGAGCCTAATCGGGGATACAAAAGAGTGCGGGGATTAATTTTTTTCTAGGCACCTGCTTGGCTTAGTTCCAGCGACCGCGGTACTAGCACTGTTTGGTTTGCTATGGACGCGCGATCCAGTTTGCCGAGGTTTTGCTGCTTTTTTTTCCTTTCTGATGTGGGATCTTTATTTAGGGCAGGTGCGGTGTAAAGAACAGATGTTTTCGGTTCGGTACTTGTTTGTGGATTGGGAAAGGTTTAGATGGATTAGACAGTTATTAATTTTAGTGAAACATGATTACCTTGTATTAAATTGTTTCTTTTACTACTTTCTTTTTCTTCGCAGGTAAGTGAGGAGCGCAGCAAGGTGGAATATCAAGCAGTTGAGGAGCTACTCAGGTTACTTTCAAAACGTTATCTTTGCTTCGTCATCAACGGTAAATAATCTCAAAGTTTGACTTTAAAACATGATTAGTTCATAATTGAAATTTTGTTTCTTTCTGATAGTCTTTGTCCATAGTTGAAATTCTTATGATATCGGTTATCTCATCGTACTGCTCATTTCTGATTCAATGATTCAATGATGTCAACTGTCGAACAATATTTTTATCGCACGATGAAGCATAAGGCTGTGCAGTCATTCAGGTTAGATTTTGGATTGATCTTGGGACTTTTTTCATTAGGGCGAATCTAATATTGAGAGACTCTCTTTGATTACTTTCTCTTTCATTCATGTTTCAATCACCATTACTTTTTACATTCTATTATTTGTAGAGTATGCTAGCCAGCACTATTGTGTTTCGATCTGTACTAAAAAATCCTTCGAAAGTTTTATAGTGGCGCTGTAATAAATGAAAAAGAGCTTAATAATCGAAGAGAATAGTACAACAGAATGCCCTGTTTGGTGTACAGAACAAAAAAAGGTCGTTGGGAGCATCTAGTCTAAGAAGGTTAAGTGATGCTCCATTTCTCTTTAAACGGTTGGGACCTAAGCATTAACTAAAGTCCTACCATATCGCATACCAAATTTAGTACCACTTGCTGGATTAGTTCTGGAGTTATGCTGAAATTTGTGTTTCATTTGTATGAAATTCCCCCCTTTCAGAATGAGGGTGGGTCTCAGACTACCTTTGAAACATTTTTTTACCTTCAAAAACCCCCAACATGCCAAATTTGGTTCCATTAGCTTGATTAGTTTTCGAGTTATGCAAAAAATTGAGCTTATTTGTATGGGAGCCCCCCTTTTCAGAAGGGGATGGGTCTCAAACTATCACGAGAACCTTCCCCAGCCCAAAAACTGGCTGCATACAAATTTTCACGCCAATCGTGAATGAAATGATGAAAATTTGTTCACTGAATAATTCCCCAGTTGATAATGGTGCACAATTCCATTTAAAATTTTCATCTTCACGTTTTGAATAACAATCACTACTCACTGGTGTTCTTCGACAAACAGAACACTTTGATCCGTTGATGAGTTTCGAATATCGATCCAGCGATGAATACTATTCCTGATCACTCTCGCTCTACTGTTCCTGTGCAAACCGCTTCGTTGCTTCACGAATTAACGCCGCCCGTTGTGTTTACCTTTTCTGCGGCATTACTGCTCACCGGAATTAATTTCAATTATTGACAAAGTTACGCTCGGTCTGTGCAAAGATTGTTTACAAATTGACAGGAGGAAACTGGGCGGAGCGAAAATATCAGCTGTCGTGTATTGTTGCCAACTCAGGGAAGAATATTATTTCTTTCAAAATTGTTGCTCATGGTAGATTATGTTACATAGCAAATTATCAAATATTTCGCTTCCAACTCCATGAATATATCATAATGCATCGAAAAACATCTGAAACAACATGTTTTATACAGATGTATCTCAGTTTATGAACATGCCAAAACCCATCAGTTAAAAATATCAAGATGTAAATCTGGCAACTGTCGATGATCGATGATTCTCTGGCTCACTTGAAGCGTAGTGTGTGTGTGCTGTCGAAAGTGTGGCTTATATTGTTGAGAATCTCGAAGTTGCAGTGCGCGCAAATGGATCGTGAATCTTTATTTGGGGCGCGAGTGATTTTACGAGTTGCGCTGTTATGATACATTGACAATACAGTGGCCTGGCTTGTTTCTCATATGGAAATTTCGGAAGCAGTTTTTTCATTTAAAAAAGCTTGAAGGAACAAAAAGTGAATATTTTTAGGAAGAAAAATCCAGCACGAGAGCTGTGAATCACTTTAAAAGCTGTGAAAATGTGGAAATCAACCAGGAAAATCAAGTGATGGGTCCTTGTATTAGTGTTAGTTTGAGAAGCAAATGGCGAGTTTGTGTTGGTGTATTGGGTAAGCGAACCAAGTTTTTGAAAACTACCAGATTAAAGTGAATTCATAGTAACTATAAATTAGAAGAAAAATTAGTAATCTCCATTTAATTCCAACTACCTTTGCTTATCTTCGACAGATACGCGTATTTCGTCTATAATGTGCAGACTTCTTCAGTGTCTCGTACTAATAACTCGACAGTCGAGTTATTAGTACGAGACACTGAAGAAGTCTGCACATTGTAGACGAAATACGCGTATCTGTCGAAGATAAGCAAAGGTAGTTGGAATTAAATGGAGATTACTAATTTTTCTTCTAATTTATAGTTACAAGTATTCCACTAAACAGCTCAAACCCTCTAGGATTCAGAATTCATAGTGTTTTATTCAATAAAATGTTCTTTAAAAAGTGAGAAAAACACAATTCTACTCAGTGAACATGCACAGGAATATGTAAGTCATGATTTATTACCGAAAATGGCTAAAAAGAATGTTTGACAGGAAGAAGAAGAAAAAGAAGCAAGCAATCATCATCATTGCCCAAATTAATTACGACTTCTTCAACCTTAAATCAGTTACCTTTGGATAAATTGTAAATAGTATCTGTCAAAATACCTGCATAGAAGAAATTGTTTCTGTTAGTTGTCAGAGACTCTTGCAGTTGCCGTAATGTTTTCGTTCTATTACGTTTGAGTTGAATCAGGTGACTATTGGACCACGGTGACTTGAGCTTTGGGCATAAAAATACATGATTGGACAAAATTTCTAGAAATAACGTGGTTGAAATAGATCACACCATCGTCAATGAAATTGGAATCGATGATTTATATCAATTCAGAAAATAGTGGCACAAATTCTAGACTGATAAACACGGCGAAAGTCTTAAATCTGAGAAATGCTGGCTGGTCAGCGTCGAGATCCAATGGTTTCCGCTAAATTGCAACTG
Source organism: Aedes japonicus (assembly GCA_034211315.2). Classification (NCBI taxonomy): domain Eukaryota; kingdom Metazoa; phylum Arthropoda; class Insecta; order Diptera; family Culicidae; genus Aedes; species Aedes japonicus. Next base: position 474,197 of record JASCZW010001746.1, read on the forward strand.
AAACGCTAAATAGAAACATTTCTATTCAGTATTCCTTATCTTAAGTTCAGCCATAGAATGAAAAAATATTGACTCGAATAAAAGGGGCTTGACTTGCAAAATCCGTCATCCGATGCTTTCCATTGTAACAAAACCGGTTAATGATTAGCTCAAAACTGCACAGCAAAATCATTCAGAGCTATGTTGGAGATGATAGAACGGATGAATGTGGGTGTGGTCCAGTATGGAATTACTCAGCCGAATTCAACTCACACGACTAGACTTTTTGTAAAAGATTATTGTATGTGTGGCTCTCTTATTGATCGGCCAAGTTACAGCGAAAAATTGACGGGATTGATGTATGTGTTCTAGTGTTTGTCACTACAGAGCACCTTCAACAAATAACTACACATTTTGGTATTGCTTGTCCAACCAAGTTTCGTCAGAACAATCACAACGAAATCACATTTGAATTCGCCAATCATTAAGTGAAAAAAAAACTCAAACTACATAAAAGCTATTCATTTGGGATTCTGGTCAAAAATTAAAAGCCAATTCATTATAAATCCGAGATGCTTATCCGCAAGCCAATGAAACTTCCTATTCACTCTCCACAGCCGAACCAATTCTACCAGCGACCAACAGACATCCGGGTCTGAATGGCTTTGGTTAGTCATATTTACAGCTGGTTATCTCTAAAAGTTAAGTCTACAAACTCGAACAAAGGTCAGGGACGACTGTAGAGCACTGGTATGAAGAAATCGACTGTGTATAATGATTGACCCCTGATTATGCCAAGGGCTAAAAACGGGCTGGGTGGATCAATAGACAACATCACTTATACGTATCCTCAGGGATAAAAAGAAGCAAGCGATCTAACATGAGAATGCCCTAAGGACGGGGAGAATAGCCGACCCTCTGTTCACAAACTATTAACAATAGGGAGTTGGTATAGCCATTCTCCCCATCCAGAGTGCCTCAATCGGGTACCCTGACGGTCCCTCCCATTTCCCTGTAGTAGCATGAAGCGTGTGTATAATAATGTTTATATTTATATAAAATAAATGCTTCCATGCTTGTTCAGCTTTTGTTCAGCTCAAACTTGTTCATTGGGTCATCAGAGCTTCTGATGAATGAGAAGATCCTCCCTTTGCATCAGCATTTTGCATTTGGCGAAGCTGAGAATTCAGTCAAATCTCTTTTCTTTTGACGAGTGACATACGATGTACGAGTACTCGTAATTAGTCGGATATAACCCCATAGATCCACAGCAACGCGCCCGAAACCGCTCAACCAAAAGATAACTCTTTAAATATTGTTAGTCTTGTCTAGCATCGCGTTCTGTGGGTTTGTGAGCTTTGAGTTATCTGGAAAACCGAATCTTCAAAAGACTTATCACCTTTTTCGCTTAAGGAAAATCAATTCAGTATTCTGAACTTGCCTGCTTGAGGTTTCATAAGTTTCTTATTGAAACTTGCTTTTGGGCGTGAGCGAAATAGAGTTATGCGGTAATCTTAGGATATTGACCTGAAGTAAAATTGGCTTATCTTTACCAGAATTAAGGTATTCTGTTAAAGGATTCATCATCAATTTTCAATAATTATCAAAAATTCTAAAGCAGTTTTTACGTTCAAAATAAAAACATGGTTCGTGAAAACGTATTCACTGTGTTCTGCTCGGCAAGCGGACCACAGTGAATCCAATTTTATTTCCAGAATTTTAATATCAAACGAAAAAACTGCTTTAGATTTTTTGATGATGACGTAAAAATGATGATCCTTCAACTCTCCTTCAACCTTAATGTTTCTAATGAATATACGATCAGGAACAATAACAATCGTGTTTGTCGCTTATAATAACTTGCTCAGGGTTCTGAACAGGATTCACTAAGATTCATGAACATAATAAGCTTTGAATTTAATAATGCCCTCCGCTCAATTTCAAACTACTTCTATTCAATTTTCACAGCCTGCCGTGCGCTAACCGAACTATTAATACTTTCTCTTAAACAACTTTATTCTAGCAAAAAAAGTGCTGTCTACTCCTAGAGCCTCATGGTGATGAGAAATTATTTCCTTCTCAAAACAACAAATCATCAAAACAACTATCATCACAGATCGTTACTCCGTGTATGGGAGAATACAAAGAAAGACTATATCAATGACGATTTTTAAAATTTCTCGTCCACTCAAAAGCCTCAAATATAAATTTAACTACATTTTAGCATCCAACTTTTTACCAATTCTACTTTCAATGTACTGTTTAGGCCCATGAATCAAAAGAAGACAATTTACACTGACACTGCTGTGACAGATGACAATCTGAAAGCTAGATTTTTTTTAGATCTTTTTTTTCAGAAAATTTGATAGAATTTCCCAAAAATTCTATGAAAAGTTCTCAGACATTGTTTGAGATATTCCTTCTGGCGTTTCTATAGGTATTCTTCAGGTGTTCAGGTGTAACTATTCCTCCAGCGGTGATTTTTTCAGGAGTTTCTTCTGCCATTTTATTGGCTGTTATTCAATACTGAAATTTATGGTGGAATCCCTGAACTTGAGAAGTTTTGTGATTCTAAAAAAATCCCTGGAGGACACCCGAAAAACTTAAAACTATAAGGTTATTAATGAAGTAATTTTTGGAGAAAACCTTGATTTGTTGGAGAAATTTAAGAAAACTTGTTTGCAAGAATTCCATAATCTCATATATTTAACTCTTTAAAAATTCTGTTTTTGTAGAATTCTTTTTAAAGTTTTGTCTAGAATGTTAAGGATTCTTAGAAATTACTTCAATAATTTCTTCAAGTATTTCGCTTTCTTTTTTTTTAAATAAAAAGTTCCTCAATCGATTGCTCCACAAAATTCGGCAGAGTTTCCTGCAGACGATCTGTTTTGCTGTAGTATGGTGTATGAAAATCGATAATTGCACTTACTCCGTTCGCACTACAACCTATGTTACGTGATATAGAGTATCTGATATCAAATGCCCTGCAGCTTATTTCCAGTGAATACGAGATGTATAGACACTGTTATCAAGATACTCTATACAACGGTTATGTCCAGTTAGAATTCGGAATCACTTATTGTGTTGCAGCGGTACGGAAAGTGGCCGCTGCAAGAATTCTTTTACAGCGGTTTGTTGACCTAGGCGCCCACTTTCTGTGGTATAAATTTCACGGTGCCAGAGAAGAGAAAAGATTCTGCACACCCACGGTGATAATCCAATTTGGTGCGCAGTAAAAATCGCAAATACGTTGAAAATCGCCAAATCAAACCGGTGTGCATGATGCCGCTCAAACGTGCACAGGGGGCGAAAGAGCGGATCGTGCAAGCATCAGGTGCTACAGAAGCGTCGTAGTGTGGAACACGGTGACCTGCAGGCTCGATCCAGCAAGGTGTCGAGAACCGCCCAGAGCAAACCCTGGACTCATCGGATATAATGAAATCACACTAAAATTGCCGCTGCTGCCGCAGAATCATTCGTTATCCAGATTGTGAGCAGGATATCTTCGAAGAATTCGATTGCCTGCAGGATATCGTTCTTATCGAGCCAGCAAGCAACCAAACAGAACGCGGAGCAAATTTTCGTCACCGAAAGCTGAGCTCTGGAAATTGTACCAGCAGGTTTTGACGAAGTACCGCATGAATACCTGCTCAGCGACGATGAAGCCTACGTCAAAATGGATTTCGAACAGCTTCCCGGCCAGGCATTCCACATGGCGACGGCACGAGGACGATGTTCCTGCGGTGTCGAAGTTTGCATTCTATGGACAAATGTGCCAAAAAACTGATGATTTGGCAAGGGATGGCGCAGCTGCGGAGCAGCGACTCAAAGTGTCCGTGACGAACAAGACGATGGTCTCGCCGGTACAAGGAAGAATGCCTCAAAACCGCGTACTACCTTTTATTAAAACCCATAAAGGTTCCGTGAAGTCTTGGTCAGATTTGCCGAGTTGGCAGTACAGCCGGGAAGTCATCCAGTGGTACCGCGATAATAACGTAGATTTCATCGAAAAAACATAAATCCACCCAACTGCCCGCAGTTACGGCCCATCGAGAGATTTTGGGCAATAATGAAGCGGAAACTTAAGAAAAACGGCTCAGGACGCGACTCAGATGACCAAAATGTGGAACAAATGTGCCAAGGAAGTTGACTCCGGAGGAGTGCAGCGTTTGATTGGAGGGATAATGAAGAAGTGAGAATTTTCATTAGAAACGAAGAGAAATGATCTGTATTGATATTTTTTGCTTAAAATACAGTGAACTACCTTTGTTTTGATGTATTAAACTTATTTGCACGTCAATCCGTTACCGAGATACAGATTATTCCGGATTCTAAATGGACATAGCTTTAATATTATTTGTAGTGCGAACAAGGTATAAGCCATATTGAAAAGACCCTTTTGTATTGGCTTATCAAAATATGTGGGTTTTGATGAGTATATATCCGTTTTATTTTAAATTCAACTCAGTTGCAGTTATAAATAAGCTTCCATTCTACGTTTTCAACACAAAGTTTTAAGCAAAGCTTTCTGCTAAGATTTTCTGCAGCTAAACACAGATAAAAAATATTTTCTTGGCAACCCCGCCTGAAACTCTCGTGCGTGGTAAAACATGTTTATATTCTTGTATCTCATTAGTAGCGAATAATTCAATAGCGAGGTTATGTAGATGCCGAGATATTTGGGGGAGAAATTTTTGGCAAAATTTCAATTTCGTCAGGAGCTTCTTCCAGAAGATTTCACACCTGTGACACTTCGAACCGTTAATGTGCAGAACCACGAAATATGGAACAGTTGGGAGGATAGTCTTCGACATGTTCAACATGACCCGGAATGGCTAATGCCAACAGAGAGCTTCGAAAAACTGTGTTTGTGGAGATTTCTGTAAATTAAAATAGTAAGAAAGAAAAACTGATGCCACTGGACTTATTATGCACTAATGTTTCCATTTCCTCAGCTTCAATCGTCCATTAGCACAGGACTGGCCCAAGCTCTAAAGGGCGATACGGTCAAAATTTGGTCAATATCAACTTGACGTATTTCTTTCAATTTTGCATTTAAAAAACCTGAACACCCCTCATTTTGAAGGTGTGTGTGTGTAGAATGTTGCTCCTATTTTGATTTTGGAATTCACTCTTCAGTTGTCAAAATGCCGTCCAAGCAAGAAGAGCAGCGTATCAAAATTTTGCTCGCGCATCGCGAAAATCCGAGCTACTCGCACGCAAAGTTGGCAAAATCGCTAAAAGTTGCCAAATCAACCGTTACAAATGTAATTAAAGTGTTTGAGAACGTTTGTCGACAGCCAGGAAGTCTGGATCGGGGGGAAATCGAAAACCGGAAGCCGCTGAGACGACAAAGAGAGTTGCCGGTAGTTTCAAGCGAAACCCCAACCTATCTCTCCGAGATGCCGCAAATAAGCTGGGTGTATCGTCTACAACCGTGCATCGAGCCAAAAACGAGCCGGACTATCGACTTACAAGAAGGTAGTGACTCCAAATCGCGATGATAAACAAAATACGACGGCCAAAGCGCGATCCCGGAGGCTGTACACGACGATGCTGACGAAGTTTGACTGCGTGGTAATGGACGACGAAACCTACGTCAAAGCCGACTACAAGCAGCTTCCGGGACAGTGAGTTTTATACGGCAAAAGGAAGGGGAAAGGTAGCAGATATTTTCAAGCACACGAAACTGTCAAAGTTCGCAAAGAAATATCTGGTTTGGCAAGCCATCTGTACCTGTGGCTTGAAAAGCAGCATTTTCATAGCTTCCGGGACTGTCAACCAAGAAATTTACGTGAAAGAGTGTTTGAATAAACGTCTGCTGCCTTTCCTGAAGAAACACGGTTGTTCCGTACTGTTTTGGCCGGATTTGGCATCTTGCCATTACGGTAAAAAGGCCATGGAGTGGTACGCCGCCAACAACGTGCAGGTGGTTCCCAAGGACAAGAACCTCCCAACACGCCAGAGCTCCGCCCAATTGAGAAATACTGGCTATTGTCAAGCGGAACCTAAAGAAGACCAAAAAACTGCTAAGGACGAGCAGCAGTTCAAGGCAAACTGGCTTTCTGCGGCGAAGAAGGTGGACAAGGTGGCTGTACAAAATCTGATGGCAGGGGTCAAGCGTAAGGCTCCGGCAATTCGGATTTGGAAAAGCGGAAGCCTAACTGAATATTTTTCCTGAATTTTATACCAATTGAACTTGAAAAAGAAATTTAATTTGATTTTTTAAATAAACGATTTCACCGATTTACACGCGTTTTCCCTTGACCAAATTTTGACCGTATCACCCTTTATTGTTAAGACATCACTCACTAAATAAAGTTTGAGAGATTATTGCAAATCCAGCTCAAATACCTGAACATTTTCAGATTATTTGGTCCATGGAAATTGGTTCCCCAAACCACTCAATATTTGTATGGAGTTATCAAACAGGTAAAATTGAGCACCAGTACGTGAAGATTGAACGTGAATCCATTCAGTAAATTGCAGAATTGTAATCCTCCGAAGTCGTTTGGGAGAACATCCTAGCTTTTTAAATTGTTCAGGAGATCCATGGCTTTTCCGAGGCAGTCTGAGTAATTAGGGATATAAGGTTTCTTGAGTCTTTGAAAAAGGCACGGCAAAATTGTCCAAACGATCATCCGGATGGACATTCTGGTACAATTTACAATCGTATATTCCATACTATATATTTTCTTGAGATCTACATAATCGACATTAATAGAATTTCGACAATGTAAGTAGTAAGTTGATCAAATGACCAAACGTCAATAAAAACAAATCTCAACCCCACTAGTCCCAAACAACAAAACGCATATCACGATTAATAGACCGACTTTTCCCAACATGGTAATTGTCCAAGCCCTCGATTCGATTTCAACAGACTCCACCAAACAACAAACATCCACAGCCAGGAACCCCCCGGGGGAAACGGAGTAATGTTCACTTTCGATTTGCACCTGTACCCAAAACAGAATCACTGCAGCGCCGCCAGAACTGCGCAAATCATCGGCAACGGGAAAAACTATTCCAACCCAAGCCTCGAGGATAATTTGTACACAAACGAACAGCACCAGGCACGATCGCCGGAGCGCTGGGTAACACATTTTCACAACGTATACATTTGCATCCCAAAACATAATCAGTACTACAGATTCAATTTAAACTGCGCGCGGAGAACATATGTTCGCCACCCCAAACAGAGACCCCCTCTTCGCTCCTTCCCAATCAGATCGGGTTGCTTTGTCTGGCGAATCTGGCGAAAACCTAATTGAACTTGTTCGCTAGCCTAGCTGGTTGGCCAAATGGCTCCGGCGAAGAGAGTGGAAAACCTCCAGGTTGCTTCATCTTATACCATTCAAAGTTAAATAGAATCCGAATGAAGCTAACTGTACCCGACCTTACCAAGTGCAGCCGAGTGGCCGCCGTGGAATTTCAATAAAACTCGGCAATAATATAATTGCAAGGAAATTGAGAGATATAGAGAAGCCTTGGGCCACTGCGGCTCATTGCGAGGCTAATGGGGGATTAAGCCATGCTGGACTGCTGGGGGAAAGAAAGAGATTGTACAAGAATTGAATGCTAATTTAAATATTTCAATTGATAATAACGGATCGCTGCACGAGCTTTATTCTCCCAACGCGCTGATAGAGTGGTCAAACATAACTACCCTAGGTAGCCTGAGCAAACGGAAAAATAAATGTGACAATAAAACGCCAATCTTGGTGAAATATAAGCTCGACGAACAATGCAAGAAAAAAAGCGAAGTTGTTGGAGAAATTTGCTCCGACCATGACACTTGTTTGGAGAGTGAAATTGCTCGACCGCACTACTTCCCGAGTGGACATGGTTGAGAAAATTTCGGAATGCCGCAGTAATTTTAATGCATACACACTTACAGGCGTTCCGGTGTGCCCGTGATTGGCGTTTGACCGCAGCTTCAGTTCACCGTCAAGACCTGGCGGGCGCAATGAGCCGTGGAGTTAACAACAATGCATTGAGCCGATTCCGAGTACCTGCACTCGAAATGCGACAAAAGAAAATTGATCGCTAGCTAGCAGGAGGAGCATTTTTCACAGGTTATGCATGCAAGTGAGCTCAAGAGTGTGAAAGAATGTCGAGTGCCGGAGAGCGCCGCCCGACCGTGTATTTCATTAACCAAAAAGCAGACTTTTTAGCGAGTAGCTTCGGGTAGGGGTGGCGCGTGTAAGAGTGCCTTCGGGGAACATGGAACATGGAACATTGTTCGTATTGTAACTCCGATATCGACACCCAATTGAGGTGGGAGTTGAAATGGAAAGTTCACTTATGATTATGTTTAGTGGAAGTTGGTGGCGTAATTTCGGCGGATGAGGGTTGTAGCAATCGCAGGTCGCTTTTCGCTTGATCGATCCACCTTGTTCGTAATGTGCCTCTTGTTCTTGAACCGATATTTTTACGACATGCACAGTGACGTGAAATCTTGACGCACTGCTAATGTTTTATTACAGCACTCCCCGACCAGTGGATTTCAACAGAATTGTAACAGATTTTTTTACTTAGTTAGCAGAAGTTTTTCTAATTAAATTTGATATAATCTTAGGTCCGTTAGTAGTTAAAATATCGAAAAATATAAAACAAACTTTCTCAACGCTAAACAAGATTGTAACAAAATATGTTCTTATATCTCGGGTTTTTTTTTCATTAGTGCGAATCTAACATTGAGAGATTCTCTCCGGGCTCACTCTCTTTCATTCATTACAGCGCCATTATAACTCTTTCGAGGCATTCTTTAGTTCAGATCGAAACACAACAGTGCTGGCTAGCATACTCTACAAATAGTAAAATGGAAAACGTGAAGGTGAATGGAATATGAATGAAAGAGAACGTAGTCAAAGAGAGTCTTTAAATGTTAGATTCACCCTAATGAAAAAAAAACTCTAGATATAGCTGTGTTTTATAACATAGGGAAATAAATAACTACATCATAACAAATTCTGTTATTTTCATAACTGAATTAAAACAAAATATGTTATTTGCTTCAACTAAGTTATAATATTTTGTTTAATTCTTTAGTGAATCTTTTGTGGTGACAGCTGCTTCCGCTGTTACTGCATGAGAACTCACAAAGCATGAGAGTTGACTAGTTTCTTCTTCTTCATCCTTTATCATTTCAAGCTTAATTCTAGACCAGACCGGGCATCGAACCCAGCCACCTTCAGCCGCGCCATTACCGACTGAGCTAAGACTAGACTAGCGCCTTTTCCGACTGACTACCAGACTAGAAAGATATAGCAACATTATATCAGCTTGAGATATTATGTTACACTCAATTTCTTTAACAAGCTTTGTTATAAACTTGATGTAGGATGTTGTTAAAATATCAGAATTTCTAAAAAAAAACAACTCTTGTCTGATCAGAAGAATAACACAGTATGTTATAATTACATCAAAATTTAACAAACTATACTACATTTTCATGATATAACATAACATGCTTCTAATACATTATGTTACAGGGAATAACAAGTTTCTGGCACCCTGAGTTACTGGGAATATGATACATTTAAATAAATTTATTGCAAAATATGTTATAATTTTAAAGTCGGGTTATATAGGTTTTCCAAATTTGTTCATAAAGAAACAAACATTATTTTTATTGTGGAGATTTTCAGCGTATTCCATACATGATTCTTCTGTTGAATGAGCTCATCATTTTTTGACTGTTGGCCTCAAGCCCTTTAGTCTTCTCGACCAAAAGGGAACATCAAAATTATTCAATCAAAATTGTTATTCAGTTACGCGGTTTTTATAAAAGAGGTTGTTAAAATTTAGATCGTGAATGTTGTTAAAATAACGGCAATGGTAACAACATTATAGCAAACTATAATGTAGTTTTAACATAAACACAACAAACACTTACATTTGTTTGTAAGAGAATTTGAGAAACATTATGGAACGAAAAATACAACATGCATCCAACCTCTCACCTTGTACAAACCGTTTGAAACCTTGAGGCGCTATGGAATTCATCATTATATCCACATGAAAACGGACCTTTCAGACCTTAAAAAATCATCCTGTCGTTCAGGTATCAAAAAAATTGAATTGGATACGTCATTTTGCCGGAATAAAAAATTCACCCTTCAATTATTGGATTTTGAAAGTTTGGAGTTCTCTAAATCAAAATGTAGAATTTAGCAGCAGCAAAAACGAATAAAAATTGCTTGACAATTTTAAAGCAGATTTAGAACCAAGCGATGTCGAATTTAGTGAAATCGTTAAGTATTAAAGCTCGATTCAAAGTAAATTGAGACGCATTCAAGCGATCATAACACAAGAATAAAACAACATACACGGTTGATAAAGAACGTCACAAAAAAGGGCTTTTATTCAACTTTCAATCGAACATATATACATATATAACAAGTTATTACATTTCACCGTTTCGAACGAACTGTCTCACTTTACTTGTGATCGATGCCATCATGATCTGCACAGTCGCTGGTGAACTTATTCCACCTTAAACGCATTTGTTGTGCATTTGTAACTTCTTTACCGCATCCTAGAAATTTTCGCTTACAATTGCCCAATATTTTTCGATCGGTCTGAACTCAGGGCAATTCGGAGGATTAATCTCTTTGGCGACGAAATTAACATTGTTTGCAGCATACCATTCTAGTACCTCCTTAGAGTAGTGGCAGCTGACTAGATCCGGCCAAAACATAACGTTGGTCTTGTGTTGCCAAATGAAAGGTAAAATACGTTTTTTTCAGACACTCTTTAATGTAAACCTTCGGCGTCATTGTGTGAGATGTGATGAAAACTTTGGTTTTAAGGCCAACACTGCAAATTCCTTGCCAAATCATTAGTTTCCGAGCAAACTTATCAGCAAAAACAAATGTATACCTGGAAGGGACACCCGAAACAACCAAATTCTTTCAGGTTTTGTTATTCAGTTACACTGTTTTTATAATAGCGGTTGTTATTATTCGCGGATGCTGTTAAAATAACAGAAATTGTAACACAAAATCCTCAAGAGGTAACAAAATTATAGCAAACTATGATACAGAAATAACAAAAACAAAACAAACTTTGTAACAGTATCATATCAGCTAGTGTTAGAATTAATTTATTTCTTTACGAAGATTGTGTCTCCCAGGGCATTATATCTTAATTTGTTATAAATATTTTACACAATTATGCAGACGAAAATGTCTTTAACAAATTTATATCATAATCAGTTAGTCTTAACAAGGTTTGTTATAGTTTTGTTATGTTTATGTTATACGCTTCTGGTTGGGCATACCCACGACCAGTTGCCAGGTAAAATGTTCGTCCGGGGATTTGTTTATAATCCATTTTGACATATGTTTCGTCATCCATTAAAATACAGCCATCAAATTTCGTCAAAACTCGTTCGTATAGTAATCGTGCTCGCTTTTTGGCCACTAGATTTTGTTTCAGCAAGCGATTCGGATGGTTACTGGCACAAAAAGTCTTACATCCTTCTATTGTAAGGATGTTACGCACGGTGGAAAAGTTGGAATCGTTTCTTTGCCAAATCACGTATGGAGTCACCTGGGTTGCCTTTCCGCCACCCGTACCTCAACACCTTTCTCCTCAGCTATTTGTCCCTAGTGCCACTTTCATGATAGATGCGCTGTGCTCTATCCACACTCAGAGTTTCCTTGTAACGTTTGATTACAAGACACACCGTTGATTTTGGGAATTTTAACACATTTGCCATTTTTGAGGCAGAACCCGAAGGATTCTCTTGATGTTTGTGTACAATTAATTTTCTTTTCTCAAGTTCCATGATCCGCAATTTCGAGTTGCGTCGATCAATCGAGAAAAACTTTTCAGCAATTTCTTCGTCAATGAAACATCAACAAATGCCTGTCAAACGTTTTTTTGTTCCAACCACCAGGGACGTGGTGGTGTATTAAACCGACATCATCGATTGCTGCTGATTCTACAATCAGTGGTTATGTTCTACGAACAAAAAAATCGAAAACATGTTTATTCATGAGAGTCCGGAAAATTCAAAAATTATATGGGATCAATGATACGCTTCGATTATGTTTAAGCGTCAAAATAAAAAAGTAGGGAAGATGAAGAATCTACAACCAAGTATATCTCAATGTGTAAAATAAAATCGCAAATTAATAATACTAGAAAAATTAAGAAAGAACTATAAATTTGTGATAGAATATGTTCTGGGTGCTGATCTCTCCAAACCAAATTATATCATAACGAGTTAAAAGTATCAAAGGTTGTTAGAATTTTGTTATTTTTCTATTATGTTCTTCTAGTCGGGTAGGTTTTCCCGACCAGAAGGGTATAACATAAAAATAACAAAATTATAACAAACCTTGTTACGACTAACTGTTACAAATTTGTTACTAACGTTTTCATCTGGTTAATCGTATATACTTATAACAAATTTCAAGGCACAACCCGACAAGAAGGGAATAACAAAATTATTTCACATGTTGTTTTTCTGTTACACAGATTTTTAGAACAAGGGTTGTTACAATTAAGATCGCGGATGCAGTTAAAATAACAGAATTCGTAATGAAATATTCCCCTAGAAGTAATAATAATGTTATAAAATATGATACATGTGTAACAAAAACATAACAAAATTCGCAGCACAGTTTTGTTACAATGTAACATAATTATATCAGATATTTTTTCAAAAACCATAATAATTTTGATGGATCGTAACAGAATTATATCAGCAGCGGTTACAATACAAAACAAAATTGTTTCACCTGCTATTATAATAAAGATGTTTCCAAATTACTAAACTGTTATAACTTCTGAAAGTATAATTTTAAATTTCAATTAAAAATTCATAAAGTTTTAAAATGCATTATTTAACTTTTTTTTTCTTCGCATGTAGATGCAACAGATATTTAACATGTTAACAAAACCAAAATTATGCCAATCGCATACAAATTCTTAAAACAAATAAAATATTCTCTTCAACTCCGCGCTGTTTGTAACAAATAAACATTCAAACATTTCATTGAAATTCAACTCCACAAACCCGCAATAATAATAGACTGAAATAAGTTTTTGTCGTCATCAAAAAGTTCATGATTTTCCATAGTATGCTTATTGCTCGAGCCATGTATCTGCCGCATTCCAGCGCCTTAACTCTAGCGATAGCTGGTCTTTATACAGGCGATGTTCTTCCAATCGATCTGAAACAAATTTATACTCAATAAGTGTGATTTAAATTTACACTTGCGACATCTAACTTCTATGTATGAAACTTTCTCTGGTTCCAACGGAGTCTTAGTAGAAGGCTCAACTGCTGTATTAAGTTAGCTTCCTTTTCTTCCCCGAGGATTGTTGGTGCTTCGACCGGTTACGGTACGCAGATTGAAACCCGCTAGCCAAAGATCGTGCATTACCAGCTTTACAAGAATGAAAGCACTGTTCGTTACGATGTAGCAAAATCGTATAAGCCATTGTCAGAATTAATCTATTTATCTACGCAGATTGTGCCTCCCAGGGCAATTTGTTATTAATTTGTTATACAATTATCTAGATGAATACGTCGGGAACCCGACCAGAAGGAAACATAAAACAAGATTATTTCAAGTTTTGTTATTCAGTTAAGCTGTTTTTTTAAACAGAGGTTGTTAGAATTTAGATCGCAGATGTAGTTAAAATAACAGAAATTGTAACAAAAAAATCTCAAGAGGTAACAAAATTATAGCTAACTATAATATAGATGTAACATAAATAAAACAAACTTCGTAACAGTTTTCTTACGATGTAGCAAAATCATCTTAGCTTTTGTTAGAATTAATCTATTTCTTTATGCAGATTGTGCCTTCCACGGCATTATATCTTGATTTGTAATAAGTACACTGATAGGCAAAATAAACTGACCACCTTATCGTTTTTTTAATTTCTCTAATTTACCTAGTTCAAATTAAAGTAAACACACTGTATTTTTTTCATTATCTTATTTTTTACATTCTTTTTAAGTTTCACTTATGGAATACTGCAATAAAAAGGAGTTTTACTTAAAGAAAAAAATATCAATTTGTGTTGAAAAAAAAAGTGACAAAATAAAGTGCCCACTTCATTTAGGCTACAGAAAACATAAATTAAAGTAAAATAAAAGCATTTCAATAATTGATGTGTCCTCCTTTGGCCTTCAGGACCTCCTGCAGGCGCTTCGACATGCTCTCGACCAGGTTCTTTAGGTGCTGTGGATCTAGCTCTTCCCAGGCGCGCTCCAGGGCTTCAAAATAGTTATTTTTATTGGTAACACCAGTTTTGTCAACCCTGCCATCGAGAATCGCCCACAAATTCTCGATGGGATTGAGGTCCGGGCTTTGTAGAGGCCATTCCAGCGGTTTGATCCGACAAGACCGGAAGAAAGACTTGGTCTTCTTGGCAGTATGCTTCGGGTCGTTGTCCTGCTGGAATACGAACTTCTCTTCAAGGCCCGTCTGGATCAGCGAAACCTCCAGATTTTCTCGCAGGATGTTGATGTAAGAATCTGCCGTCATTATCCCGTCGATTTTCACAATGCTTCCCACTCCACCCTACGAAAAACACCCCCAGACCATCACATTTCCTCCTGTATGCTTCATCGTGCCTTGGATGTGGCGCTCCTGAAGCTCCTCTCCCGATCTGCACCAAACACGAACCCGCCGCTTTCGGTTGAACAGAATTTTGATTCGTCCGTCCAGAGAACCGTTTTCCAGAACTCTAGGGGCTTATCAGCATGCTCCTTAGCAAACTTAAGCCGTTTGGCTTTGTTTGCCTTGCTGATAAATGGGCGCTTCCGGGCAAGTTTGCTATTCAACCCCTGTGCTACGAGACGGAGACGAACAGTTCGACCGGAAACTGATAACTGAAGGGTTTCCTGGATCTCGCGGACAGTTACCTTCGGGTTCTTCTTGACTTCGCGCATGATCTTGGTGTCCGTTCTCGCATCCGTTTTCCGCTTCCTGCCTCTGCCAGGGCAATCCACCACTGATCCAAACGTTTTAAGCTTCAGAAGGATTTTGATACTGTACTTTACTGATACTGTACTTCTTAGCGACAGCTTGGTGCGATTCACCGTTTTGCACATCACGAACGTCCAATTTTCGGATACACAAGGGAATTGCTTTCGAAAGCACTGCGTTCTCCATTTTTTTCAATTGAATCAAACGCGATCACGTATAAAAATGCACCAGGTTGAGCCGTTTGCTTCAAAACATGTCAAAATATCAAAACATAAACAATCGAGGGGTCTTCCAATGGAAACTTATCGAAAACATATCGATTTTTGAAGTGGGCACTTTATTTTGTCACTGTTTTTTTTTTTCAACACAAATTGATTTTTTTTCTTTAAGTAAAACTCCTTTTTTTTTCAGTATTCCATAAGTGAAACTTAAAAAGAATATAAAAAATAAAATAAGAAAAAAAAATACACTGTGTTTACTTTAATTTGAACCAAGTAAATGAAAGAAATTGAAAAAACGAAGAGGTGGGCACTTTATTTTGCCTATCAGTGTATGTTATACAATTATCCAGATTAAAACGTCTTAAACAAATGTTTATCATAATCAGTTAGTCGTAACAGGGTTTTTTATAATTCTGTTATTTTTATGTTACACCCTGCCAGTCGGGAATCTGCGTATAAAGATTAGAATACCCGACCAGTAGGGCATAACATAAAAATAACAAAATGATAACAAACCTTGTTACGACTAACTGGCTATGATATAAATTTGTTAAAGACGTTTTCATCTCGATAATTGTATAACATACTTATAACAAATTAAGATATAATGCTCTGCGAGGCTCAATCTGCGCAAAGAAATAAATGAATTCTAACACTAGCTGATATAATTTTGCTACATAATAACAAAACTGTTACAAAGTTTGTTTTGTTTATGTTATCTCTATATCTATATCTCTATATGTTACCTCTTGAGGACTTTTGTTACAATTTTTGTTATTTTAACTACATCGGCGATCTAAATTCTATCAACCTCTGTTATAAAAACAGCATAACTGAATAACAAGACTTGAAATAATTTTGTTTTTACTTTTTGGTCGGGTACATCTAACACTAGTCGATATGATTTTTCTACATCGTAACAAAACTGTTACAAGGTTGATTCTGTTCATGTTATATCTATCTATATCATAGCTTGCTCTTATGTTGTTACATCTTTAGATTTTTTGTTTCTGTTATTTTAACTACATCCGCGATCTAAACTCTTACAACCCCCGTTGTCAAAACATCGTAACTATATAACAAAACATAACATCATTTCGTTGTTCCCTTTTAGTCGGGATTCTTATCACCATGTTTCTAAGTCTGACACGCTGCATATAAATTACTCATTGAAGTCTCAAAAAGTATTTGAGAAAAGAATGCAATCGGCGTTGTTAAATGACGAAATAATGAACAAAAAAGCAACATTAGATGTTAAAACATAAAATAAATTGCGCTCTTGATTCTTTATAACAAGTTATGTTGTAATTTTGTTCTTAATTAAAACAAAATTTTAACAGCCTTTGTTATTATAACAAATTTTGTTTCAATTGAGATCTAACTTGCTGCTGGATCCATGCTTTAGCATTGATAGCATTTGTTATTGAACAAATTTTGTAATACTTTAGGTACAATTTTGTTGTAATCCAGTGAAAAGGTAATGTTTTGAGCAGAAACAAAAAGTATTTCAAATACCTTATTGGGTTATGATTTGATTCAAACTTTACTTGGAAAGCCAAAATTACAATTTTGAAACAAAAAAGGCATATGAGGATGAACTGGCTTCTTTCAAATTGTGGCTAAATCCTCAATTATCCAGCTCTCTTCAACTAGTTTTGCATTATGCATCTATTATTGAAAATCGAGAAAAGGATGTTCTGTCATAAGCTCCTATTGACACTAATCACGGAAGTTCGTAACCAAAAAGTACCTGTTGTTGATTGTTCAGATAATCACAGCCATTACACGTAAACATAAATTTATAACCAAAAATAAACGCAAGTTTAATTACAAAATCGACCGTTCCCACGTCATCATGGCACACTAAAGATCAAAAATTTTAACGCAGCACTATTATTTTTAATAACTCACATGCTTCATTGTTTGCTGGCCAATCTTCTGCTCGAAAAGCTTTTATCAGCAAACGGTCCGCAAAACGATCGCTCGCAATGCCTATTAATCACTTGAAAAATGATGAAAAATGATCGCGTCTCAAAACAGTCGCGCCTATTATCAGCATTTTTCTTTCCATCTGCTTCTTTCCCCACTTGATCTTTTGTTGATGTTTTTGTTGATTTTTCACCCCACTCTCTCCGCTTATCTCTGGGCTGCCTGTTTACATACTTCTTGTCACGGAGCCCACTGCTTGACCTTGCCTTGCTTACGCACAGCCCGGCGCAATCCGGAATTCAAAAAGCCGTGAGCGGAAAGTGAAAGATTGCTTCCACGCTCGGATAGTTATGCCCGCGCGCCTTAAGAAGCGAAACAAGATCGAGCTAAACTGACCTAAAATGTTGTTCGGACGATGTAACGCACTGCATGTAACCGCAAGTGAGGGGGAAAGGCGGGGTGGTATACAAACAAAACAATTCAAGATGCCACCACATGCCAACAGACAGACAGACCAGACCAGACCGACAGACAGACGACGGCGAAAGTTCCGGAATTTCCTATCGATGTAACTTGTATCTCGCGGGGGTTTCTTGACGTCGGAATTCGTCGCTCGATGGTCAATCTCCGGTTAAAGTTGACGGGTCATGGCTGAGGCTAGTTATTGATAACTTTCGATTGCCAGCCAGATTGGACAACGGTGTTTACAATACAAACAACAACAACAACAAAAACCAGTGGTGGTTCACTCGGTTCGGAAAACTGGGCGTCCCTGTTTTATCATATCTCTGGTTATTGGGGGCCTAATTAAGATCGCAATCGCTATTGGGGTTAGTTATAGTTTATAATTATTTTCTCTTTTGCAAGCCCTGGATAATCGAAAAAATAAGCGGAATTAAAAGTGTTTTACCGTTCGGCTTCAACTTCACTCAACGGTTGATGAAATTCCACCATTATCGATTGGTTGCAGCCCATCCTCGCGCGTCCGATCGACTGATGGGAAGTAAAAAGATTAAGATACAAATCCCAGTGCAGCGTGTCGAGGGAGAGACAGAGAGAGAGACAGACAGAAAAAAAGCAACTCAAAGATTTATGTAATCGGAAAGTTCGAACCTGTGCGAATTAGTTGCAAATTTCCACGCTACGTCCGATCGAGCAGAGCAGGAGCTTTGACTGCAGCTCCACTAGTAATAGTTCGGTGCGGTTAATTGCCCAACAAAAGCCTTTTGATCCGAGCTCGAACAGCTGTCGGATTGATTTATCTGGGGCTGGTGAAAATCATCGTGTAAACTGTACCGGACTCGATCGCAGCAACGAACCGACGGCAGTACCGACGATCAACGCCGGCTATTCGACGAGCGCCCCAATTGGTGGGTTGTGTTTTTGTGCTTTCCCGTGAAACTTTCGCTTTCGATTAATGGGAATTTGCAAACTAAAAGGGCGTCCGCTGTAAACGATGCGATATTACATGCAGTTTATTATAATCGATTTTTCCTTTTTCTTCTTCTTATGTACAGCATTTGTTTTCTGCTAGCCGGCTCTGATTAGTGGCGAACTAAGCCGATAATGTTCGACACCTGGTAGTGTGCAAATAGTTCATTGCTCTTGTAAACTCAGGAGGTGCAAATGAAGCACGGTGCTCTATGATTGGCTTAGCAATGGCGGTAGGTTATGTTGCGGTTTACAGGTTCTTGCGAGGGATTCGGTGGAGAATAAACAAGGTACTAATTAACGGATTTATTTATTGGTTTACATATTTATTCTTGACATTGAAACCCCTCTCGAAGATCATGGTTGTCACCTTGTCGTAGGTAACAAGTAATCCCATGCAAAAGACCAGCATGGGAGACTAAGAACATGTTCAGCAGTGATAGTATCAGACTTTACTTTCTTTAAATTGCCACGTCGTAGTACGTTTATTTGAAGGCACTGAAAGAGGTGTCTTACTGGCGGGTTTGGCCGCAATTCACTCTTATACGAAGCTGGGAACAATCTACAAATTCCTTCAAATAATTTAGGGAAACGACAAAAAGTGCACTTTTTATTTGCTTGACAATTCTTTCATTGCTGTTTACTCTCTAATTGTCATTGAATAAACAGCAAATATACCTACACACTTGGTATTTTTAATAAACTTATTGAGTGTTTTGATCATGATTGTGAGCAAGAAGTAATATGTCCTGATGTGTCAGGTGCAGATAATGCAAATATATATTATAATTTAAATGTACGCTCTATAATACAGCCATGATCAAGGCACTGACTCTAACAACATATTATTTAGCTAGGGATCAGACCTTCTGAACTGAACAAAGGTCATTGAAAAATGTAACTTAGGACAGATGCTGACAAGGAATTAAAGGCTGGGGTATTATAAAAAAAATATACAAATAATTGAGACTCACCACTCACTATCTTATGCGATGGGTCAACTTATATGACATTAAAAGACCATGGCGGAATAATATAAAGAGATCGGCCAAGACCGCCAAGACTAGGAAATTGGTTTCAGACAAATATAACAGACACGGTGAAAGGATAGTAAAAACAAAATTGAAAACACATGAAAAGAATAAGGCAAACAAAAATAAATGAATCAGAAGAGGTAAGACGAAATAACGCCAATGACCAAATGACACAAAACAATGGACATGAACATAATGCAAAGAAAAGAGAAGCAAACCTGGGAAATGTAACACCTTTTGAGGCAGTGTCAACAGCGTCTCTATGGACGACATGATCCTTGCACGGCTGGTGAAATGCTTCAAAGGGAGTTAAGTTATGTCAGTCTAACACACAAGGAACAATAACTTCTTATTTTTGGTTCGAGAAAACTGCTTCGGAAAACTTTCAAACAAATAGCAATCCAACGGACTAGACTACAAAAGACAGAAGGAACTTCGAAACAAATCATTCAAGCTGAAAACGTGATACTGAATAACAAAATCCTAAATAGACTATGAAAAAAAATAAAAAAGAACAACATAACATAACAAAATTCTCAAACGTGACTCCTTCCGAGTCATTTGCAACAGCGTCTTCTTGGACGACATGTTCCGTGTACGGCTGGCAAAATGATTCGAAAGGATCTACGCAACAATATCATCACAGGCCTGGCGTAGAAGTTTCTACTCTATTCAGAGTCCCGCCAGTAAACCTTACAAAAAAAACTATTACATCACTAAATGAATGTTAAAATAGCAAAAATGGACCAAACCAAAAGATCTGAATACCCGTTCGCGCTCAGGCAGGGCGTGCTGAAATGTTTGAAAGAAGGACGCTCACAAGCTCAAGTTGCACGGGATTTTTGCATTTCTCGTCAATTAGTGTGCTTCTGGAACAAGAAAAACAAGGAAAGAGGCTACGTCGGAAGTTCCCCGAGGCCAGGTCGACCAAAAGTTAGCACTGAGAGGCAAGACCGTTTGATAGCAATGATGTCGAAAACTGATCCCAGAAGAACTGCTACGGATATCAACAAGGATTTGGCCGAACACCACGGTATAAAAATTCACAATTCAACCGTCAAGCGTCGCTTGACTGATGGTGGATTGCATGGTCGTCGGCCGAGTAAGAAACCACACAGAAAAACAGAAAGGCTAGGGTTGCCTTTGCTTTGGCTCACCAACATTGGACTCAGGAAGATTGGTCGAAAGTACTCTGAACCGACGAAAGCAAATTCAATTTGTTTTCCTCCGATGGGATTAAGTATGTGCGCAGACCTATCAACCGCAGAAACGATGGTCGGACCAAGTTGCGACTGTTAAACATGGCGGCGGCAATGTGATGGTATGGGGTTGTTTCTCCCAAAAAGGCGTTGGTCCATTGGTACGTATCAACGGCATCATGGACCAACTGGTATATAGAGATATATTGCAAAATCACATGTTGCCATTTGCACGAAAGAAAATGCTGAAGAAATGGACTTTCCAACAGGATAACGACCCGAAGCATCGTTCGAAACTGCTGAAGGAATATTTAAATAAAGCAAAAATCAAGGTTATGGAGTGGCCAAGTCAAAGTCCTGATCTGAATCCCATTGAACACTTGTGGGAAGAGCTCGAAAGACGTGTTCGAACCCGAAACTACTCTTATTTAACTACTGTTTACGAGGCCTTCCAGGAGGAATGAACACCACCGTATTACTAACCTTTTGGCACCGATGCCACGCAGATGTCGGGCTGTAATGCAATCACGAGGCTTTGCTACTAAGTGCTGATGTCAGCCATCCTGCGATTACTGAAAATGATATCATTTTGTTTGTTTTTCTTTGTTTCTCTCATTTGTCATATCACTTTTGAACTCGATGAAATACGTTATTTATTGTTGAAATACACTCCACCTTGTTTTTTATTTCTACTAGCACTACTTTGAGATTTTCCGGAAAAAGTTTAAGTTGAGTATAATGATAACGTAAATACTGTTTGTCAAATGACTTTTGAGCGCTACTGTATATATGTAAGATAGGCACCATCCCTTCTAAAGGCTGTTTCGATCAAAATTTAGTCGGCTTAAACTTGACGCATCTCCTTTCATCGTGCATTAACCCACCCCTCATTTTAAAGATGTGTGCGTGTAGCATCATGCCTCTATTTTGATTTTGAGATAACCACTTCAGTTATCAAAATGTCGTCGAAGGAAGAGAAGACTCTACTCTAACGCCAAGTTGGCGAAATGGATGAATGTGGCTAAATCAACTGTTACCAACGTATTGAAAGTGTTCGGTGAACGTTTGTCGACATCCAGGAAAGGTGGATCGGGGGGGAATCGAAAGCCAGAGGCCA
Organism: Aedes japonicus; assembly: GCA_034211315.2. Classification (NCBI taxonomy): domain Eukaryota; kingdom Metazoa; phylum Arthropoda; class Insecta; order Diptera; family Culicidae; genus Aedes; species Aedes japonicus. The sequence goes on from JASCZW010001746.1 coordinate 496,067, forward strand.
CAGTGACGACAAAAAAAAGTTGCTCGCTGTTTCGAGCGGAACCCCAACCTCTCCGTCCGAGATGTCACAAAAAATCTGGGAGTGGCGCGAGCTAAAAAACGAGTTGGACTGTCGACTTACACGAAAGTGGTGACTCCAAATTGCGACGATAAACAAAACACGTCGGCCAAAGCACGATCGCGAAGGTTGTACACGTCGATGCTGACGAAGTTTGATTGCGTGATACAGGACGATGAAACTTACGTCAAGGCAGACTTTGAACAGGAAGCTTATACGGACAGGAATTTTATATGGCAACTGAACTGGACGGGGAAAGGACGCAAATATGTTCAAGCACATTAAACTGTCAAAGTTCGCGAAGAAATATCTGGTGTGGCAGGCCATCTGTACCTGTGGCAACGTATACATTATGACCGGAACCGTCAACCAGGAAATTTCTCTGAGCGAGTGCCTACAAAAACGTCTACTACCTTTCCTGAAGCGACACAATTGTTCCGTTCTATTTTGGGCGGATTTGGCATCTTGCCATTACGGTAAAAAGGCCATGGGGTGGTATGTTACCAACAACGTTCAAGTGGTGCCCAAGGACAAGAACCCTCCCAACACGCCAGAGCTCCGCCCAATCGAACAATATTGGGCCATCGTCAAGCGGAACCTTAAGATGACTCAAAAAGCTGTTGTGAGCGAGAAACAGTTCAAAGCAAACTGGCGTTTTGCGGCGAACAAAGTGGACAATGAGACTGTACAAAATCTTATGGCAGGAGTTAAACGAAAAGCCCGGCAATTCGCATTCGGTAAAAAGGAAGCTTAGGTGAATAATTCTCCTGTATTCTATATTAACTGAACTTGAAAAAGAAAAAGAATTTGACTTATTAATTAAAATTTTGATCGGCTCACACACACTACTGTTTGACCAAATTTTGATCGGAACACCCTTTATATTAAACGTTTCAGAAAATATTTTTTACACTTTGTGGACAGTGATTTGCGCAAATTCAACTTTTTTGCATGTTGGCGTTCTTCATTAAGGCGGTTATTAACCTGTTCGCACTGATCTTCGTCGTCACCGCTTATGAAATGTCAAGACTGATCATGGTTGACTTAGAGAACAAATGGCTTTGTGATTCGCAGGAATTACAAATTTCTGAGCACCATAAGGTTCAAACGCAAAGTTAGTTCACTGGTATTGGTTTGAAGACTGGGAATAGCCGAAATGAATAAGACAGTTATTCATTTAGCTGAAATTTGATTGCTGATTGTTAATTTATTTTTTTTACTCTATTTTCTCTTGCAGGTAAGTGAAAACAAACTGGAATATCAAGCAATCGTCAGCTGTCAACATTGTCAGGTATTGGGTACCGGTATGGCGTTGTCTACCTCGAGCTCGAAGGGAATCATAATGCTCAGATCTGACTCAACGATGTCCAGCACACGACCAAATTACATGATCTGCGTCCTGGTAACTTCGTCCACACTCACAGAGATACCCAGATATGTACAACACGGTATACATAAGCGTTTATAGAATAAAGATTACCCGAGCAGGAACGAATAACTTAAACTAGCCTTGATACTTAAGAGCTGAGATTAAGAGGTGAAATACCCGAGGATCATACCATCAAATTGTTCGCACCATGTTATGCGTATACCAAATTGAGGTAAGAAAATACTAAATTAGTACATCTCAGGTATTCCCTAGGTATTTTGTGTAGGTATTTTACATCTGAATCCGAGCTATTTAATACCAACGCCAAATATCAAGATCAAAATTAGATATTCATATGTTGTTGTCTCCTGCTCGGGTAGACATGAGGTGAGGCTTATCACGAATTAAGTCTCGACCAAAATCCATTCCCCTTGACCAAATTTTTTCGAGAAAACTCAAAGAGCGAATAGCCTCTAGAGATCTGAGTCTATCTGCGAAATGAAGTATTGATTCGATGTTATTAAGGAATGGTTTCTAGCCAAAAAAATATTTATCTCTTCAAAGTTTATTTGGAATTTATTTTTTATTTGATTTGGGTTGACCGAACCCGAATTGCCGGCCTTTCGTTTAACTCCATCAGATTCTGCATAATTAATCGCCTTAGAACGCAAATTTTCCTTTGGCTGCTTCTCGCTTCCAGTTTTTTGCTTTTTCTTCTACATCTTCTGGTTTCGGTAGACAATGGCCACTCCATAGTCTTTTTTCCGTAATGACAGGTTGCCAAATCCACCCATAACAATACGGAACAATCGTGAAACCGCTTGAAAGGAGTATACCGCGTTTCAAGTCACAAGTAAAGGTAGCGTGTCAAATTAGATATTTCTTAACGAACTTTGGTAGTTTCTCGGTGCCCGTAGATACTCACAGCTTGTTTGCGAAATCTCGGACAGAGAGGCTACAGTTCCCCTTCGAACCACTGGCAACTCTTTTTGCCGTCGTTTGAATTCCGGCCTACAATTTCCCGCCGATCCAAGGTTCCTGGCTGTCGGGAGACGTTCTCTATAGAACTTTTATAGACTTTTAGTATATTGGTGGCATTTGGTTTGGAAAATTTCAATGATTTCTCTAACTCGGCGTGCTAGAAGTTCGGATTTTAGGACCACAATATTGACGTGTTACTCCTTTTGCTTGAACGCCATAACTGAAAAGGAAATGTCAAAATCCAAAATAGATGCATCTTTTTGTACGCATTTCAACCGAATTTTGACCGTAACACCACTTAAAACGTGTATTCAAACGCAACGAACGAGGCCAACAAGCATGCGCGCGTGTGAGACGGGCAAATAATGTTAGACACACACACACACCACGTGGTGACCAGAGTTTTGCACGTCTAACGTGTAGTTTAGCAACGTTAATTTTTGCACTTATTTTGTCGCGAGTAAATGAAGTTAATTAAAAATCAACGTCGAAAATTTTCATTTTTGTGAATAAAAAAGCCAGTGTTATTTTGGAGGTTGCCTTTGGTGAGACCAATCTGATTATCAATTAACTATGAAAACCCTATCTCCAAATAATACTTAACATGGGCCTGGTCAGGAAATTTTACATTTCCACAACTGGAAGTGTGTTGCAGTACCTTTATCCAAACGATATCGGTAATGTTTACATGGCATTGTTTATGAAAATAACATCGGAATGGGTGTGACTTTCCAGAAATTCTGAAATGGGTTGCTGGATCTGCAGTAAAGCTAAAACTTTCTAGCTCCCGGATTAAAACAGTTATCAGTGATCACTAGAACTTGGCCACTAGGTCAATGCCGTCCAATGGGTGTTATATTAAACCTACATACACACACACACACCCATTTTACTAAGTGCACTAAACCTTCATTTTCCACACTTTTTAAACAGAAAATGGAATGTAACTGTCTAAAATAAAGTGTAAGATAGTTGACACGCCCATACACATCGTTTGAAAAATAATCGCAAATTACGAAGAATTTACCACTGCTTCTTAACCACCACATTCTGACGATTTTCAATTTCAGTACAACACATTGAGAAGCCATCTAAACCACTTCGGCAGTTGGCTGTCGGTTGGAAAGTTTTTTTTTTATTCGGATTGTTTCTTTAGTTTTCGAGAAGACGAGTTGAAAATATTGATGAAATAAGTTCATATTTGTGACCGGAACACTTTTTGGTTATTTTTTTCAACAGTTTCTGGCATCATCTGGGATTCCATTTTCCATAAAACTTCGCATTGTTTTAATAGATCAATTTGACTTTAACTAGAATTCATATCACTTACCACGAAAGTGTCATCTCGTGATCAAACTGTTCGATGAGTAAAATCTTGAAAAAACTACGCATATTTAAGTAAATATTACAAAATATTTCATTTTAGATTAATTTTTTTTGAAATCGTACAGAAAAATCCAAGATTGTTTTCTGCAAACCAAACAATGATAACTCAAAACTGTGCTGTTATGTAGCAAGCAACTGAGAACACATTTATCCAAAAATCCAATGAAATACTAACGCGTCCACAGCTCAAATAAGTGCCACACATTTTTGGCATAAGATTTTCAAAGGTAAAAGGAAGAATTCCAATTTACTTACTTTACCAATCAGACCAAGGCCGGTGTTGCCTCTGCTGTACAGAGATGTTGTCTCCTTTTTATTCAGTCCATAGCTGTACCTCGCCAACCTCGCTGTCTGCGGAAGTTCCGCAGGTCGCCATCTACTTGATCGATCCACCTTGCTCGTTCCGCGCTTCTTCTTCCTGTACCCATCGGTTCGTGTTTGAGAATCATTTTAACTGCGTTTTCGTCCGACATTCTGATGACATGCCCAGCCCATGGAATTCAAATGTATTAGTAGTAAGTAGTATTTATAGTAAAATTTGGTGAGAACATTCCAATTATGAAAAATATGTTCAAGCTGATTTCGATCCACATTACGTGAGTCTATTGATATCTCGTAACGATTGATGTGGCGTCTTCTCGTTTAATACAGGAATTTAAAAGTTTTATGAAAGAATTGACTGCCAGTTCAATGAACAGGTTGCACATGTGAAAAAGAGGCCTCTGGTGTTATACCAAGTAGCAATTTTAGTAGCATTCCTCCCGGCTTTGTTGATAAAATTAAATTCAAAACTGTTTTGTCTACCAACACCTCCCCTTTGCTTCTTTAAAGCCAAAATTTGTACAAAGTGGGCCACTCTATAGACGGCTGTGAAAACAAGTTTATAAAACCTTTTTAAGACTATAACAATTTTGAAAATGTTCCAGTGAAAGATGTTATAACCGCTTGAGAACCTTTATTCAACCTATTGGCTGCCATGAAAACCAGCATATGGCCAAATAGCCAAATGGCTGTCAAACTTCACTGTGATTTCGTGGTTGGTTTTTGGTGTTCTGCTTTGTTCGATTCTCTGCTCTGCTGATTCATTTAGAATTGATGCTTTTGACGACACTGTCAATCACTTTCAGCTTCCTCTTCATGATAGCCCAAAATCTCTCTATCGGTCTGAGCTGGGGACAGTTCGGTGGGTTGAGTTCTTTCGGTATAAACTGAATCCCGTTGGTTTCATACCACTGTAGAACTGTTTTACTGTAATGACAGCTTGCAGGATCTGGCCAAAACATGACAGGTTCATTGTGGGATCTGATGAATGGCAATATTCGCTTTTGGAGACATTCCGTTCTGTACAGCTCTGAATTAAATGTCTTATCAGTGATGAAAAGTTATTTAAGTGCAAATTTATCTGCAAACACAAACTTGAATTTGGCAGGAACATCTCCCCGAGCCGTAGCCAAGTAAAATTTGGATTCTGGCAACATTGTTCTGCTTTTGATCCCTATTTGGTTGTCTACAGGCACGGTATGACTTGAAGCCTTCCCGGAGACGAGTCCGTTGCTCGGTACTGCGTGCGGCGCGAAACTTTTTGGCCAAATCGCGGTCTAAGATGTTGGGGTTCGCCTTAATGTTCTTGATGAATTTGTTCCGCCCGACGCTTGCATTGAGGCTTGCGATCCATCAACAAAGTTTCTCGTTACTTTTTCAAAACACGCCACATGGTTTTTCGGAGAAAACCCAACACTTTTGCAAGTTTTGACCCCCACCACGAAGGGTTTTCCAAATGATTGCGCACAATTATTTTTCTTCTTCTTCCATTTGAATATCTCTGAAACACGTTCGAACTGCATCGCGATAAAAAACTTCTGATGTTGTTATTGTTATAGGGAACACATAAGATGCTATAGTTTACAAATCCGACCACTAGGGTCGCTGTAAGAATCAAAAAATGTTTGTTCCATTACTAAATGGGCCACACCTTATCATGTCAACATATTCCTAGCTTTCCTGACTTGACATGCAGGCCGGCGCCAGTATTTCCAAAATTTGGGATCACCAAAATCAAAAAAAAAATATCGAACTAACGCATCCGCAGCTCAAACAAGTGCCACACATTTTTGGAATATGAATTTCAGAGGGAAAGGGAACAAGTTAAAGTTAATCAAATAGTAGAACTTGGTGAGTTCATTCCAATTTTGAAAAATATCTCTAAACTTATTTCGATTCACATAACGTGAGTCTCGTTGAGGTTGTTGTGGTTGTGGCATGTTTAAGATGACGTTTTCTCACTTTGTAAAGGAATCTGAAAACAATGTGAAACAATTGACTGCCTGCTCGATGAACAAGTTGAACATACGATCGAGGCGCTCCTGGTGTCATTTGAGTTTCGTTTATGCCTCATCCTGACTGCTATTTTCTATTCTGTGTGAAGTTGCTTCCTTCAAAACCAAAGCCAAGTTGCTTCTTTTGGACAGGGATATTGATGACAGAAGCATCGAAATTGTACGAAAAAAAAACATAGTTATTTCAACACACCCTTGCTGTTAACAAAATTCAATTGAAGTTGCTTCGATCTTAACGAATTCTGAAATAGAGAAAAAATGCATTTTGTTATCAACCAAGTTTAATTCTTTTCTAAGCACAAATGCATTCCACAACTGCAATGCAAAGAAAAACTCGTTATCTCGTTGGTGGCACCTTGTACATACAAATTTATCTCATTAAACTTTGAGCTACACTGTGCGCTAACTCATTTTCTGGGTGCCTTGCAAAGTTATGCTGCGCTATTGGCCCTCGTCGTGGTCTCCTCATTGTGAATTCATTCCCCGTGGGGAAAACAAACAATCTATCTCGATGATTACTATTATTATCTAATCACCTAGCAGCTAATTTTTTTTTCACCAACGACGTCGCCACCGCGCTGCAACTCAGTCAGTGCAGCTACTGCTGCATCATTATCTGCATTCGATTCTCATCTCGTTGGCGATATAATCGGTAAATTGCACAGCACTCGCATTCCATGTGCATTCGCAGCACGGCAGTAAAGGATGACAAACGCACACGTCGCATTCATGTTGCTCTAAGGCATAAATTAACTTACATTTTTTCCTCCTTCACCCTGTTATGCTCCAATTTAAATCATAACATGGCACCTGTATCGCGTACCGCGTCGTTGTCGTCGCCACAGCCGCCGCCGTCACTGCCGTTAGAGAGCGCGATAATGAAGACACCTATCTCCGTTTTCCGCACTCGGTCGAACATCGGTGACAACTTTATTGGCCACCCAACGGTTTGATTAAGACGCGCTCCAGTTATCGGAAACCATTGTGTGTTCGCTTTCATGCTTGGACGATGAGCATGAGTCACAACTTCACACACTTCGGATGAAGCAAAAGTGGTTGTAGGAAGGAAACATAAAATGCTGAGATCTCATTTACTAGATTAGAATGATTGCAAGTTTGTCGGAGACCAATGCCTGGACAGGAACTGTGTTCAAAGATTGTGTAATAAAAACGTACGTCCTGGAGACAGGTAAACAAATCCTGCCGTTAAACTGCAATCTGTAACCTACGCCCAAACCATTTACAGTTACGGCCCCCCTTCGTGGCTCTTAATGGCAGCGACTTGATCCCTCCAAGATACCGTTAAACAGCTTGTAAAACCCTGACGATCAAGGCTAATTCACTCCAATCGGCACCGGCCTTCGTCTCCATCCCTTTGATCCAGTCTTGACGCTACTTAGACGCGGTTTATATCCAGCCAGTTGAAAGCCACAAAACAAGCCGCTGTCAGTTTGTTTGATTTGCTCCGCCCTCGCACCAATCAGCAGCGATCGGCTCCTCGCAGCAAGAGTCCAGCAGCAAGATTCTGCGTAGCCAACAAATGGCTTGAGCAAGCCAAGCAGCGTACCTGTCACGGATCGGTCAAACTTTTACCGACTCTCATATAACTCTCTAGCGTAGCGATTCATCACGAGATAACATCATTTATCTGCGTTAACGTTGCAACGCGCCTGCGCTCATAGCTGGAGTCGGCTGCAATCTTGTAATCAGTGTCCGCACGCCGCCCCATCTTCAGCGCAGACGACAACGACGACGGTGGTGGCGGCGGCGGCGGAGTAGGAAAAATCCATGCAGCTACATTAATTGCCAACATTGTTTCACATGAGTCGGACGGATGGACGACCAGGGGGGGTGTACTGTAACTATGTGTGAAAGTAAGTAGCTACCCACCAACCAAACAAGACCAGGAAAAATTTAGTTGAATTTTGAACACATTACTCGACTTAATGTGCAACACACAACCGAGACGGACGGTGGCAGTTGAGCTTCGGTAGGGCCGCAATGCTTTGACTTAATGATAATGGAAGATACATCTTAGAGGACGAGCGCGCGCTCTGGGATAATTAGTCGTTTAAGGCGGGAAGTAATTTCCCGCAAAGCTACCTTTCGAGTCGTGACTGCGCTGCCAAGAGGTTAGAAGGTCCAGTGTTTTGCGCAATTAGTTTATCAATGGTGTTTTTAGGTTACCAGAATACTTGACCAATCGGTTGCTTGATGGAACACAGCGCAGTATTTTCTCTCGATCGTTGTTGAGTTGTAACTGAGAATTCTTTCTTCAAATATGCTGGTTCTCAATGAACTCGATAGCCATTCTCAGGCGGCGTTGAAGCCGTGTTGCACTGATTATGATGGTGATGTAATACTACTATCTATTGTAGGAAGGTAACTATCGATAGCAGTGGAAGTGGAGTGGTTTTTGTTGTTGTTTGTGATCATCAAGCTTCTGTATGAAGAGCCAAAAACGTTTGGGCAGGCCCGTAAGCAGAGGCAGTTACGCGAAACTCGCGAATATAGGTAATAGAATGTCCTTCCGAAAGCAAGTTCACACTCACAGCACTAGAAACGAGCCTTCGATTGACAGAATAAACCTAATAGATGGAGTCGAAAAGCCTGCATTTATTCCGCGAAATGTTAACAATAGGGAGGAGGCGGTATGATGCTCCCTATCCAAATAGTCTCACTTGGGTGTCCTGCTGGTCCCTCCCTTTCCCAGTTTTATGATATGTTACAAATATTTAGTATTTTTTGGCATGATCCAATGATCTAAATTAAATGAAAAATACCATATGATACAATGCAATGATGTATCTACACTACCTGAAATCAGCAGATAAAATTTCATTAATATTATTACTACGACTAAAAAATAAAACGCCTCCAAACAGACGATGACTAATAAATGATGATGGCTTTTTCGAGCTAAACACGAAATCGTGTATGTCAAAACTATATTCAACTGTAAAAATGTATTCATTTAATATTATTTATGAATTTATTGGAAATATATAAGAACTTGTATATACGTAAAATGAAAATGCAGTTCAAATTCTACATCGTCTAAAATGGCGAAAATTTCCAAAGTCTGTTATTGATTGTTGGACCTTAACATTTGTTGATATAACAAAAGAAAATTGATGAAGTTTGCAGCAGCAGATAATTTCTCATCTCCATCAAAGATCGTTACTTCCGCGCTGGGAAGAATACAAAAAATAACAATCAAAGAAAAGAAAATTGATCAGTAGCAATGCAGCAAAACAGCAAAGAAAATGTCAGATAACAATAGGGCGGAATCACTTTCATATGCGTGTCAATAATGCCGAAAACGGAAACTTAATAAATCTACATAAAAAACAAAAGGAAGATTAGAATTTTCCGATAACTCATGTTTGCTACTGGACAGTTATATTTGTAATTACATGTCTGCAGATTGTGGTCCTGCCGCAAATGTAGACGTACTTGCGTATCCATTATGAACCTGAATGTTTAGACAATGTATTATATCCATAAGAAAAAAAAATCTACAATACTGGGGAATTTCACGGATATTCTGAAATTATATACCACATAAAGAATAGAATATCTAAAATTTCGATGTGCTGTTCCGTTTCCTTGCATCACAATAATCATTTGTAGTAGATCTTATAGGTACCACAGTGATTTTCATCAATGAAATGTAGCATTAAAATCCAGTATATTACTACGTAAATTCTAAAAAATGATAAATACAAATGATATATACAGATAGATAAATACAGTGGAAAGATTAATTTATATGATAAAACCACAATGGAACTGACTCTTAGCTTCGGGCGTCTTGACAAAGAATTCCTACTGAGCACTTGCGACACGTCAAACCGGCCAGTTCAGCGCAAATGCGTTGAAGCCATGTTGCACTATACTCAAAACCTCTTTGGCCCATATTTCAATCCAACATGTCCTTGAGCATTTGCATGACCATTATTGACTGCCCGAGGTTGTTACTCCGTTATTTCTAGATCAGCTGTTATTATACAGATAAAAAGAAACATTGAATTGTCTGCGTTATCGTATGCACATAAAGGGAATACTACACCCAAAATAAAAAAGCAAGATTGCAATGCAATTTCGCATGATTTGGTTTCATTTCTCGTAATGGATCGTAATTTGGAGGAAAAATGCACCATTGACCGTGGGCAAAAAAGCAACACATCAATTCGCTTGGAAAAATTCAATGTGTTCGTGAGGTTGTGCAGTTGATTAGTAGTAGTAAATTCAATGGCTCACAACAAAAAAGGATCTTGATCCGCGACTTAGATTAGAGCTGCGTCCGTCAGCGTGACGGCTCTTCATTGTAACCATCCAGCCACCATAACATGTTGAGGTGATCGGAATAAAAGCCCTACAGTTGCTTCAGTTGTCGAGGCACTCAACGTTACAACAATGATGCAAATGTCGGTCGCACACACTTACATGGCTTCGTTTATTTTATAAACCGCATGGTGACTTGATGAGAGGGAGATGGAAGTGTGATGACGAGTGAAACTAAAAATAGAACACTTGACAGCGAAATAGCAACAGTGGCAAATGGCGTAGCGCCGTTCTGTGTCATTGTCTCACCCATATTGAAAAGTTGTTGACGGTTGAACAAAAACCCAACGGTTGCTTCGACTGTCGCGGCACTAAGCACACAGCGAAAACCGCTTGCATACACTTGCATGGCTTTGTGTATACCATAAAAAGCTTTGTGGATCATGATGGGAAAAATTTCCTTTTCAGAATCATGCGGATTTCTCAAGATATGATTGCAAAAATTCCAATTGCATTTATTTCTACAATATCATATTTTGGGTGTAGATTTGGCAGAAAATAATGGGATACTTCCTTTAAAATTAAGTCCGAGAACGCCTGAATCTAGTACCTGGCCAGCAAGCTGTGGTCATCCATCTGCGGCTCAGTTCCTGAAAGGGACTACAGGTACCGAGGATTTGGTAGATGTCGCAACCATGAGCTGCAACTGATACCTGAAATAAGTTACATGCCTATCCCCTTCCAAACGATAATGTGACCCATTAACCTCGAGCTAGCCACGATTAATTGGCAGCCCACTTTACTTAAATCGAAACAAAAACATTATTATTTACAATATTGAATATCGGCTCCGCAAAGTATTACACACGCCTGAGCCTAACAAATAAACGAACTGATTAAAAACAACAACAAAAAATGCCTGAATCTAGCTTGTTGTGTGGAACATTGTAAACATTTTTGCATGGCGCATGGAAGATTGCAATCAATTTCGTTGTTTACGCCTCCTTTGGCATAGAATTAAACGAGGGGATATTTTACGCGCTTGTTAAATTTTTTTTTTTTGTACATACAGAACCAAACAGATGATGCTAACATACATCCTCAATGTGTAAAAACTGATGCTTTTAAATTAAGGCAAAACTGGCACTCGCCCTGCCGAATGCAGGTCAAATAAGGAAAGGGTAGGAATGTGTTGACACGATACTCGCTTTGTTGCAATCCGTAGAATCCATTGCGTATCCCTGAGAAATCACTATGTTGGATAAACAAGTTGAGTAGGCAGCTGGGTTCGTTTTGGTAAACGATACGCTAAGTTCTTGTTTGTTTTTAGATTATACTCAATTCAATTGGTTTTGAGGAGATGTACAAATTTATATTTAAATATTAAACCAAATTTTTATTTAAATATGGAAACCAACCAACGGTGAGGATTCCATTAGCGCTTCTTACAAAGTGTGATTTTGGTGTTTTTTTGGTGATTTATGGTGATGGTGGTGTCTGATTGGAAAGAGATTATTTGAAGCGTTTGTAAGGTCAACATGTACCTATTTAAATCAACATTAAGGATCCGGCTGGTGCCACTCACAAAGTATGATAGTTGTTTTCATTTGGAAGAAGACAAGGACAACACTAGCAAAGTGTAATGGTGGTTTGATGAGGAAACAAGACTGCTATCAACGCCTAATGACCGCTTTGAATCGATTTAGACCAACAGTAGAGATGCTCTTAATACCTCTAGTAGCACATATGTTGCGATTCGGTTGAGAAAACATAAATTTGACTTGCTTAGTCATAATCAAGTTGCTGCAACTAATTATGAGTATGGTGTGCTGCTTGGGACCACTCACAGGGTGTGATGGTAGTTTTTCATTGTGAAAACAGGCAGCATTTAATAGCGCTATAAAGTCATTCAGTTTAGATTTATTCCAGTCGTAAGGATGCTGTTAGACCACTCACAAAGTGTGATGGAGGATTGTAATTAGAAGGACAAGATTATTGGAAACGTTTAAGGGCTGATTTGAACCGATTCAAACCAACAATAATGTTGCTGTTGGCATCACTCTCAAAGTGTAATGGGGGATGTTTATTCGGAAAACTAAGTTATTATCTCGTATACATACAAACAATGGCTTGGACTTATGAGAAGGATTAGAGAAAATCATTCATAAATTTTGTTAGCATCAAATTTTCTATAAAATTTAAGTATGTTGATAAATCTACTTCTACTTCACTTTCACTTTTTTCAAAAGACTATTTAAAAATCTTTTTTGAGCGTTTTAGTAGAACGATTGTGCTTGGGAAACTAGGAGAATTGAAAATTAAAACTCTTTTTGATTCCTTAAAAAAACATTGAAACACTTTTTTCAAATTATCACTTGTAAACGCGAGTAAATTCTTTTAAATTCCACTAGAGAAAGCTTATCTTTTGACAGATAGGCCTATTTCGTCTGCAACTTACAGACTTCTTCAGTGTCGAGTGCTCGATTTGAAGCGAACATCACAGTAGGTCTAGTATTTATAGTAGGGTTGCTGGTACCTCAATGTACTTCTACTTACTTGATGAGGAACTTCTGTATGCTTGTTGAAAATTATGGGAACTCCCTAGAAAATTTAAGGAATTCCCTAGAGATTCTTCAAAGTACTGAAGAAGTCTTTCCAGACGATCTGAAAAATAATTACTCGAAAAAAAAAAACTTCTCCGAAGGTCAGGAAGGGACTTCTCTTAAGTATAGGGGGCACTTCTTAGTAGTTCAAGCAAGAATATCTCAGAAATTCAAGAACAAACATCCACGAAGTTCAAGGTCATACTTCCCAGAAGTTCAGGAATAAGCTTCCTCGAAGTTTAGGATGAAACTAACCTAGTTAATTTAGTTCAGAAGAGAACTCCCCGAAGTTTTGAAAAGATTTTCCTCGATGTTCAGGATAGGACTTATAAGAAGTTCAGAAAGAAATTTACCTTCTCAGACTTCTCAGAAAGTCTGAAAGAAACTATTCCGAACTTTAGGAGTGAAGTTCCAAGAAATTCAGGAGCGACTGCTCAGAAGTTTATGACGAAACTTGCCAAAAGTTCAGGAGGGAACTTTCCAGAAGTTCATCTGGGAGTTTCGCAGAAGATCAGGAGAAAACTTCCCTGAAATTCAAGAGATAATCATTGAAGAACTGAAGAAGCAGCCTATACAAACTTCATTCATATGACCGTAATAATATTCATTGCCCACGACGCCATATTAAAATATAGTAAACACCTCCACCATCTCCTCAACCGTTAGCATCGGACTATGAGCTAAGACACAAACTCATATAAGAATTACAATTCGTCGGTTTCTATCTCACCTCGTTTGACAGATTTGATTGTGCATCGAATTGATCGATTCAATGACCTTCTGTGGCATGTTGGTTCGGCGGTAAGAAAAATTTCCTGAAGTTTAGCATAGAAGTTAAAAAAAATCAGAAGTTCAGAGAAGTGGAGGAAAGAAGTTTTTAGAAGTTCGGACAAATATCAAAGAAGTTTTCGAGAATTCTTCCAAAGTTCAGAAAATTCTCAATTTAGAATAAAATCCCACTTAGGGTACCAGAAGCTCAGGGAAAAAATCGAAGATTTTACCAGAAGGTCAGAAAACTTCGAGATAAAATCAATGAAAAGAGATCGATTACTGTCCACATTTTAATAAATAACTTTCTCCGAAAATTTTTCAACTCGCAACTTTGAAACAGATTTCCAATGAGGTTTTCAGAATAACAAAAGCATTAATGTAATTGACAAAACAAGCGTGAAAATTGTAAACACTTATCCTTCGAATGTCAAAAATGACAACTAAGGTGATGGAAGTCCTGAATTATTGCATGGTGTAATATTTCAATGACATTTTGAAATCTTTCAACATTACAGTTGACAGTCGAGTTCGGTTGCCGACTCGATCAGATTCAGTCGGCTTCTGTAATGTGCAATTTTGCTGGACTCGACTTATAAAATCGGCCGCATAGAACGTAAGTAATTGTATAAAATAGTTAGGGTAAATGTTCCCATACAGCAACATCATAGAAAAAGAAAGAAATGTGGCTTTTCTATTAAAACCAAAAACCTTATATATGAAAAATCATAAAGATAGAGCTCGGCATTTTTTGTCGTCAAAATGTAATTGACCCTGCTACAGGTTCCTCAAGGAACATTCCGATGGCCTCGGTAATGGCCAATGTGTTGAAGAAATGTGGCTTTAGCTAAGGAAAGATGAAAAAGAAGAAGAAAGAGTTGTCTCGGCATGTTTGGATGAAAGAAAGATCTGGCCGCACCCAGAACCCTTCAGTCAGGTTTCCTGTTCCCGGAAAATATGGCCATATCTCGACCATTGTCAGGCCGATTTTTGTGTTCAGCGTTTCGTTCTGCTTGAAATGTTTCCGCTTCTCGCGTATTTACGAGAGACCAATATTTCCTAAACGGCATCCTGTACACAACTTCACCCAGAAAATCAACATGTGAAACGTCCCCTCCGGAAACCCGGAACATCTCCGGTATCCGGGAACCCTGGCCATTCCCTTTACTGCATTATACATTAAATCCCCCGTCGAATGCTTCTAAGAGAATTGAAATCGGTCAATATTTCGTGAAGTTAGAGCACTGCAAAGCTGGCCATATGTTGCCTATCCTAGTTATTTTGTTCGCCCCCTGTATCTGCTCACGGGGCCATCATAATCACGCTATTGAGCGACGCCTACAAGCTGCTCCCCAAATTTTATACCGCCGCCTGTCACCAATTGCAAAGGAGTTTGTGAGACAATAACAAGCGGGATTCATGGATGCCCACGCTACTACAGACCAGATTCTCGCGATTCGGCAAACACCTGCAGAAATTGCGTGAAATAGCGTGCTCCATATTACTATTTTTTCATCGATTCAAAATCAGCTCACGATACAATCGATGGAAAACAGCTAAGGCGGATCATGCACGAATATGGATTCCAGAAAAACTGATACTTGTTGGTCAAAGCAACGATGGATAGAGTGACATGTGTCGTCCTAATTTCAAGGACACTCTCGAGCAGTCTTGGTAAAAGTCATGCTCATAAGATTCAAAAGCGTGGATTTTCAGGCAACATAACATTGACTACCTATAAGTTTCTTGCGAAAATCAAATGATAACTCATGACAACAAACGTAACCAGAAGAATGAACGTTCCATTTTCAAAATGATTTGATATTCATTTATGTAAACAAGTTCATTTTCAAAACGAATTTCAAAATATCAGAAATGAAATTCAATCAACCACAATGAATATCAATTACCCGTCAGGATCAGAAAAATGCAACGGCAGCCCGCCCAGGGTATTCTTGCACAAAATTGCTAGCATCTATTCCTCTGGGACGATGATGACGGCCCTGGTTGTTCCATGTTTGGATTAGGATTCAAAATCACTTAATAATAAAAAATCATCACAAGAGATGATATTCAGATTTCATCAAATGATATTCATGCTTACCGATTGATAATCAAAACAACAGTGACAGCAGATTTTTGACTCGCACATAGAGCCAACTTCATTCATTGCAGCAAACAAAACTCAGTTGGCATAGAAGTGACAGCGGTAACCATGAAAACCGGGAAAGTAAACATCATCATTACACTGGGATAAAATCATTTTCACTTCTCATTGATATTTTATGAAAATTCAAGGCACTGCTCTCGGAGACTTTTCGAATCTTGGAGAGGGTAACGGCAAGTGATGGGTTGTCGTGATTTGTATTAAACATTGCATTAGAGGGTGTTATTCGAAGAGCCGGTATAGACACAAGTGGCATTATCTTCATATCGTGGCACGTAACTCTGGGTCGATGGCGGAAAACGTACATCAGACTTCAGAAAGAAGCAAGTAGGGTTGGGTTTGTGAATAATGCGTTGAAAACAAAATACATGAAAGCGAAAAGGCTCCCAAGAAGACAATGTTAGCTCTATAGCACGAGTTCAGATCGACGGTGATGAAGTCGAGGCGGTGGACGAATTCGTGTATCTGGGATCATTGGGTGACCACTGATAACGACACCAGCAGAGAGATACAAAGGCGCATTATGGCTGGCAATCTACTCATGGTTTCCTACACATCCTTCATCATCAGAACTATAGAAGCTCCTAAACAGGTCGATGCAATCTACACCGATTTTTCTGCTGCGTTTGATAAAATCAACCATGAAATCTTGATAGCTAAACTGGTTTCTCCAGTACGTTACTAGATTAGCTAGTCTCACCTAGTTGGTCGTCTATGGCTGTAAATTGGAAACACAAGATCGGAACCGTTCCCTGTCACATCTTGTGTTCCACAGGGCAGTCATATTGACCTTTCTTGTTCCAGCTATACTTGAATGGTGTTAACCTCGTACTTAAGTGTTTCAAGCTCTATATGCTGATGACTTCAATCTATACTATTACCAACCTGCCCTGAAGACGTGTAATTTTTTAAAATTGGAACTTGACAGTTTTTCTACATTTTAAAACGTGAGGATACAGTTAAGGATTTAGGCATTCTTCTGGATTCCTGTTTAACTTTTAAGTACCATGTGGCTTATATTACCTCCAAAGCCTCATAATGCCTGGGCTTCCCTTTTCCATGCTGCAAACTACTTCTCCGATATTCATTGCATACTATATTCACTGGTTCGCATACTAGAATATGCAGTAGTTTGCAGCATGGAAAAGGAGGCCCAGGCTTTATTGGAAGGTAATATAAGCCACATGTGCCAAAGTTAGGCAGGAATCAGAAGAATGCTAGGCCTTGGCTGTATCCTCACGTTAAATGTGAAAAGCTGTCGAGTTCAATTTTAAAATTACGACATCTTCAGGGTAATTAATACGTAGTATAGTGTCATCAGCATGAAACTGAAGCTGCAAGCGCAGTTAACACCGATAGTATAGCTGGAACAGAAGGTCAATATGTTTTGCCGCAATGGAGACACCCAGATGTGACGAGGCTGAACTATGTTTCAATTTTGCAGCCATAGAACAGTAGGAACTAAACTAATCTAGTAACGCTGGAGAAGCCATTTAGCTATCAAGATTTCATGGTATTTTATCCAGAGCAGCCTTAGCGACATTTAGAGGCTTCTGGATTCTGATGATGAAGGATGAAGGCACCGTAAATTGCCAACATAATGCCTTAACTATATCTGCTGTGTCGTTATCGAGCAATGTCCCAGACTCGTCTCAAGTGGCATTAATGGCCTCTTCAGAGGAGCCTTTCCTTTCGTAGCTGTTTTGTTTTCAGCATTGATGACTAACCTAATACCAGTATGCATTTCCGCCATCGACTTCAGAGTACGTGCTACAAAAATATGGCTAATGCCCTTATCTATACCGGCTTCTTCAGGCAGCACCCTCCTAGCTCTGTGTTTAATACAAATCACGACAATATCTGCCGACCCTCTCGAGAAAATGTCGAGTAACGCTAATTTTCATCATGAAGTGAAGATGATTTTATCAGTGTAATGATGATATTTTTCCCGTTTTCATGGTGCCGCTGTCCTTCTATGGCAGACTGTTGCTGCAATGAAGTTAATGCGGGTAAAATCTGCTGTCACTATTGTTTGATTATCAATCGATAGTATCTGAGATATCATCTTGTGATATTTGTATTAAATGGTGAATCTAATCCAAACATGGAACAACAGAACCGTCATCATCATCCCAGAGAATAGATGCTAGCAATTTTATGCAGATACCCTGGGCGGGCTGTAGTACATTTCAATCCTGACGATGAATATTATTCATTTGTGGTGATGAATTTCATTTCTGATATTTGACATTCATTGAAAATGAGCAATTCCTACAAATGAATATCCATTTTTGAAAATGGAACATTCGGGTACATTTGTATCATGAAGTTATCATTACATTTTCAAAACTATAGATAATGTTATATTTACCTATGCAGCTGAAGATGCCTTGACATGACTTTACCAGACTATGAGTATTTTAGTAGGACGTACACATGTCCTTTATCATCCTTCTGGGAATCCATATTCATGCATGATCTGCCTTTAGCTATTTTCCATCGATTGTATCGTGAACTGATTTTGAATCGATGAGAAAATAATGTATGAGCGCATATTTCACCCAATTTCTGAGTGTTGCCAATCCTCTTGAAGGCCTGGTCTGTAATGGTATGGAATCCCGCTTGTTGTAATGCAAACTCCTTTGCAGTGAAGGCAACAAACCAATAGCATTGTTACATGAAGTATTGAAATTAACAAAATGAGATAGGCAAATATATGGCGGCAACTCCAACTTCAGTATTGACGATTTTAATTCTCTTTGGAAACGATAATTTGTCTTGAATACCAGATATTCAGGTTTGTGGCTTCACTTGGCAAACTCAAAATCAGCCTAATCTGCCATTTTCCGGAACATCCTCTGAAGATCTTAACAAACATGCCGTATTTGGCTCTTTCTAATATAAATCTTTCCTTAGGGCATTTGGTACATTGACATGATTACCGGGCCATCAGAATGTTCGCAGAACCTGTAACCTTTGACGACGAAAATGCCGGCAATATGTATGATTTTTCATATATAAGGTTTTATTACATTTCTGCTCTTAACAACGTAGAACATTTACCTAACTATTTACTACAGTACTACGTTCGCTATGCGGCCGATTTAAATTCAATCAGCAAGTGCACATTACAAGTGACACAGATCCTTAACCGGCGAGTCGACATGTGACTGTCAACTATGATATTGAAAGTTTCTGGAATACGTAAATATTACGCCGTACGGTAGTGGGACACCAGCGCCTTAATTGTCATTTGGCAGGATGGTCTGTCTTTTGTTATTCTAGAGGAGCCTCATTGATCTGTTTCAAGTTACTGAGATTTAATTTGCAATTGACTGATAAGATGTAGGCGATCCTTTCATTGATTTTATCTGTGAACTCTCCTTCTGGTAACCTAAATTAGTGGACACAATTGCGGATACTTTGTTGAATTTTTGAACTGGAAAATTCTCGAAAAATTCGTAAGTATTTCAGGCTGCAAAAGCGCAGCAAGCTCTCTGGCTTCTGAGAAAATGGTTTTGTTTTACTTCAAAACTCGGGATTTCTTTATTTATGTATAGAAGGTCATTATCGCGCAGATGAGCAATCCAGAACTGTCAAACGAATAAGATGGAGAACCATCGAGCAATTATTTTTCATATGGTCTAATCTTGGCTCATGAGATAAAATGCAGACAGTGGAGATGATTTTAACATTTCTTATACAGAGCTTCAATGATTATCTCTGACTCAATGGAAAGTTTCTCCTATTGAACTCCCAGATGGAACCTAAATTTCTACTGACACTTTGTGAAATAGGTATTTTCAGGGCTACAAAATTTTTCTTTCACTTCTCTGAACTGCAGAAAATGAGTTTTGTTTTTACTTCTATACCAAAACTGGGATGCTTTTCTTACCGACGAACCGACATGCCATAGAAGGTCATTGAATCGATCGCCTGAATGAGCAATCCATTGTCAAACGAGGTAAGATGGAAACCGACGAATTGTGTTTTCATATGAGTGTATGTCTTAGCTCATAGTAAAATGCCCGAACGATTGAGGATATGGTGGAAGTGTTTACTGTATTACTAATATTGCGTCGTGGGCAAATGAGGTTTGTACAGACTGCTTATACAGAGCTTCAATGATTATCTCTTGTATTTCAATGGAAAGTTTTCTCCTGATCTTCTGCGAAACTCCCAGATGGACTTCTGAAGAGATTTCTACTGACCTTTTGGTAAGTTTAGTCATAAACTGCTGAGCAGTCACTCTGATTTTTATTTGGAAAGTCATTCTAAGGTTCGGAATAGTTTTTCCAGACTTTCTGAGAATTCAAAAAGAGAATTTCTTTCAGGAGGTATTTAAAGTCTATTCTGAACATCGAGCCTTCTCAAAACTTCGGGAGGATCTCTTCCATTCGTAACTAAATTAACGAGGCTTTATTCATGAACTTTGGACCTTGAGTAAGATGTGTAGCGGAACTACCCAAGTGCTCCTATAAGCAATAAGTCCTTCCTTACCATCGGAGAAATTTTAGTTATTTTGTTACTAAATCGTCGAATCTGAAAATTTTACCGAATTCTCAAGATGAACGTTCAGTCATCAATTTAACGGATTTCGGTGAAATCAGTTACAATTTCACCGGAAGTCGTAAGGTGAAATCCGTTAATCAGATTGCCAAACGTTCAGCTAATTGAGACTCAAGATTTCTGTAAAGCAAAGGCTCTGGCCCATTGGAATGTAAATAAAGATAGAGCGATTGAAAGACGGTTTTGAGACAAGTCGTCAGTATCTTGGTGAAACTTCAGATCGTATGCATGA